>VWZL01004016.1:0-210559 GCA_013396915.1 Stercorarius parasiticus
CCTGGCGGTGCCTGTCTCCTGCTCCCCGCCCCGCCGGGGCTGTCCGCGCTACTGCCTGTCGGGAAGGCCCGGCGCCTGGGCGCTCCCCGCTGCCACAGGCACCGGCCGGCCCGGGACGGTCTCCGGTACGCGCTGCGGGGCTCGGGGCCGGGCGGTTATTGGTGACACGAGCCGAGGCCTCTGGCTGTGAAGCGTGCTGCAGCTGGCGGGGTGTGTTGGTCGCTGTCTCCAAATCGCCTCGGAGTCGCTGCGGGTACCATCAGAGGCAGCGGCAGCGGCAGCTGGTGCTGCAGGCGTTAACGCTTGTTCTCTGCGCTCGTGCGGCCGGCGGGAGAGGAGAGTCTGGAAGCCAAGCAGTAAATGGGCACAATTTTTGCGTGGCCACTGCAGAATAGTGCTGTATTTTATTGTAAATAAAGACAATGGGCCGATTTCTTGAAATGATTTGTTGCATTTTCCTAGGCCGTTTATTTCAGGCTTTATAGTAAAACCACAAGATGTACAAATTCTCATATGACAACTGGTTGCGCCAATACACCTCAGTGTCCCTCTGACCCCCCCGGGATGGAGCATGGGCTACAGGAAGGGAAATATGGCACTAGGGGAACGTGGGGCTGAGGAGATGCCGTGGGTATGAGGAAAGCCCGGGGCTGATGAGGGGAGTGCAGGGCTGAGGAGAAGCATGGCCCTGAGGGAGTGAGGGGCTGAGAAGCCATGGTGCTGAGGGAGCACAGCCCTGAGGAGAAGCCATGGCGCTGAAGAGAGCCTGTGGTTGAGGAGAAGCTGCGTTCCTGAGGGGAGCACGGGGCTGAGGAGAAGCCATGGCCCTGAGAGGACCATGGGGCTGAGGGGACAAGGGAGGCTGTGGCCCAGCAGGGGCGACAGGCCCGTGGCACTGAGGAGAAGCTGTGGTGCTGAGAGAGCGTGGGGCTGAGGAGAGCCTGGAGCTGATAATGGGAGCATGGAGCTGATGAGCAGCCACAGCGCTGAGGGAGTGCGGGGCTCAGGGGAATGAGGCACTGAGGAGAAGACATGTCCCTGAGGGAGTGCAGGGATGAGGAAAAGCCACGGCACTGACGGAGCATGGCCCTGATGAGAAGCCGTGGTGTTGAGGGAGTGTGGGGCTGAGGAGAAATTGCGGGGCTAAGGAGAAATCGCAGGGCTGAGGACAGCTCTGGGCTGATGAGGGGAGTGCAGGGCTGATGAGAAACCTCAACGCTGATGAGAAGCTGCAGTCTTGAGGGAGTGCAGCGATGAGGAGAAGCCATGGCGCTGAGGGAGCATGACCCTGAGGATAAGCTGTGGCGCTGAAGGAGCGCGAGGCTTAGAGGAGTGCAAGCTGAGGAAAAATCATGGGGCTGAGGGGATGGGGGAGGCCACAGCCTGGCAGGGGTGAGGAGAAGGCATTGAGGAGAAGCTGCAACCCTGAGGGGAGCCTGGGGCTGATGAGAAGACACAGCCCTAAGGGAGTGCAGGGCTGAGGGGAGCACAGGGCTGAGGAGAAGCCGCAGCGCTGATGGAGCACAGGGCCGAGGGGAGTGCGGGGGCTGAGGGAGCGCGGGGCTGAGGGGAAGCTGTGGCCCCGAGGAAAAGCTGTGGCACTGAGGAGAAATCGCAGCGCTGAAGGGATGGGGGACGCCGCGGCCCTGCAGGGCTGACAGGCCCGCGGCGCTGAGGAGAAGCCATGGCGCTGAGGGAGCGCGGCGCCGAGGAGAGATCGCGGGGCTGACAGGCCCATGGCACTGAGAACGCGCACGGCCGAGGGGACGGCGGAGGCCGCGGCCCGCCGCGGCTGACAGGCCCGTCCCAGGCTGCGCCCCGCTGCCCCGGAAGAGGCGGGCCGGGCGGCGGCAGCACCACGTGCGGCGGCATGGCGGAGCGGGAGGGCCCAGGCGGCGGTGTGGTGGCCGATCCCCGCGGGGTACTGCGGCAGGGCCGCGTCTTCCTCGACTTCTTCTGGGATATCGCCAGGCCGGAGCAGGAGGTGCGGCGGGCGGCCACCGAGACCCTCCTGCGGCACCTGCGGGAGGGCAGGAAGGTGAGGCGGGGGCCGGGACTGGGGATGGGGCCGGGGCGGCCGGAGAGGCTGCGGGTTCGGGCCGGGGCACGGCGGCGCGACGGCCGGGCTTGCTGCAGGGGGAGCCCGGCAGCCCCGCGGGGTTCGGAGGAGCAATGGGCACCGCCGGAGCTGGGAGTCTGTTTTTCAGGACGATGAGTTGAAGTACACCCTCAAGCGTCTGGTGGAAGGACTGGGAGCCACCCGCAAGGCTGCCCGCCCAGGCTTCAGCTTGGCTCTGGCGCAGGTGAGTATTTCCCAGAGTAGAGCACTCTGCATCGCCTCACCAACCCTGGTCAGTTCCTGAGGTCTGCTTTGCTGCTTGTAAGGAGGCTGGAGGGCTCCCATGTGTCAGCGTCTGCGTGCAGGTGGCAGAGAAGGCTCATGCAGCAAGCGTAGGAAAACTGTGCAGTTTTAAATGGTGCTAGTCTCTTTTAGAAGCACTTACAAAGGTATAAGCTATACCAATATTACGCTCGTGCTACAGAATTCTGTCCTGCCTCAAGAACCATCCTTAATTTGCAAACTTTGACCACCTTTTCAAATATACTGCATTTATAACTATTGTGACTTAAAATTGACTTGCTCCTGGTGTTGGGCTGTTTATGTGGGAGATCAGAAAAGGCAAACCTTTAATACACAGTTCAAAGGTAGGGGTTTTTATGTCCCTGTAATCTGAGTCTATAACATAGCAGAGTCTCAGCAATTGGGATCGCCAGTGGGATCTGACCCGATCTCCCCTCGGAAGTTGGTGATGCAGATGAGCCTGTATTATTCCTGCTTAGATCAGACCTTGGTCATGATCAAGAGTTTCGTTGCTTCTGTTACAGGGTCTTGCAGTTGCAGCAAAAGGTTCTCATTAGTAATCCTGATAAGTCATGTATAGGAGAAAAAAAAAAAGGAATACCAGCAGGTATATTTATGTCTACACTAGTTCCTATTCTGACACATCTACTGATCTAGTTGTTTCAATTCTGGCCTAATAAAGCAGCACATCTGCTGCTATGCTGAACAACTGTGCAGCTCTATTTCAGCTGAACTTGATAAAACTTCATAAAATGGAAGAACTGCAAACTGAACTATTCCATCTATCTCCTCAGGTTTTACAAGCTTTTGAGGAAATTCCATTGTGCACTGTCCTGGAACAGATAAAAGAAAAACACAATCCGGAAAAGGTGAAAAAGGTGAGTCAGCTTATAGCAGCGTTGGCCAACAGCTAGTTTAAACTTACCATTCTCTCTTCTTTGAAAGCTTGGTGCCCAGATACTATAGTTTTGGGCTTCTTGCTAAAGCAAACAACTATAATGAAATAATGGAAACGTTTGTAAAAACTGGAAGTTGATGACATTGTCATCTGGCCCTGTTTTAGCTGAGATTCATCCGTGTGATAGAAAGACAGTCTAGGATAGTTCTTACACGTAGTGCAGGGGCTTGCTTTTCTGTGTGTTATCTTCTTATGTCAGGGTGTTCAACACTAGATCTTCCAGCAGTCTTGTTCCACGGATCAGAGCTATAGCTGAATGTGAAATCTAACTGCTTGGTGAGGTGGATTTTTAACCCTTTTTTTTTTCCTTCTCAGAAACTTGTGGAAAATGCTGCTTTTGGAAACTTTTTTGGAGTTATGGCTCTGTTTCAATCTGGACGGCTTGTTAAGGTAGCATTACCGTTGTTATGTTGTTTGTCAGTGCTGGTTCTAGGACTATCTGAAGTGAAGAGAGGATCTAGAGAGAAAGGCGGGGTCACTGGCTAGTGGATGAGACAGCCCTTGAAGCATCGTTTGGTTCATTTCTTTTGCATTATCCATAGGCTTTTTGTGCTTTTTAAACGTTTGTTCCTTTCCTGATTAGAACGTAGGAACTGTGTCAGTTAGTACAGGAGGTTCCTACCTCTCCTGGAAGGAAGGGATCTGTTGTCATACACAGCGAGAAAACACTGTTTTGGGGAAAGTTGAGTGGCCTATCAGGAAGAAATTGTGTAGATTTCTTACTACAAGTCAACTTAAGGGTCTCAAGAGTGGATTATTACCTGAGCCTTCAGTTTAATCTTTGATATATTTCCTCTGTTTTCGGCTTATCTTTCCTTTCTAGGACCGGAAAGCTTTGCTGGAGAGCATCCAGCTTCTCCAGCAGCTCGCACATCACCAAACATACCTCAGAGATCTCCCTCGCAAAACTCTTATTGATATCATCTCTGAGGTATAGCCACAGCATGTGGTGGTTGGGAGGAGGGAGGACTTTGCTTTGGGGACTGCTTTTTCTTTAGTTTGTTCATAGTTAAAAGGGCGTGTGTGTGGAAGAGTGAGTTTAAACTGTGGGAGCCGTTTTCTGTTTTATCTGTGGGCAGATGGTTTTATTTGGGGAAGGATACTCTGGTTTAGCTTAGTCTGAGTTCATTATGGACAAACCCATAGCCTGTTTTTTCCCAGTTGACTTGCTTGGGTGGTACATTACATCCTGTGTTCTTTTGAATAGAAGTATGCTGAAAACTCTGGACAGCAAAACTTCTTTTTCAGGCACCAAACCTGGGCCTAAGTTGTTTACCAGCAAGTCCTATTGAAACAAGTAACTTATTTTTGGGAAATATAATTAAAAGCTGATACAAGAGTGTATCCTCCTCCCTGGACCTGAATGGCTTTACAGACAGGAGCAGTCAGACAGCAAGAGAACAATTGCAGCTGGAATCAGTTGACCAGAATTGCTATCTGATGGCAACGTATTGTCCTACTGCACATGGCTAAGCACCTGGGGACTGTATGGCAGTACTGGACACATCCATTATTTATTTTTGGTTGTTTCACCATAAAGACTATTTCTAAAGTTTCTAGAACACTGCAAGCTTTTAGTAAAATGCCCTACAATGCAGGTATTTTAATATACTACACAGCAAGTTAGTCAGATGCCCTCAGATGTTTCTCATACGCTCTCACCTTCATTCCTGTCTAGGTTCCTGGGACTGTGTTTGAGGAGGTCCTGTTCGGCATCTTGCAAAGTGACCTCGCATCAGCCTTCACATCTCCAGATAACCTTCACCTTTTGCTTGTGGGCATACAGAAATTCCCTGGTGTTCTGAAACCTCAAAACCTGAAGAAGCTCTTTGGCTCATCTACTGTTGTAAATGAGGAAAATATTCCCAGGTAAGTGCTTAAATAAGGAGCATTAAATGCAACATTCTCGGTCTCTTGGCTATCAGTGAGAGAAATGTGGCTTTCATTCTGATACCTCCCTGTATTTACCACTGCAGGTGCTGTTAAGGGTTAGGCGCCAACTGTTACGCAGGTTCCTAAATTATAGCACTCTCATTTCTCCCAAGAGGCACAGCCTCCAGTGCTCAGGAAATGTTCTGTGTCCTTCAGCAGGATGAATTTGACCTTCAGCAGTCCCCTTCCAGGCCAGATCTCTCGCATTATTTTCTTTCTTCTAGACTTGTAGAGCTTCTGCGAAGTGTTGCCAAGTCTGAGAAGGAGGACAGGAAGTTGCCCAACGTAGCATTTGATTTGCTACAAGTTTCACTGAAGGAAGATGCCTTTGAACTGTTCTGGAAAGAAGGTGTAGAGGATGGGCTGTTGAAGGAGAAATCGGGACCTGCGAGGTTTGTTTTAACATGCATTGTTTGTTGTTTTCCATATTATCCTTCCATTTCTTACTCCAGTCTTTCTGCTGCTGCCCGGTGGTGGGATGGAGCATATGGTTTCTCATGAACAATGTCAGAACACTTGCTTTTGGTCATTTAGATGTTCATGAGAAACTATAGGGAGCCTAAATCTAGGAGTTAGTAAGATTTCTCTTAGAATTGTGACATATAACAAATTGGGTGAAATTTAACTAGGACAGCACATAAAGCTGATGCACCTCATTGGGCACAGAGGTGTCTTAAATCTATAGCTTGCTCCTACAAGACTTGTCAGAGGAGCTCTACTGTCCCTTTCTTTCTAAGGGGTTGAGAGGGAGAGTCATTGGACTTTGTGTGATTTAAGAATCCAGCTCCTGTGTGAAGAAACCCTAGTTCTGAAATTCATGTCTAATACTGCTGGACTAGTGCTTTGTGGGATGGACTGAATTAAAATGCCCGTATATGTTTGGATTCTGACATGGTCTGTGTTTTTAAGTACGATATGGCTGTGGCTGACATCATACCAAGAGCTATTTCAGCTCCTTTTTCAAGTCTAATACTATGTCTTAGTAGGATTATTCAAGTTGTCTGTTGAGACTCACGCTGTGTAAAAATGCTGCAAAATCTGGAATACAAATCTGTGAGCGTTTTGGGGGAGCATAATTTAATTTGGACCATAGCAAGGCAGTCTGTGGCCAGGTTTAAATCTTTCTTAGATCAAGAGTTTGAAAGTTGTAGAGGTGCACCTACAAAACATTTTCTTAACATATTACGTAACAGTGAAAGGAGACCATTTTCAAAGTCTCAGCAGTTTAAGTCTTGTTTTACTTGGCTTGGGTGCATCTGAAAATACCCTTTGTATGCTCAACATTGTCGCTTTTTTAGCCTGATTTCCTGCAGAAACAAGGCTAGTGCTGTCCGTCTAATAACTCCTGAGCCCATAGGGCAATTCTCATCAAATTTGACAGCAAGTTGCTGTCAAAACTAAGCAAATTTGCTTAGTCAAAACTAAGTAAGTTTGTATTAGGGGCATGAAAACAAATATGTGGGGAGAAGAGATCCAGAAGGTAGATCAAGGAAGGAACTGCTGGTGAGGACTCATCTTTTTCTAGACAGCGGAGGACCTGCTGTGGGGAGAGATCTCAGCAGCTGTACTAGTCAGAAGAAATGCTTTGGGCAGTAGGAGTTTTGAACACAGGATCCATGAGTTTTTGACTTCCGCCTTCCTGCATGCTCCATATAGCCTGCCCCACCACTTCTTCTCTGTCTTACCCTTGTGTGTGGCTTTACTGCTGTGCCTCTACCTGAGGGAATCTTCTTTGTTTCCACTCAGTTATATGTGCTACCATTTGCTGGGCAGTGCTCTCCCCTTGTTGTCCCTGGATCAGCTACAGATGGTTCTCAAAGGGAAGGTGATGCAGCACTATGGAGAACACGTGGTAACGACTCAGGTAGGTCTTCTGAAAGTACGCGTGCTCAGGGCTAAAGACCCCATCCCGAGCAGAAGTCCTCTCTGCCCCCCTTTCTAGTTTCACATTGTCTTCTAGAAAAAAGTTTATGTAATTTTAGACCTTGGACTCTTACTAAAATTAAGGTTATACTACTGGTTGCAGTGGGCTGAGTATAGACTGTGTTTCATCACCATTGCCTGTTTGCCTATTTTTTGTTCAGACTTTTTAAGAGTTTTGAAATTGTTCAGCAGTGACCTACTTGCTTTCATTGATGTTGCTGAGAAAGTTCTAACGATGGGGGAAGCAGAGGAAGGGCAGCCCTCAGCATATTGACAATGTCATACGTCATTCTTTAACAGTCCTTTTGATTTTGCATGTCCAGAAAGTCCTTTTTGTCTGTCATTGTGCTGGGTGTTGCATGAACATTTGAAGGCAGAGACAAAAAGGGACAACTCATGCCTTTTTCTATGTTAGTGCTTGTTTCAATAATCGCATCTGAGGTTTAAGCACAAATTTTATTTGGAAATTGGATTTTGGAACTCCTCTTTCTCCTTTCATCCTGGGAAGCCAGCAAACAACACAGCCCTGCAATAAAGGGAGGAAGAATAAAAGGGGAATACTGATAAAAATAGGCTTTGCCTTGGTTTGTTGTGGTAACATAATCCTAAGCCTCCTCATGTGGGCCCAAAAATCATTGCTCTCTCTTGGGAGGAATAGGACTTTGCAGTCTTTCTGACTGCAAGCAGCAATAGATGCGCATTTGCTCTGAAAATAACACTTAATCGTGGTGCCTCCCTGTATGGACCAACTTTCTCCAGGTTTATCCACTGACTTAGTTGTTTTCCTGTTTCTTGCTTTTTATGTTTGTTCCACAGTGAATTAGGCTGTGTTCTTCCATGTACATCAAAAAATTTGTTAATTTAATTCCTGTCTGAAACGTACAAATCCACTGAAGACAGTGATTGACTAAATGGAAAGAGTAACCCCTAATATTGTTGATGATGAGGAAGTACAGAAATTCTTAGTTTTAATTTGTTGGTGTTGTTTCTGTGGGTTTGTTTTGTTCCTTGACACCAGTTATTTGTTTTGGAAAGCAAATACTGTTATCTTGCACTATCTTATGGGGTTCCAGTTGTTGCTGGAGATGGAACTAGACAAAGCTTTAGTCTGATATTTACTGACAGTTATTTTCCTGAATCCACTTTTTTCAACAGGGGAGCCAAAGTACTTGATTTGCTTTTGTTGAGAGATGATTGTTGAAACCCGTGTTGTGAGTTATTAGCCTAATTACAGCAATCTCTCCTGGAGTTTTTCTCCCAGCTTTCAAACTGGTGCACAAGTATTGAGTTCTCCAACAGCAGAAGCAGAAACTTGCTAAGTTGTGTTTTGTATGAGATTTTGTGCAGGGGTATGGGTATTTACGTTATAATTGGATGGATTTGTAGTTAATTAGGAATTTATAGCCCCTTTATTTAAAAGAACAGTGTTCCCTAGACTGTCATTACTGTTTCTGCTCCCACCAGGTCACTGTATTGATCATGACACTATAGCAAACAAGTTGTTTTATTAATTTACGAAAGTTGCAGTGCATTTTTGGAATGAAGCCACAGCTTGCCCTCTTAGAGATTTCTCCAGTTATGCTTCTGTTTTTTTCCGTAACAAAAGAGTAGGATTGAATACTGAGGGCTATGAAAGAACATAAGGAAATTGAATGTATGGTGAGATGGGACATGTCCTGGTGAATGCCTTGTGGATCAGTGGCAGGACTGAGGATAGGAGAAAACAACAACACTTCAGGATATAGTTTTTAGGTTAAACATGTCAACTCCCCCACCTTTCAGAATGCCTCAACACTTCTGAGACACCAGGGAGAGGAAGTGAGATTTGTTCTACCCACTGTAGGTCAGCAGGCTCCAGGGAATTGAGACCGGAATTGATGTGGGGGAGTTTCCAAATCGAGGGAGAGTCTAAGGCAGATGATGTGAGAAACATCCTAGGCTTTTATTCAAAATAAGAGCTGATCAGCCTAGGAGCTTAGCTGCACTGGCCAGAATGCGGTCCAGCCTGCTGAAGCTTGACTGTTTGGGAAAGTCCAAATTAAAGGGTTGAAGCTGGTACATGATAGGTTTCTGTGGTTCCTTACAGTAGTTGCTCCTATATGGACCATAAGGTGAAATTGATGACCTGCTGTATGCCTTATGACAAATGTTCAGGCACGTGACTTTAATTTACATATTGCAGTCAAATCTGTAAAGTGATTTGTACTTATAAAGACACTCAGACTCAGTGTGAGATTCCTAACCTGCTTGTTTGGCCATGTTTTTCAGCTTCCAAAGCGATTTAAGTTTGCTCCAGAGATGGAAACATATATAGATGAATTTCTGAACAGCTGTGATGACCCGGAGAGGCAGCTGGCAGTGATAATCGGCTTCTCTACTCTCACCAACCAGGGCAATCCAGTGTTTTCTGGCTCTTCCAAGGTAGTGACACACCTGCAGCCAGTGGCATTGCAAAAATACGTTGACTGGCTCAAACACATGTTCCTCAGGCCAGACTTGGACTGTTGTTTAGACTTCTCAAGTAACTGGCAAAAGCAGAACCAGGAAAACGTAAACATGTGAGTGCACAGATCATACACTTTCCTCTTCTCTTTCTGTTTTGTGGTTAGAGTTGCTGCCTGTGTGAAGTCTGGTTTGGACAGCCAATGTTTGCTGTCCGTTTTTTTTTTGCCATGAGTTGACAGTTGTCATCTATTCTGTTTTTTCTGTCACAGAAGGTTTAGCCCCAGCATCTGACTCTTTTGCTGGGACAAAATTAAATTCTGCAAATAGGAGGAAACGTGGTGAGAACCAGCCAGCCTGACCAAAGCAGACTTCATGACCAAAGAAGCCTTTTCTCTTGTCTTTCTAGCCCTGACAGATCCTTTGGCAAAAATCTCCAGTGGCTTCCTTTTTTAATACAGACTCTCAGGTCTTTGTAGGAATTGTGCATCCCTTTTATCTGACTATTAAACTGGCCTGAGTGCTGTCATCTCCTTGTCCCAGAGCAAATCACTCACTTCCATGTCTCAAGAGTAGCCTGTGAATATGTATATCCTTGAGAGGCATTTGTAGCAATTTCTAGCTCGAAAAACTTCCCAGGAGGAAGTTCCATCCTCCTTGGCACTGCTGCTGGCTGAATAGCAACAGCTTGGTGCTGTGGGTACCAAGTTACTTGCGGGGGCCTCTTCCAAGGAAGATGTAAGCTGTTACTCACTCTACTGACTACTGCAATTCTTGAAGTGCTTTTTGCTAAACTGCAGTACCTCAATGGGGTAAATAGACTGTCTTTTGTGTAGTAAAAAGCAACCTTGGGAAAATTATCTCTTCTATTATGTGCCTGTTGCTTTCTTACTAAATAACTTTGCCACCATTAGTGTGAAGCCTCTAAATATCTGAAAGTCACCTCTTGCTGTAGTGGATTGTGTGGTTTGTGTTTATTTCGAGATAGTGTTCAAACTACTGATTGTGTCCTCTTCCTTACTGAAAGAGCACACCATAAGATTGCTCGATTAAGAAAATGGATCATGGTCCGACTTTGTAGCATCATTGAAAGTCCAGTGAAAAAAGAAGAGCACCTTGTGATGGACGTTTCCAGGTGAGAATGCTTTAAAGACTTAATGCCACATGTGGTTGGAATAATTCTGTTTAGCTGTATATCAGTATTCAAAGTAAGCTGTGCCCGTGACACTAGGCAAATGAAGTAGTGGAGGTATTCCATAACATAAATCACTTAGGAGACTAGGTTCTGTTTTCAAAATACCGTCTGCAAATTTGGACAAACTCATGTCATAAGTAGTTCAGGCGCTTAAAATCACCTTAGTTCCATTTGTTTTTAGTAAATTTTAGGTTCCTGGTTACCTGGACTGCTGGAAGATATTACTTGTAATCTTGCATCAGATCTTAATAAGTATTTATCTGTCAGTTTAAAACTCTTGAAGACTATGACCCAAATATGACCCACATCTGACAGTCTGAGTATTGTATTGTGTGGCATAAAGTATTGTCACTTCACTTTTGTGAAATCCTTAGCATCCTTCTGTCTTCTTTACCCTGTGTACCTTGAGGAAAGGGTCATCTTATAAATAGTGATTATTTTTTTTTCAGTGCATAGACATCCTTGAATAAATATGTGGTCAATATCTGGCGCTCTTTGGTTTGCACACCTGGATTGTTTTTGCTTTGTTGTGACTGAGCTGGCTCTTAATTTTGTCCTTGTTTCCGTCCTTTCTAGGTTTTGCTTATTCCATGCTTTCTTTGAGGCTAAGAAAAAGACTGCCCAAATACGTGAGGCAAATGCCCTTCCACCCAAACCCCTAGATGAACAGTTTCATTCAGTGGCAGAAAACTACCTCTTTGGGTAAGGATTTTCCTTGCACACCCTAAGCTTGGAATTTTCTCTTTTATCCTGAGGATAAGATCAGCCTACAAAGGGCAGAGCGAGAGGTTTGGGATTGTTAGCTGCTATTGTAGCATTTGTTTGACTCCAGGACTAGGGAGTGGCTTTTTTTAAGGAGATCCTAGATGGATTTCCTAAAGATCCTTGTTATGTCCAATAAAAACATAATTTTACATGGCGAACCTGCTGAGTATGTTTATGATGATCAGGTAGATGTAGAGTTGAGCTGAGACTGCTTTTTCTCATAAGGTTTCTGTTGCCTCTGTTGCAAGCTAGAAGTGGAAAGACCCAAGAGAGAGGTGGTGGGATTGTGAGGGTTGCTGTTGGCTTTCTGTCCGCTCTGCATGTGAACTGCTGATGGCTCTGCAGTCCTCCCTGTAGTAAGGGAGATGGAATTGGTAATAATAGATGCTTTTAGGTGACTGCCGAAGCTGGTGCTCATGCCTCAGTAGAGGGAAAGCAGAGGACATGGTGGGACACAGAATGGGAAACAACTGAGAATAATAGTGTCCTTGGGGGCACCGGCTATGCGGGGACACCAAGACAATGAGCTATACATTACTGTGCTTGGATACAAGCATGGGTTGAAACTTAGGCCCTGTGAGTCTGGGTTGCAATGAGTGACCAGAGGTCTGGGATGAGAGCACTCTACTGGTGGGTGTTATTTTGGACAGTGTGAGAAGGTTGTCTGGTTCCTCTGACGGTAATGTGCTGGCTGTTTTTCTTTGCAGGATACTTCATACTTTAAACACCTTGACTGTTTTGGGGGATACAGCAAAGGCTGCAGCCTTGAGGGAAAAGCACATCCATGGTGTGACTGCAGATGGGAAGCTGTGGATCTATCTCCTTGTTGAGTATGCCAACGAGCTGCTTTCCAGTGAGCATGTCAAAGCTGTGAAGCCTTTAACCAAGGGACAGAGGGATGCCTGGGAAAGGTGAGATTTGGCCAATAAAAGAGAAATTGTGTTCTCTTATCCTCCTGCTGTTGTTCTGGCCACTGTAGCAGAGCCATTTCACAGCAGTGGCAGTTCCATTTATTCCCTTTGAGTATCCTGCACCTGGGTTTCAGGATGCCTCTCTCTCATCTCTTCGTTCCTTTCTTTCTGTTCCTTCTGTGTGTTAAGTATGTGTAGGTGGCTGTGTCCTTTTCTATTTTTGCTCATAATCCCTCTCACAAACATGATTTTAACTCTGCTGATCTTTTCCCCTAATAATGCCTGCACTAATTTCTCAGTGACTCTTTTCTGGTGCTCTTTTCTGAGCTTGATTTCCCATGAAGATCTGTGCCTTGTCTGTAGTATCAGGAATCTCGCCCGTGCCCAAGTGCAGAGTTTTTTATAAGCCACACAAGGTGAGATACTATTGTTGGGTTAAGATGGTATACTGTATGTGTGCCCAAGTTCAAGAAATTAAATGTTAAGTACAGAAAATAGTATTATAGATTTAGTCATGTTTTTAGTCTGATCATGAAAGGATTTGCTGTTGTAATTGTGAGAGACTCAGAAGGGTTTCTTTCTTCAGAACGCTTCAGTCTGTGAAGAATCTGCAGAAGAAGGAAAATAAATCAGATAGTGCCAAAGTCATTGCTTTCCAGCAACTTCTGCTTTTAATGGCCATTCATCTTTTCAAGGTAAGACCTCTGAAGCATATTTGAGTGACATAAAATGGGCTGGTAGCTGGGCTTTCTGAACACTGAGCTAGAGAGTTTCTTTGTGTTCAGAGATTCAACCTTTCACAGCCTCTGGCTGCTGGAAACGGGCAATTGGCAGCTAATAAACTGTCATTCTTACACTGACTGTAGACAACTTACAAGGGCAAAGCTTGGCCTGAGCATTGGGTTTGCCTCTGATTTGCTGTTGAGTGGAGTGATTTTTACTTAGATTCATATTTTCTTCTGCAAAGGGGTCGTAGTAGCTGATTTTAATATCTGTACCTATTTAGAGAAGTACTTAGATTTGGGGTATATTCTGTCTGTTGTTGGTGGTAGTGGGGAATTCAGAGAGGGTGTTTACTGTCTGCTTGTGATCAAACAGGATCCATCTGAAACAATGGATGTTCTGAGTGACCTTCTGAACTGCACAGAGAGGGCATTCAGCAAAGAACGTAAGAAGGAAAAGGCTGGTGAGTCCTTCCTGCAGAAAGAACTGTAGTGGAATTTTTAACGGTCTGTCAAAAGACAGAAGATGGCAGTTTAGTGAAGCATTCTGACTGCATCGGTTCTGGCTTGATGCACTTATCCCCAGGAGAATCCCTTCTCCTTCATTCTCTTTCCTTGTCTTTCTAAATGTCTTGTCTCTTGCTCCAGCTCTCTCCGCATCCTCAGCGGGTTGTGTTCCTGTCTGTGTGCCTGTTAGAGGGTAGGTGGGCTTCAGAGCTGGTCGTTGTTCAGATGAGCGGTGTCCAAGGGAGTTCACTCTCTTTGAGTCCTTGTCTGTGCTGGCCAAAAGCTTGCCTGAAGTGGTGGTATCTATCTGCCAAGGCAATGCTGTGGGCTCTCCTAATAGCTGGCAAGCCTGAAACTTGCTACTTTCAGAGCTCAAGTTCAGGGCAAACTAAATGTGTCCTGTATGTAGGTACAGCCTGTTCGCTCATTTAGGCTTGTCCTTGTTTAAGGCCTGCGGAGATAGGTTGTAACTTGACCAGGAAAGAACCTAGCTTGGTCTTTTGACTTCCTCTGTAACTACGGTGGTGTTGTTCTTAAATATCTGTGTAAATTTGAGGGTGCTGAGAAAATAAAAGCTGTAATTCTGTGGTGGCTTGGTTTTATGTAGATCAAGATTCACAGACTTTTGCACTAATGGACTGGTTTCAAATGTCAGCACTTTTCATGGGCTGCTGTGACTCCTGATTTCATTGAAAACACTATAAAATGTACATACTTTTGCTGACTAGCTGCTGATTGTTTTAATGTAGCCAAGTAGGCGCTGCATGATTTGCAGAACTGCTAATCTAGGTAATGATTTAATGAATAGTAGGTTTTGTTACCTGGTAAGGCTTTGCAGTGGCCTAAAGACAGTTTCAGTCATGTTTCTCGCTGCGGTTAGTAGCCTTTCAATACAGCTACAATCTTCAGCTTCACACTTGATTATTTCTGGTCTGTGTTGCCGAATCGAATCAGTACTTCTAATAGGGAGAGGGACTGTTATCTTTTCCTTGGTGAATTTTTCTGCAGTCTATTGTTTATGTGCCAGTATAGTTTTTTACCTCTTCTTGTCATTGTTTGTTCCTGTGCAGACAACGCAGAGCCAGGATGGGTTGAGGTGATGGTGGAAGTCATTCTCTCCCTCCTTGCCCAGCCCAGCCTACTCATACGTCGGATTTCCAGGAGTGTATTTTTACGGATATGCCCTAATCTGACGAAGAGGGGCTTGCAGCTGATCCTGGATGTAAGTAACTAGCAGGGCATTGTGCTTTTTGCCTGTCTGGTCCTTAACAGATATACAAGCATGTCTCTATTTTGTGATTAAATAAAAGCCTCCTGGATTTAGAAAGTGTCTGGCAATGGGTACTACTGAATTTTAAATGTACCTTACAGAGATGTGGGTTTTTTTGTTGTTGTTGTTTTTTTTTATTATTTGTTTGGTTTTTTTCTGGGAACCTGAGATCTGCTAACTTGAAGCTGTATTCTTTGGTAGTTTTAGGCTGATGAAATTCCTGGGTCAGTTTATATAGCTGGTAGATTTTATATGTGAGTATAAATGGTAACAACTTCTTTATCCTAGAAAGGCCAAGCATAGAGGTGCTAAAAATAAGTGACACTGAAAATCCGAACTGGTCATACCACTGAGTAAGGTGATATCTTCTGAGAGAGTAATATGTGGGTTGCAAAGATGAGCTGTCAGGTACTATATGTGATGAACCTAATACTTCCTTTGTAACAAATCAAAATGTGTGATGTCATCAGTCTCTTCAGTTTTCTCCACCTTTTTTGTTTCTTATAGAAAGAATTTAGCATATTAACAAACATGGTATTATAAACCAGAAAGTTGAATGCCCTTACTTACTGTTTCATTATTCAGCTGGCTTACTGTGCCAAAATTCCTGTCTGTTGTACACAAGAAATGCATCAAAACAAAACAGTGAAAAAACAAGTCCCTCTTTTGCAGGTTCTTGACCCATACCAGGAGCAAAGTGGAGAAAGTGCTGTTGTTGTGATGGAAGAATCAAACAAAAAGATCAAATCTGCACATGACATGGTAATTGATATGCCATTGCCAGTGACAAATACTCTTTAAGCCTTCACTGTTTAAAAATAATGTTTCTCCTTATCTGTGGTAATAGATGGAATTGCGTTTCTCTGTTGAGTAAAATGGCTATTAAGATTTATTTTAAAAGTGCAGCATACAAATGGCTTGTGGAAGTGCATGTTTATTAGTCTCTTGGCCTTGAAGGAAAACGCTGTTGTAGGTATGGCTCTTTGAATAGATGACTTCCTGAAAGCAAATGACTGCATCCTGAAATTAGCACAGGCCTCTGTTTGCAGCCACAGACTGAATTGTTGCTGTGATGCACAGCCATCTGAATTCAAGATCTTGGGTTTTAAGAACTGTAGAGATTTGATCACAAAGCGTTACAAGCATTAGCAGAAAGGAGAGTCAGATTGGGGCTGTTACTTCACATGTTCCTTGGAAGCTTCTTTTTGATACTTATTTAATATGACAGAGAAGTCTGTATTATGTTCTGCCTTTAGCTTTTGTGAAGATCTGGTATCTCATTATCTGAGATGTCTTTACTTGAATCTGAGGGCTGGAAGCAGTGGGGTGAGGGGAGGCTTGAGTTTTTATTTCTGAACACCTGAGAATTGAGTAGGGCTTGAAGAACAGCGGGGTCAGGAGATGAATTTTTCTTCCTCAGGACAAGGAAGGAAGCGAGGACTCCTCAGATGAAGATGACTCTGAGGAAGAGAATGACAGTGGAGATGAAGAAAAGAATGAAGAAGTTGATGATGATTTTCGCAGTCAACTGATGAATGTTCTCCAAGCAGGGAATGCATTGGTACGTTTTCACTGCCTACCTTGATACAGATCCCAGGAGGCTTGGGGTGGTGAGAGATTATCTAATAACTACACCCTATCTGAGCCCATGCAGTGATAACCCTGGCAGTCGTCTTTGTAGGGCATTTGAAGCAGGAGGTCAGGATCTTCAATGCAAGCTTTGGGAATAAATCACTTATTCTTTTATTTATTGTTAATGTGTGGGCTTTAGCTTGTCCAGTGTAGCCTGATATAGCTTGTCTTCCTGCCTGTAATGAGATTGATGTGAACTAAAGCACTAAGATACCGTTACATGGTGCCTGTATTGGCTGGCCTGCATGGAGGAGTGTGACCTCTGTAGGCCACTCTGGAGACTTAGCATAGCAGCGTTGGAGTGTGGCTTAATGATTCTTATAAAGGCTACAGACATAGCAACATATTTACCTTTTTACTGAAGGAGCAGCAGCCCAGAGGGAGTGGGTGTCGAAACCTCAGCCGCTTCCCTCTCCTGATGCTCTATCTCTACACGTTAGTGATGTGCAGCCAGGATTACCTGATAGGAAATAAGAGCTAGATTTCTCATGGGTCTGAGCATCTGTTTTCCCTCCCTGTGTTCTTATTCTGGATCTAGAGGTAGCTACATCCCTACTGTGAGTCTGGTCTTGGCTGTGTTTTTCTTCCCCACTGTCTTTTTGAAGTACATGAGATGACATGTTGTTTTTGCATTCTAAAAACAAAAGGGAGGAGATGAAAGTGATGAAGAGCTGGATGATGAGGCCATGATGGCTCTTGACAAGAACATCTCAGCCCTTTTTGCGGAGCAGCAGAAACGAATCCAGGCAAAGAAGGATGAGAAAGACAGGACACGGAAAGAGGCGATCCTGCGGAGGGATTTCAAGATTAAGGTGGGAGATAAGTGTTTGGTGTGAAGACCTCTGGCTTACTAGCATGTTAGTTGTAGCCTACTGCATGCCATGAGCTACTTAACACTGAAGAGCTTGGACATACGTGTATGTCATAAGCTTCTGGAAGTTGAGTCTGGATTATTCTGGCTTTGTACAGTACCTGGCACAGCGAAGTGGTGGTCAGTGCCTGGGGCCTCACAGGCCTACTTCAAAACAAAAAGCAGGATTGTGCTTTCATAAAGTGAACCGTGGCTTCCATTTACTGATCTGAAACGCTTCAATTTATGAGATCTTCCCCACACCTACCTAAAGGTAGGTGCCCATCAGTTTTTGTAAACTGAACAAGCTTGATATGCCTTAATGTGACATGCATAAAATCCCGCTGGTAATTTTGCAGTGTAAGCTTTTTTGGGGCTTGTTACGCTAGTAAAATCAGGAGGGTTATGATTAACACCCTGCCCTGGTTTGAGGTAGAACAGAACCGATTTTCTTTTCAGTACTTTTACTTTTCAGTAAAACTATGACAGAACCCCTAGTTATTTGTGACTGTAATACTGACTTCAGGCCACCTGGTGTCAGCGTGGACTGTCCAGGATATTTGGCCGTCCAGGGTCAGCTCCAGCCACTCATGTATAGAAATGTCTGGTGTCAGATTAGCCAAGATGAACGGTGTAGTGAGCCATTGGCTTTACTGCATTGTCATTCTGATGCTGTGCTCTAAGAGACTGATTTTATGCTAATGCACTCTCTGGAAGTCGAGAGGGGCTTGCAGGGGCGAGAGCACATCTCTGGTGCTAACAGAGATCTCTGCCAAGGTGTAGTAACTGCAGGTCTGGCCAGGTAGAGTGATTCTCATAACTGCTGTTTCTAAATAGCGTCACTGCACAAAATGGGCTGAAGTCAATAGAAAGCCTTTAATCTTCAGTTTCAAATTTTTAATTTTCTGTTTCTCATGCCCTAGCAGTACAAATGATAGCAGAAGGTGTACAGATCTCAGCTGTAAATAGTTTTCTTCAGCCTTCTCCAGCTGCTCTGTAGCACGCTCCAGTCTGAAGGAGCTGCTCTGGGTAGATCCATCATGTTTCCCTGTCTGCATTAGTTCTCACATCAGTACTTCGGTTTGCAGGTGCTGGATCTGATTGAAGCATTCCTGAGTAAGCAGTCAGAGAACCCCTTGGTGTTTGACATCATTGAGCCCCTGCTTCACGTCATTGAACAATGCATGATCTCAGACTCTGGCAAGCAGGAGGTTGACTTCCTCCAGAAAACAGCCAATATCTTCAGGCAAGTGTCCTTAGTCCTCCAGATAATAGGCAATGGCTTTTGATATACATCAGCAGTGCTGGTTGAATCACAGAAGTTGGTCTTTCTAAGACTGAAGACAATTGCTGTGCTTATGGATTGCATGGAATTAGATTACCAGTACCACACACAAACACAACGCTTGGTCATAAGCTGCAGGAAAAAAAATAGGATCTGGGTTTTCTAGTCTAAGGAACTTCAAGTGTCAAACCGATTTGCAGGTGAAAACCTTAAGAACAAACTTTGGTATTGCAGGCATGGTGCCATGTAACTGAACATCTCCGCAGGCCTCTGACCTCCGAGTCAGGGCATGCAACAGCTCCTCGGGTTTACAGAGTTACTGCTGTGGCTGGAATGAAACTCCCAACAAGTTATTACTGGGACAAGCAGAGCTCAAATTCTCTCTGTTCATGGGCAGAAGTGAGGCATGATACAAGCTAGACACAGACATAATGCGTGATGTGTGACATGGTGTGTCTTGTGTACACCACTCCCTGATGTCCTTAGCACTGCTCTCTACATGCTGTTGAGAAGCAGTCTGCAGAAAAAGGGTTTAAGGCAGCCAATTCCCATTGTGGGAGCTCTTGAGGAGAGTTGGCTGATGCATAAATAGGTGCTTGAGGGCAAAAAGTAGTAAGTTTCCTCACCCTTCTTGCCACAGCAATGACTGACTCTTTTGCTGCCCACAGCTAGCACCATTTTTGTTTATGTGTTGCTCTGAGCCCAGTGATAAGGGTTCGTAGCCATCTGTTTCCCAGAGCTCTTTCTGTAGGTAATGGCTTTGTTCTTAATGCTCTTTCAGGAACTCATTGTGCAGAGCTAAGCAGTACTGTAAGAGAGTGGGTGCCCTGCGAGAAGATTTGCATGCTTTTGTGGAGAGGCTTGTGAATAAGGCCTGCAAGCACACTGATTGTTCAGTGGCTCTCTATTATTTCAGGTGAGTGTTAAAAATGAGCGTATCTGCTTGGTGCTGTGGGCTGGTCTGTAAGCAAGCATAATGTTGCATGTTAAAACAGCTCAGAGAAGCAAGAGATTCGATGGAGGCTAGGTGCCAGCATCTGTGTCTTACACGAGGACTAGTCAGTCATCCTGGCAGTCTAAAGTATTTTCAAACAAATGTCCATTTTTTGGTCATCATCTTCTATGGGCTCTGTGATACGGAAACGATCTGGTACAGCTTTGCTGATAGCGATGGGAAGTGCTTCCCTGTGGCTTCATTGGGGAGTACTGAATTGTGTGTGATTCAGTGTGGGGAGGAGCGTAACTTACAATCGCTCTGCAATGATTGTTTGGTAAATACAGTGGTTTACTGTCCCCATGATAGCACAATGAACACAATAATGATTATGAGTCGTGACTGCACATACCCGTATTCATTTCTTCGCTGCTGAATACAGGTGAATTAAGATAAGCCATATGTGTATTTGTTAGGAAACATGAGCAATCTTGCTGTTTCCTGGTGTAAAGGGGAGTGCCATTTACCAGTAGGCTCTCTCGGGACTTGCAGGCAGTTTCAGGAGGACTTTCATACTCTGTCTGGGATTTCTCAACACAGCTGTGTATGCAGTGGGTACCATGTTGCATCGTCAACCCAGTGCCATTGGGCAGTGCTGGCTTTGCAGCACACGTGGCTGTGCAGGAACAGTGGTACTTCCTGGCAACACAGGGCTGACTGTGCGTACTGCATGGCTCCCTGACAGCTTCCTGGCAGTGCCAGTCCTGAGTGGAGCCATGCCCAATTAATACAACATTTCTCAAAAGCAGCAGACTGCGTGCTCTCTCAGTTGATATGTCCAAGTTCTTCAGGCACACAGCAGCCTGAGCTGAGGGCTGCCCTGCAGCGCTGTCTGAGCTGTGCAGGCTTGGAAATCCCGGGCAAATAGCAGAAGTCCTCAAGCAGTGCTAGGCAAAAGCATGAGCTTGAGGAAACCAGGCTGATAGTGGGGATGTCTGACTGCAGTGATAGATAATGAAATGATGCAACCTCCTAGGATGTATTTGTCTTTAGATCTGGCAGGAGTGGGTTAGACTGAGAGAAAGGGGCCTCTCAGTCTCTAACCCTCCTTGGTACAGAATAAGCTGCTTGCATCACTTGGCCTCTGCCCTCAGGTGGCTTTGCAGTGGCACTGTGACACTGTGGTAACTGCTGTGTTAACCCCTTTTCCTTTCATTTTTTAGTGCCTCATTGTACCTGCTCAGAGTGTTGAGAGGAAACACACCCGATAATTCATCAACTCCTCCTACCCCTCTGCCAGAGAAACAGAGCAGCACCATCCCTCAGGCTTCTCAGGTAAGACAGCAGGCTTCTCTTGAGGCAGTCTTTTTTGTCAGTAAAGTTGCATTATCCCATTTCTCTGAGTGGGCCTTGCTTATTCAGTCTCACTGTTCCTGCTGCCTCCAGATACCTGTCTACATGATTTCTTTTCCATAAAGCTGCCACATTCCCCATCTCATGGCCCTCACCCTTCTGCCTTTGCAGTGCCTGCTTGCCCATAGCCACCAGGGGCTGCTGATGTACAGTGGATCCAGGTTAATTGCTGAAGAAGCCTGATGTATGTTTATGCTGCTCTCCTGGCTGATTTGCTATTTTTTTGCGTTAACTTCTTGGCAGTCACTTTGAGTTCTTTTCCAGGAAGGTGCTGAGGAGCAGGGAGGCACGGGACAGTGGTGGATGAGAGTGAACTCCTATCTTGGGTTTGGGCTGATTTATCATGGGGTGAAGAGAGTGTGGAGCAGCCCTGATTTCAGTGGTAGTTGTTTGCAGGGAGTCTTCATCTGGTTTTGCTATGGGTGTCTATTACTTGGGGAGCCTTACTGTCTGTTCCCCTTTCACCTGCTGTCTCTGCTGAATTTCACAGGTGTCTGAACTTGGTGGCCCTATATATTGGGCAGCCCAGTCCAGTCTACTTCACTAGAGACCTAGCAAGTAGTGTTTCACCAGCTAGCCTGATACTTGCCTCTGAACCTCTCAAATTGTGTGCAGGAATTAGTGCCTTAATCCTGTTGATGTTTCGTGGGGCAGGAAAATAAACAGGATTGCCTCGTGACAAGGGAGGGCTTGGAAGTTACAAACACTGAGATATTATTAGTGGCTGAAAAGGTAGCCAATGTTTCTCAGGCTTAGTGAGAGACTGAGAGTGCTAATCCGAGCAGCTCTTGTTCTATGCTGGGCCTTTCTGGAAAGAAAAACCAAGTGGGAGATCTGTGGGGAATATAAACATCATACTTGACATTGAGGCTAGAGGGAGACATTCTTCGTGGCATCCTGGTGCAGATTCACAGGAAAGGCTACTAGTCCTGTGGGAACAGAGCTGTGGTCTTGACCAGCCAAGGGCACAGCCAGCAGCTGAAGTGAGTTGCTGGTTTGAGGGAAGTGACACAGTTCAGTTTGTGGGACGCTGCTGGTGCTGACACTGTGTTAAGGCTGGGAAGGTTTTGCAGTGGGGAACTAGGGGCAAAGGTGTGGTGTGTTTCCAGTGAGTAGTGCCTTGTGAACATAATCTGGAGCTTTTCAGTAAGTGGGAAATGCTCTATGATGCAGTGGCCAAATTTATGGAAGAGCCTGTTACTGTAAAAGAAATTTTTTACACTAAACATCTGCATGGGAGGAGGAATAATTTTTTTTCCCCTGCAGATGTGTACGTCAAATAAGTGCTAAGTGTAGACACTTTAGTAGGGAACTGAGGTCTTATCTTTCAAGGTCCATCTCCCCTGTTCCACTCTAGCCTGTGTTCAGCTGTAGTAGCACCGGGAGTTTGACATGAGAATGGGACACAACATTAACATGGCTTTAACTTGCTATGGGGCCATGGAAAAATTGCTTAGGCAGAGGTCAGCAAAAGGCCCATCCACTATTGTGAAGATCTTTGTGTGATCTTTGAACCCCTGGGCCTTAATTTTTCTTTCTTCCTAGAGAGCTGTGCTTCCCTGGCAATATGAGAAGAGTCAGGAACGTTGGGATGCATTGCTCCACACTTAGCTCTTCATTCGCCCCTGTGTTATTAGTTTAAATCCATATGGCCTGTGCAGGTCTCCGCAGGTTGCTGCAAGTCTGGGTTTCTTGTTCCCCACCAGAGGGGGATATTAGAGCATTTACACAGTTCTGGGATTGCTGGATCCCTGATCAGAGCTAGGGCTTGTCTGCTGAGTACCTGGACATAGCTGCTAACTGTATGTAGATCTAGTTGTCTACATACACTAATATTTACAGATTCAGATAGTTCTACAGCTGAGAACACTGTGTGCACAGCACAGCTGCTGCAGGATGGTCTGAGTGCTCTGTGAACCTAATGTGTGTTAGACATGCCCACCACAAACCTGGAAGCACGGTCCTCGCACTACAGACAGTGTATGTAGTTTTACTAGAAAGCTGTGCTGCCCTTCACTAACGTGGTCGTATGGCTATTGGTATTTGGGACAACATGTTTGAGGCCCGCTTTGTTGTTTCTTCGTGGTTCTGTGTTGTATCTTGTAGGTCTGTATCATATAAACTACTCAAAAATATTTAGTTGTTGGAAAAATCCGTGTGCATTGGTAGAAATTAATTACTTGTGATCCACCCTTGCGTTTCACTGGAAACTGTTTTGCTCTGCTTTTTCCCTGTAGCTTTTCAGCACAGGTTGTTTGGATATGGAGAGGGTGGCTGGAATATATCGGGAAGCACTGACACAATTGTTGACTAAAAGGAAGACTGCCCTTACAAGCTCCATGTTCCATGATTTCTTCAGACGCTTCCCGGTAAGTGTTGCTGGTTGTGTGGTATGTTGTCTTCTGGTTGCTCCAAAGTACAGTTTTAATTCTGGGGAAAGTAGGGAGAGAAACTTCTCCACTTCACTGCAGGCTTTTAACACTGCTGTAAGGTTTCCTAGCATCTTCACCTGCTCAGACTCTTATAGCGTGTGTTTTGATAGCAATGCTGCAGAAGACCAGGATCTCATTTCTGGTTTGGATTGGGATACTGCATGGAGAACATAGATGAACAGAAGGCTACTCTTCAAAGCACAGCCTAAGAGGCTCTAATTTTTTACCAGTCTTCAAGACAATGTGGATGAGCAAGGTTTGCACAAATGTAGAAGGGACTGGCTTGTTTAGACAGCTAACGTAGCTCCTGTCCAGCTTTGCTCTGACTGCATGCTCAGTTTATCAATTTTCTTCCAAAACGACTGCAGAGCCATAGAGTCTAATTGGAATCTAATCTGCAAGCTGGATGTTCAGACAGTGTCAGTGTCTGAAATGTTTGAGGTATTTCCTGCAAACTTGACCTATGCCTGGAGCTGGTCTCCACTATGAGGACAGCCAGTTTTTAAGAAACAGGCCTTGGGTCTGAATGTTGTACGGTTCTTCAGGGATTTTTTAGGTCAAAGTGAGCTAGAGAGAGTTGCCAGAAGCCCTTTCTCAAGAGCTTCAACCTGACAGGAGGGTAGGAGGAGACATAGGCTTGTGTAAGGGGTGGAAGATGCTTTCAGACTCTGAGGGAATCCATGCAGAGTGAGTTCTTTTGCATAGCAGGTTTCTTAGGACACCAGCCCATGCTGCCACCCACATAAGCTAGTGAAATAGAGGGAAGAGAAGGGCTGTGTGCTGCCCACATGGACAACAAGCTTAAGATCCCATCTGCATTCTTCTAGAGCCTGTGGATTCCACGTGACTGTTCCTTGCAGAAATGCCTTTTAAAATCTTTAAACTCATCCCTTTTATAAAAGAAAGGTAATGATATACACAGATGCTGGCCTATTTAAAGCTGGGCTTTTCCCACTTGCTAGAGCTGTCTGTTCTTTTAGTAGTCTTCTTACCCCAAAAAAGAAGCCATTTCAAGTGGTGTGGTTGGAATGACCATTTGCACAATATGTCAGTGAACTGTGCAGCAAACTGCTGTCCATGCTTTGTCAGGGCCAGACCTTCCAGTGCCTGATAGACAACCTTAGAGGTATGCCAGTAAGGTTATTTGCAGTCCAGATGCTTTCTCATTTCTTGTGTCTGGATTCCTTGTACCCCTCGGTTTGGAAAT
Organism: Stercorarius parasiticus; assembly: GCA_013396915.1. Taxonomy (NCBI): domain Eukaryota; kingdom Metazoa; phylum Chordata; class Aves; order Charadriiformes; family Stercorariidae; genus Stercorarius; species Stercorarius parasiticus. The sequence continues at coordinate 24,741 of VWZL01004016.1, forward strand.
ATTTTGCCTATAAACATAGAAATTGGTGGATTGAGCTAGAACAGAGGTTCATCAAACTTTGCTGACAAGTACCCCTCCTCTAGAAAAGTTGTTTTGACGAAGGGGAGAACTTTAAGGTAACCTGTCTCCAGGGAGGCTTTCCTCCTGACACAGTTGATTCTGGCCCCTTTAGCACGTGGGTTCACATCTTTCCCCAGGCTCTGACATTCTCCAGTCTAACTCAGCGTGTTCTCCTTTGCGTCTGGGACTGTTCCTCTGCGCAAAGTGAACTAACTGCCTACCTAAAGTATCAGACAGATGCAAACTTAAATCAAGAACCAGCGAGAACACAGGAGGTGAAGTGTTTGCCTGATTTTTCCAACTTAAGAATTTTGCTGCTGATTTCCTTGTGATCAAGATTTCACTCAGGGCTGGTGTGAGCAAAGCTGTTAATTTTCGAATAAGCTGTTGCTGATCTCCGGGCACTTTTCTCTTGTGTGGCATTTTCTTCTCAAGAAGCTGTGTGAAATATAGACTGTTTTGCTTGAAAAACAAACCTGCCTGTCAGCAAACCACTAATAAGAGACTGGGTCTTTCTTTGTTACAGATCATGTGTAAGCCATTAGCAGGTACTCTTGTCAAGTATATCACAGCGGGAGTCAGGCACCATCACCAGGTAAGAAGGAAAGCAAACAAACAAAGCTGTATAAAATAGTCAATTGGAGAAGTCCCTTAATCATGGCAGCTCAAATGATGCTTATTGCTGTCTTTAGGGCTGTCCAATTTTGAGAAGTGGGCTTCCTGGGGGGTAGGGTTTTTGCAAATAGCCTCTTGCTTCAGGTATGTGACTGAAGTTGTGGAAGTAGCTTATATATTCACAGTCATGGGGGTTCTTTGGTAGCACCTCCTTTAAAAACTGCTTGCGGCTTTCAGGGTTGAGGCCTGAGTGTTGTAGGGGTTGCCTTCAGTCACTTATTCCTTGATTATGTTCTTATCGGTAAGATGTTCCTCTGTATTAATGCAGCGTGTTGTGATCCTTGCCTTCTAATGCTAACTCAAGGTTAGCTTCTTGAGTCTGTTCCACGCCTTGCCAGCTGTCCTGCATTTTCTAGGCTGTGTGCTTCTGTGTTTAGTTTAAAACCACCTGTGCTATTGATCTGATTTTTGATGGTTGATTGCATGTGCCTGACTAACACAAAATTAGTGGAGCCTTATCAATAAAACATTGCAGGGTGAGTGCACAGCTCACTGTTGCATGAGCAGGGAATGAGGCCTGTCTGGATTTCACTGCAGCATGTGCTACAGTGGGGCTGCCTTCCACACAGTTAATAACCAAAACCCCTCTAGGCCAGGAGCACCATGTCTCAAACTTTCCCAGCCCCTAGCTGTAACATGCATCTGTCCCCTGCAGAAGTGCATCCTAGATTGACCTTTCTGTTTCACAAATAGCTGTTTTATTGTTTCTGATCATTGGAGGGAATGTGAAGGGCTAAATATGCGTTTACAGTAAGGCTGCTTTACATTGTCAGTGTAAATTGCATTTCAGGCTCCTTTACCCAACAGGAATGGCTCTGATTTAAAGAAGAACAAAAAAAGAGAATGAATTAAGCTATTAGTAACTTCAGTGGGTAGAAATAAGGATGTTTTACACAAATAACAAACAAATTAATTGTAAGGTACATACTTGATCGTATCCTCAAGAGACCAGAACAGCATCCCAAGCAGACAGCTTCGTTTCTGTGGGTATCTTTGCTTCCCCACAGGGAACAGCATTGTCCTTCTTTCAGGGCTTCCGCAGTTACCTACTCAAGCTTTGTTTCCAGAGCCTGTTTCATAGGGTTGGAAGGGACCTCTGGAGATCATCTAATTTATCTGTGGGTGGGAGGAGTAGAGGAGGATGTGCAGTGCGCTGTGTGTGGGAGACTGGATAGAGAACGTGGATATACTGCTGTTTAAACAACGGCAACATGGAGAGTAAGCTGTGTAAAGCTTGTGGAGTTTGGAGTTGCAGCTTTATGGTTTTTTGCACAGTGCTTTCTTTTCAGGAATTCTGGCTTCTCCTCATCAAATGTCCAATTTGCCATGTTTTCAATTAAATTTTCTCACTGATTCTCAGTGCAAGTCTGCTTTGGTGATATCCTGGGGGTAGGGGGCAAGCTGGGTGTGTGTGGCAAAGTGATGTTGTGGGTAAAGTAGGGGGATAACTTCTCTGGAGTCTGCAGCTCCTGGCAGCCTCTGAGGGAGTGAGGTGAAGGGACTCAGCTACCAAAAGGGCTGTCCTAACTCAGAGTCCTGAAGACACCAAAGGTCTTGTTATACCCTGACTTTGGCCAGCCCTGATGGTCAAGAGGTAAGTGGGGTAGTCTCCTGTTTTCAGGCCCTGAATGTTGGCTTTTAATCATTAAAGTAGCTTAGTCCCAGGGGAATGAGGCTTAATTCCCCTTCTAACACTCCTATTATTAATGCTCGTTGTTCTGGCTGTGCCTGCTGCATCTGTATGTACAGCTAATCCCACTGTGATTCTGACTTCTTGGCTCCGCAGATCCCTTTGGCAGCGAGTCCTCGGGGCCGTGCTGGGTGGGGAGAGCCGTGCTCTGCACGGGAAGGTGGAGGCTCACAGCTCTGGCCAGGTGTCTCGTGTTGGCTCTGGCCCAGCGGGGGTGCTGGCCACTCTCCCAGCTGGCCTGGGGGAGGCCCTTCCCAAGGGGGTAGGAGAAATGGGTGCCCCTTCAGGTTGGGCTTTTAGGTAGTTTTGAACAAAAGGAAAAGTGGTTCATAAGGAGGGTGTAAGGGTGAAACACCCTGAATAGCTGGGTGTTTGTGAGGGTAGCGTGGAGGTATGGGGGTCTGTTCCATCTCTCCTCTCAGCAAGACTGGTCCTGGAGTTTTTTAAGGCCTTTAAGGCAAGGTCTTGCCACCGGCATAGGTGTCCAGCTCTTGCTTCAGGGGTCTCTGCTCTTGCTGGTGCCTCTAGGGTGAAGTCAAACTTGATCAGTAAGTGATTGCCCCAGACTAGCCCGGTTGAGGTGACGTACAGCACGTTTCCCGGTGTGCTCAGTAAGCTACACAGTGTACAGCGAGGCCTGGACTCTTGTCAAGAAACAGCAAACCCGAACTGTATGTGAAATGCCTTGTGTTATGGGCCGCTGCAGATCTGTCGAACTCAATTTGTGGGCTGTTGTGACTGAGAGAGGATCCTTTGGAAAGGCAGGAGCCATTCAAATGCTGCTCAGCTGGCGTTGGATAGCCAGACTGCTCCTCTCTAAGCCAACCCCAGCCATTTGTCCTGACCCTGGGGACCTTGCTGTCTGTCTGGTGCCCAGGTGTTCAAGTAGTTATGTGGCAAAACAGACATGAGGATGATTTGGCTGAAAGCTTACCTTCCCCTTGCACACGTACTTCTTCCACCCCCTTTTGCTGTGTTAAAATTAACTTTGGTCATTTCACTGGTCTTGTTCAGGGCACAGGGATAGTCACTTCAGTTCAGGGTCAAAAGTGTGGCTGATACCAAGTCAGCCCTTTTCCTCTGACAACTGTTCCTACATGCCTAAAGCAGCAGTAAGGTTGTTCACCTCCATACTGAAGTAATTTGTGAGATAAAACTAACATCACTTTGGGGGATGAGAGCTCTTAAGGCAGTTTTAAACCTGGCTTGCAGTGGTTGGGTTGGTAGGGTTTCCTAGCAGTAAGCTCAACCTGTATAACAAGTTTTAAACTGGAAAGGTGAATTTGCAGTGGAATTATTGAGACTGAACTTGAAACTGAAGCTTGTACATATGGCCAATTTCTGTTCCTCTGTTGTTACTCCTGGAGCGCAGATGCCTGCAGGAGACAGTAATACAGCAGTTTCCCTGGAAAAGGACAGAGCTGGAGAGATTGGTGTCATTTGTGTGTGTGGGAAGGATGGCCAAGGGATGCTTGACCAGGGAAGGGGGGGGTTGTCATCCCACTCTGAATTCACTTAGCACCTCTTTGAACCTATGCATCCAAAAGACATAAGATAAAAGATCTGCGTGACAGTGGATCTGCAAAATCACCTTGTTTCAGGCAGTTCATGCATCTGAGCTGGATTTCTTACCTTTTGTGAGACGACACTGACTGCAGGACACCATGAATCATATTATGCCAGTTCACATGTACTGTTCTGGCAGCTGGTGCTTTGAATGCTCTATTGGCTGGCCTATTTTTCTAACTCCACATTTCTTGAAGTGTGGAGCTAAAGAAGAAAGACTGCTGTCCCAAAGGTGCCTGCGTGCAAGTTAAAATGCTTCAGGCTTTTAAAAAATGAACACGCTAATGTTTGTCTGTCTTTCATTTATTGAACTGAGAAATCTGGTGGGTTTTGCTGTGGTTTGTTTTGTTTTTTTTTTTTACTACAGTAGCAGTCGGGATCTTTTTCCTGAACTCTTGTTGATTCTTCCTTTCCCATATGGTTAAGTTAAACCAACATATAACTTAAAGCTGCAGTGTCTTCTCTGAATATGTCCTGCCTTATGCCTGTGATGTGTTCTTGCACTGTTGTCTACTGTAGAAAGAAGCGGACAGAAATTGTATGAAATTACTATATTGTAAGCAGCTACTATGAAGCTTTTCAAGAGGACCTTTAGTGTGTGAGAAGTGCTACAAGTTAAAGTGAAAAAGAAAGAAGGTGGTAAAGAATGAAATTTTTTAGGTAGTCTAATCCAGCTTGTTGGATGCAGTTCTGAGGACTGAGGTCCTAAAAATCAGTCACACTAACTATGACCTTGTACTTGCTGTAATGGCGGGCAGAAATGTCTTGAGTGGTAGGAAAATGGGACCGGTGCCCACATCACAATCTTTTTGTACATATAGGCAGATTTGATAGCTTTCTCTTACCAAGAAAGTGCTTACACCTGAGTGAAGTGTAGCTAACATCCCGTACCTGCATGCATACCTGCATACATACATGTGCTCTGAGTAGCTTAGGTACAAATAACAGCTAGGGATATAGTCTCCAATGATAAGACTGGTATGGGAAAACAACAAGTCATCAAAAATGGAGCTTGTGTTATACCTTTGAGTTGACCTATTGCTAATGAATTGCATTAAACTTCTGGCACAGATGATCCCGCTGGCAGTGCGAAGCCTTGCAGTTAGCCAAGCAGAATGTGTGTGGTACTAACAGGTGGGGGAGACTTGTGCTGTTGTGTTGACTAAGGATGTTGCTGTCAGTCTGATGTCTTCCACAAGCACTAAACGCATTCTCTGAAATTCTGTTTAGAAAAAAAAAAAGTGTGTGAGCTTGTTGTCTCTTCCTCCTTTCTTAAAGCAATTTGATCTTACTACTGCAGTTGTTTTCCAGGAGACCTTAACCTTCAAATTACTTCCTTGTGCCTTGTTTCAGTGAGTGCAGTGTTGCTTTTTCAATACACAGAAAAGGCTTGTTTTTTTGGCTTGTGTTGATGGAGCGTAAACCAGAGGATCAAGATGTGTTTAATTTAATCATTGTTGCATGACTCAGCTACATACCAGAACCCTCCTGAGCCTTAGGTGAGGAATGTCTTCCTGGTTTATTTTTAGCAGCATCAGTATGATGAGCATGGCTACAATAACAACTAGTTCTGTAACTGTGTGCGGTCTTGGGCTGTCCCTCTGATGCTATTGCAGCACAAACCCCTTGGTGGTGCGTTGTTAATTGTGATGAGGTTCTTACTGCAGTGCCCCCCTGGCATTCTCATACATGCTGGGGCTGCCAGAGAACTAAACGAGTCCATGAACTAATGCTTCTACCCCAAAAACTTCCTCTATTAGTCTGAGAATCAAGTGAAGGAGGAAAACGCGCGGCTGGTTGCATTGCAGTACGCAGGCTTACTGCTGATGCAGGCTTCTGCAAGCAAGTGTATACTCCAGGTGCCAGCTCTGAACTGGAAACAGGCTGAAGTGCAGCCTCTCTGGAAGCCTGGACTGGAACAACCATGCTTTTCCCTGAGAAATCCTGCTTGTTGACCAGCAGTATTGGAACCAGTTTGGAAAGGAAGACTAGTAAATGAAACATCCACTGATACCACCAGTAAGGTGTTTCCCTATCTCGTTTGCACTGGCAGACACTTCCACCACTTTAGTCTGTAACTTTGTCCCAGGGTTAGGCAAATGATTTGATACCTGTCCCTTGTCCCTTCCCTTGGGAAGGGCACTAGGAGTGTACATTTCAACACAATTACTAAGAGTCTTTGCAATTATTTTTGCACTTTGGTCACACGTCAGTTTGAATACATTCCTGTCTTCTTATTTACACTTAAATCTGTATTGATTGAGGATGTTGCAGTAGCTGGGAGCATGATGATGCTATATTTGTCCATCAAGTGAGTTTATTTTCTATGATTTGGCTAGAACTCTGCAAAGCTGAGCAGAGCTGTCATGGAACTAATAGAATTCATTTTACTTAGTGTGGAGATGAGAATGGGCACTGAGACAGAGTTCAAAATGTCATTCTGTGTCATATAGATTCATTAATATTTCAAAATGTGTTTTTATAAAGCAGTCTGTGGCAAGGAACCCTTTCAGATCTACCTAATAGAGAGTGTATTTTAGGTAATTTGCTAATTAATCTTGGTGCTTTGGCAGTTTCCCCAAAGGGATCAAACATATATAGACATAATTTTACAGAACTGAAGCAATTCTGTGCCAGAGCTGCCATCACCAGAAGAGTAAAATATGATCCCAAAGTTCTGCCAAAGAGGTCTTGGCTGGCTGACAGTTAGCCTTCTGAACGGTTTATGTCCTATGTAAATATCTTAAGTTAAGAAGTAATTAAACTTTAATATATCAAGAACAGTAAAAGCGCTGCAAAGCATCAGAAGCCGGCACCCGTCAGTGTGTGTGTGTGGGAGTGTTCCTCGTGCTGTGATAGATGAATGGATCACTGCATTAATGCACCGTGCCTTGCCTGCATTCTCACAGAGAGCTTCCAGCAGGTGGTATAGGAAGGCCTTGTTATGGAATATTTTGCATACGCTGTTACTAATAATGAAGGAAAATAAACCTCCCCACCCCTCTCCAGAGGTAGGACACGCTGTGCCTGTGTCCTCTGTAGAGGTTTCACTAGGGGGAGGGCTCGTCCCAGGGTCCGGTTGAGGTGGGCAGACCTTCAGAGGGTGAGTTACCCACAGGCAGTGACAGCTTCTTGTGGGATGTAGTGTTACAGTGGCTGTTGCCTGCAGACTTCTGCCTTTTTGTTTTCCTCTGTTCAGTACATGCCCTCTCTTCAATGAAGAGAAATCATTTGCAGCTGGAAAATGTATGTCACACTGACATGCTTTGGTTCCAGTCAGCATCCTGCTTCTGTTCCTGTTTTTGTTTTGTGTAAGGAGATGGTCAAGGAGATCCTGTGTTTTGCAAGGTAAAGCTGAACTATGGGTGGGCTCTTGCATATTTTTGAGCTATCTGAGCATGAGCCAGCAAAGCCCTGTGACATGCACTAGCTCTAGGTATGTAAACTGTCCCTCGGAAATCAAAGGGGAAACAGTTGAATGCTTAACTGCTTTGCTGGGTCAGGGCCAGGGTGCTCTACATTTTTGTGTAGAGATTTTTCATGCCTAGACCTTTAGGATGGTTGTGGATGTGGATTATTGCATCCCAGCCTTTCATTTTTGGGAGTATTTCTTGCACTGGGAGAGCTCAAAGAAACTATCTTCCTTTGGCGAGTTGGAGGACATTGACAGCATCTATGAATAGTCTCTGATGTGCTTGGGAAAGGTGTCTGATGCCATAGTAAAACATAGCTCTCTGTGATGAACTGCTTTATAAGCCATGTTTCTGTCTCCCTTTCCTCTCATTTGTGTGAGATGGTTGAAAATTTAAAAGGATGTTTAAATTTTTCAGGTCCTCCTGGCTGCATTTAAGCTGAGTGCTTGAAATCCCGTGGCATGAGTTTTCACTTCTATTTGTATTGAGAACTTTGTGTGCTCGGGGTGTATTTCAGTTGAATGAGGGACCCCTGTCACTGAATCTGCAGCGTCTCTTTGGAGCATCATGCACGTTGTTAGCTGTTTATGTTTGTTTATTTTTTCCCTCATATTGGGTTTTTTCGTTTTAGTTCTTGGGGCCTTTTAATGGCCCCTGTGTCTCTTGCAAAAAGTGTCTAGCAGATAGATGCCTGCATTGCCCACATACAAATCCATAACGATATCAGGCATTAATTGACTGGCACAGAGAAACTGCCCTGTTAGCAGCCCCAGTCTTTATATTCCACCATATTCAGTGCGGCACAAACAGAACACGAAAAAGCTCTTACTTGCCTCTTTATTCTGATTCTGGTGATACACACTGTTTATTCTGCTTGCTACTGTTCAGCTGATTGTGTTGGTGATCGTGTAGCAAATCCTCAGTAATGGAGGAAACATTCTGGTCTATTGCTGGGAAGAAATAAGAAAATTAAAAGGTCACATAGACTTTAGTTGTTACTGTAGACACAGCTGCTGGCAAGAGCTATACACGATTGGGACTGAACAGTAGCATTAACAGCCCCGTGTATCGGATGGACTTGCTGAGTTTGATATATACCATACTGCAGTGATTTTCCAAGACTAAGTAATTTCCCGGCCTCCTAAATTAAACTTGCCATCTGACAGATGGGGAGTTGATAGTTTTTAAAAAGAGAGTGAACCACCCAAGTGTGTTCTGCTCAGCCTGACAAACATAGCCTCTTCGACTGTTTGATGAGTAGATATTTGTGTAGATCAAACGGGAAAAGTTTACTTGGAGGCGAGGTCATTGCCATGTGTTTAATAACAGCATAACAAAAACAGGAGGGGAAGAAATGTCTGTGGTTGTGATGAAATTGGTGACTATCTCAGTCGTATGGGCTCAAGTTATATTCATGCTACAAAACATAAAAATGTCAGGATAGAATCTTGTTGAAGTTTTGGGTAATGATTTCTGCTGTATTTACAGTGTTGTATTGGATCTTGGTTTGGAAATACCAGCAAGGGTGTTGGAAGGGTGTTTTGTTGGCAAGTGAAGAAAGATTAGGGCTTCTGCAGCATAAAATGAAGTGCCGATGTGGGCTGTATTCACGGACAAGGGTGTTCTTAAGAGTTTGTGTAGAAAGTGGTAGGTCCCTTTTTGTTGTTTGTCGGTGGGGGAGGAATGGGCTTTGGCTGCTTCTGTTTCTGCTTTCCCTTGGCATGTATTAAAATGCCACTCTGCAAAAGTTAAAGTATAAGGAGTTCGGATTTCTCAGCAACCTCCAAGCCGAACAGGGTCTGAAGCCGTGTCCCTGTCCCCAAGAGCAATGTGCAGTCTGTCCAGTTGTGGTACTTCTCTCAGTGGATTCTGCAAAATGACAAGATCTGCTGGTAAGCATACGAATCAATGAATCTACAAAGTTCAAGCCAGTACCATTACCAGCTTTTTTTTTCTTTTTTGGCTTAGCAAAGCTGTTTATTTCAATGTTCCAAGCTAACAATTTTACTGATGTGCGAGTACTTTTTTGGTTTGTTTTTTTTATACTGCTTGAAAGCTAAACTTCAAGAGTTGACGTTTGAGTGAATTGGAATTCTAATTTCTCATTATCTGCTGATAAATGTTCTCAAAAGATAAAAACCTTTGTCCTTGCAACATCAAGACCCGTCTAGTGAATCGGGAACAGCAGCTAAAAGGCACACAGTGCCTAGGCAACATGGTTTTGTGGTTGGTTTTTTATTGAATGCGTGCTGCTCTTAAATCTCCTGAATTATTAAATTTAACTTCAGCAAAATCTCTTTAAATAGGCTGCATTATGCGGTAGCTGCCTTCTAAATGGCCTAAGAAAATCCTATTGCATGTCTCTCCTGAATTGAGGAAAATTGGCTTTGTTGTGCAGAGGAGACATCTGACTTAGGAAGTGTTGGAGGACCAGCCAGGTGAGGGAACTGGAGGAGACAGTTGTGGTTTTGGTCTTACCAAGGTGTGCAAGTAACTTGAGGTGTCAGTGGAGCTTCTTGATGTTTGATAGTACAATGTGTGTGTGTAAAATAAAAAATGACAAAATGAAAGCTTTGGCAATAGGTTGTTCATCAACAGAAAACCAGGGTCAAGAGAAAGGATAGTGCCCCGGATGATTTTGCAAGAGGTTTCTTGATATTTGGTAACGTTTCTTTGAGCCTTAGCTACTGGGATGTTCTGTGAGAATCTTTGCTTTGATTTCTTAACAAAAGAGCATTTCTTGCTCTGGTGTTTAGAGTGAAGAGCTTGTGAAAGCAAAGTGGAAATGCTCCAAAATAAACAGGGCCATATTAAGAAACCAAATTGTCTTAGATTTTTTTTTTTTTTTAAATTGTGACTTTGTTCTTAACTTGGGAGGGAAGTGTATTTGGGAGTGGAGAGGGAAATGGGCATATTTCCTGATTATTATTGTTATTATTTTTATGGGGGAAAGGAGAGGCTTGGATGCATTGCACAGAGTCTGTTGCTGTTCTTTTCTCCTCTGGTGTCAGTATGCCCTATGGTACCAATATTCACCACCAATGTTTCAGTCCTCTAATTGGGCATTATGGAAAGAGCAGGAAAACATCAGTGCTCATGGGCACTAATCTGTGTTCTGCTACTGATTTGTCTTGTGTTCTCATGGCTCACTTAATTATGGCATCTTTTTATTTTTTAAGAGTTTAGGATAATAAGATATTGACTTTTTTTTTTGGAGGGAAACATTAAGACTGATTGGCCTTTCTGATATGGTAAGTGGTTACCCCTGGGAGAGATGAATCTGTGTGTTCACCAAAGCGTCAGACCAATATATGGATTGTTCTGTATGGATTGCCGTGTCCGGAGGGTCTGCTTGTTGGCCTCTGGTGAAAGAAGAGCACAAGGTAAATAATGTCTTCCCCAGCCCTGAAAGCTCACTAGCTCTATCTTTGTTGTATGCAAATGAAATGTTCAAAGCTAGTATCTGATACCATGAGCCAGGCCTGGCCCAGGAGTCCAGTGTGTTATTTTATGTGTTCATTGTTTCGACTGCCCAAACGTCCTGCAGACCCTTCATCTCAGGCAGAAAGGCTGCCAGTGAAGCCCAGTATTTAACATGCAGATACCCTCTGAAAAATGGCAGTCAGATCTTCTCCCTGTGTGCACTGGCTCATCTCTACTGCCTTTAAAATGTAGCAACATCTTATTTCTGTCATTAGTTCTTATTAGATTGTGGTGACCGTAGAAGGGAGCTTTGATTTTTTTTTTTCAATTTTATTTTTTTTAAATTACTTTTTAATGATTTCCCCCCCCCCTCCTTTCCAGCTGCCAACAGAAGAGTGCTGAAGGAAGCAGCTGTACGTGTGCCCACTTGTGTTGGGCACAAACGTCATGTTGCAGTGAGCAGGCTCTCACAAATGGGTTCGTCTGGTTAGGCAAGTGTAAGAAAGGGCTTTTGCTCTGACAAGAACATCCTCGAGAGCACTGTTTGCAGAGGAATCAAGCATGGGAAAAAACCCACTCAGCAGCAGTGGAGAGAATGTGATTTGCAGAGTCCCTGATTAAACAAATTAAGTAATGATGTTTTGGGGCATGAGGAAACCTGTATGTAAGTGAATACTGTATATATGCCCTGGTCTGCAGGCAGGCTGCTCCAGTGTCTTGACTGCTAGTCCTGGGTTTTCTGCTGGCTCAAGTACATTTAAAAAAATCATACTGGAGTGACTTTGTCAGTGAAGGCAATGACTATTTTCACCTGTAGGGCTAAGGCTGACATAACTTGTTTAGGTGCAGCTGCATTATATAAACCTGCTTTCTGTGGGGTGTAGCTCATTCCACATTTTCAGCCAGATTGAGTGGTGGTGGTTTAAGTGCTTGTGTCTTGCAATAGCTGTTTTCATGTTGTGGAGAAGGAGGATGTGCCGCCGTAGCTAATGTGATAAAACTTTCTGTAGTAGAGACGAGTACTCAGTATCAGCAGAATGAAGTTAACAGCCCATCTGATCGATGCGACAGCTGCCGTTCAGAGCCTTGGGAATAGTAGTAGAATTGTATAGATTTCTTAACTTCTCATTGCTGCTGCTTAAAGCAGGACATCTGAGCCACGGGTGAAGAGGTTTATGACGGATAATAAAAATAAAGAGGAGAGGGGAGTCAGCAGGAGGGGTAGAAAGATGGAGATTTCTTCACAGTCAGTTTTGTCTCAATTGCTGTCTTCCAGGGAGCTTTGTTCTTTTTCGGATAAGCAAGGTAGTAAAACCTCAAATCCAAAACCCTCAAATTCCAAGAACTGAGTGCAGCACCACATCCTGTGCATTTGGGTTTCCCCTACTTGCAGGCATTTTAGCAAGAGATTTCCACCATCTTTGAGTCTTTGGTGTTGAGCCTTTCTCATGGAGGTGAGACCCAATTCGCCTACTGCCTAGCAGGCGATGAGCAGGTGATGGCTTTTCCATTTTTTCTGTTGCCGAGATAGTGACTGGGAAGTTGGCCCGCACTAGGAATTACTGGGGTCATATGTTCCAACAGCTTAAGAGGACACACGAACCCTTGTATTTGCAAACTGCTGTTTAGCTTGTTCAGAAACTAGCTAGAGAGAGGAATGTTGGCTGTTTCAGCGGTTTAAAAATAAAAGTTTTTAAAACTAAAAAAACCCACAAACCCAACAGAGTTCATTGATAATTTTTTGCACTAGAAGGCCTAAACAGATCATCTACATTATGATGATCAAATGAGCAAAATGTGTTTCATGTGTGACAGTTATTTTCAATGTGCTAATATGCAAGCTGTTGTGAGTTGTTTAAAGGTTCCTGGATGGAAAGCATCCTGCTGTATCTGTGGAAATCTGCTTTTTTACTCAGAAGGAGGAACAGGTACAATCTACTTTGCATGAAACTGGGTTGCCGTGCAGGTTGCCTTATTCTAGAACACTGAAAATCTCAAGAGCTTGATGACCTAGGATGTTTGGTGGGAGTACACCGAGTAAGATTGCCTTTCTTGTCCGAGGTTGTAAAATGTGATTTAGGTGTCACTTAAATGCTTTAAATCTTGTAATTAACTAGCCTTGCAAAATTTTTCTTATCCATTTGTTGCAGGAACTTAATTTAAGCTGTAAAATATCAATTTGTTTTGATCACTTTTTGGCAAGGAGCATTTTGTTCCTGGGCTCATAAATCTCCTATTTGGTGTTTTTTTGGCAAGGCTGGGCTGAGGGAGGAAACTCCATTCTGTCCCAGAGCATGGTGTTTGGTGCAGAGGGAAGGTGTGGGAGCAGGGACTGGCGGCTGATGGATGGGGGGGGTTCTGGTCAGTGTTTACTTCTGCTGCATTATTGTGCCTTGTCTGTTCCTGGAGGCAGGAGGGCAGATTTGCAGACTTGGAAACTGGCACCTGGTAGGACAACTTCTGTGCTGGCCAAACGGTACCCTGCTCACATTCTCAGGCGACAATATTGGACCTTGTCAAGACTGGCTGAGGGAGCATCTTGAAGGAGCTGATTGATTAGTCTTGAAGACGCTGGATTCAGGAAATACTGAATTCAGCTCCTGGGATGCATGATCATGCAGAAGAGAGTTTCATGGTCTTTCCTGGGCCAGCATGAGCTCTCTCTGACTCTGCTTGCAGGCACCAGCAGTCTGGTAGTGACGGATAACATGGCTTTCCTGCTGAGAGCCCAGCCGAGGCACCGCGCTGTAGCAGTGCTGTCACACAGGCCTGTTTTGCCTGTGTCCCTGCAGACCGGAGCTCAGCACAGGAGGCTTTCTCATCCTGGCTCCTGCACATGATGCACAGCAGGGCTTTGAGCTCCGCCGGAGCCTGGCAGCATCTCTGGGCTGAGCAGGACAGAGGAGGCAGCCAGGAGCAGGGTGCAGGAAAGGCACTCCCTGGGTCCCTTCCTCAGAGGGGACAACAGGGGAAATTTGGGTTAAAAGTCGATGTTGAATTTAGGATGCTGCCTCGGAGCGTTGGCAGCACATTTTTAAACCAAGAAATAGTTATGGAGATAGATGCTCAGGTGTCCTGCAGTTCTGCGTAACTGAACATGCCGGCTACGATGTTGTAAGTGTCTCATTTATCCCAGAAGGTGCTAGCACTTGCCACTCTGAAACCTTTTAGATCATGGCTAAATGAGAATCTTGGCTTCACTACTTGTGTGCACCTTATTTCAGCAGTGGTGAGGAAGTTAAAAATTAATTTTTCATCTCAAAAATAGTTTTCTTAAGCCACAGCCAGGGCTTTGCCTTATCCTCCATTCCCCTTGAATTTGAAACATGTATGGAACGTGTTTGTGTGCGCGCCATGTGTGAAATACTGGAGTTACAGCTTGAGGATTGAGGAAAATTGATTTGGCAAGTGTTTCTTAATCACCTCTGGTTTTCACTTTTTACATCTAAAGCCTTCAAATAAGTTTTGTCTGTTTTAAGTAAATAATTGGCATTTGATGCTTGCTCAGTGAGGATACTTCTTAAGGATCTTGAAGGATAATTTTTTGTTTGTCCTTAACTTAGGAAAGAGTCCTTTTTTTTTTTTCCTCTCGCCTCCCCCCCAGAGACTTTTCAGCTTGGTCCTTTTGAGGTCAACAGGCTGTGTGAAACTCCAGACTTTTAAGTTAGTCACAAGTTTAAGTCCTCTATTAAGTATTGTCATGACAGTTCCTAGCTGAGAAGACTGTCTTGCCCCCAGTGTTGGAATGCTTGGTCTTTTATAATTCTGATTACAACGTGTCAAGGAACATTAGGAAACTTGCATGTATATAGCATACATTGAACTGCTGTTGCTTCTGTGCTGCCTGCTGTGAACTTGCTGTACGGAACAGGGAGTGCCATTGTTGTGGGCCTTATTCTTCTTTCCCTTTCATAATTTTCCCTTTTGAAAAAGCTTCTAGGCTGTCCTAACTTGGACCCTGCCTGCCAAACCATATCAAATAGACTTGTAGCTTATAGGCTCAGAAATGCTCAAATGCACAGAATAAATGCGTTAAGAGAAATGAAAAGCAAGGCCTGAAACTCAAGACTGCTCTGTTGGAGCCTTTCTTTCCAACCCACACCCAATGTAAATGTAAAAATAGAGTAGTTTAGCTGTGGGAGCAGAAATGAGGATAGATTGGCACTTGCTTCATGCCTTTGCATGCTATTTGTTTTCTTTTTACAAAAGCTTTGACAGTAATTGGAAGAGATTTTGCTGTGGTGCTCTGGTTATCCTGCCCTATAGTAATAAATGACAGGTAATTCTCTTATAACCAATAGTCCTGTTAGCTGGAGCTTGCTGTGGCTCTGGGTTTTTTTGTGGGGTTGTTTGTTGTTTCTTTTAAGACATGTAACAAGTTGCAGATAGCTGAGGAACTTATTTCATAGTTTGACTATTTCTTAAAATTCAAAACAAGCTTATTTAGAATTTCCCATATTCTTGGCATATGTTTTTTTTTATCCCAGCTTTCCTGGTAGCATTTGTCACGAATGCAGTATGTGATTCACGTGATTGCAGTCTCAAGGGGCTTGGTGGGTGAGAATTTCTAGAAGTGCAATTATTTTTTGCCATATCCCTGTGGTTGTAGAATAGGCTTAATGCCGAGGATTACATACTGAGTGCTGCCGTTTTATAACGTGTGCTGGCACTGAATCAGATGTGCTGGCATGTCAGGTTATGCTGTAGCTTTGCTGCTGTAGCATGTATGCCAGGAGGCAGACATCAGTGCTCTGAAATACCAGTAGCCTGCGCGGTGTGATACCACCTGTATATTTTTGTCTCCTAGACTTCCAAGAGCAGTGAAATGATGATAGCGCTAAAGCTCCTGATGCTTCTTCACTTCTAAAAATATATTTGAGTTGCACAAACTTGTAATTTTCCAGGTAACATTTTATTTTTGTATATATATTATATATATAAAGGGAAAAACAAGATCTTGCCACGCTGGTGACATACTTCATCTTACTAAAACTGTGACCACGATGCAAAAATGATAGGCATAAGGTGGGGAAAATCCATCTTGATGTCTTGGGTAAGCATTTAAACTCCCAGCTGCTTCTGTTGTAATATGCATGGAGGTCTGATGCAGCTCAAATACTGTCCTGGGTCAGACCTAATGAGACATTTCTGTCCTGCCATATACTTCAGGCTTCAGTTAAACTTACTGCCTCTCTCCTGTAAGCTGGAAATGCCAGAAGGGAATTTGGAAGGGTTAATCAGCTGTAGCCTGCAAGCTGCTTTGAGATAATCTGACAAAATGGCTGTGTGAAAACTCAGACTTGGTGTTTGGGATGTTGCAGTGTGGGCACATCTTCAGAATCTTGCTGCTTGGATGGTGGCAGTGGGTGACTGCTCATTTCAGTGTCTTTTCTCATGGTAGTGTGTCTGTGTGGTACCTTTTTTCACTTGCTTGCAAAACCACCTCCAGCCAGCCTCCTAAAACACTTGGGGCTGAGAAAAGCATTTCTTTTTGCATCAGAAACAAGTGTCTTCCTATTAACAGTGTGCTTTTCTTTGAAAAACAACCTTGAATTTAGGTCATGCCTTTATCCCTTCAACTTTGCAAACAGAATCTGTACATCATTGCAAAGGCTTGTTTGTTTTTGGCTTTTCTCTTTCACAACTGCAGTGACTGAAAGACATCTTGATCTGTTCCCCTGTAGATAGTGAGTCACCTGGATGGCTGCTGTTGTCACCTCCATGGCTGCTACGCCTGGGCTAGATATTTGCTTTCAATAAGAAAACAGTGTCTGAATTGGTAGAGGTTAATCTGTTGCTTGCCATTTTAAATAGTCAGGCTGCATGTCTTGTCCTTTCTTGCGAAGGGTAAAGGTAGATTGTATATCCCAGCAACCCTGCCAGCTTGCACTCCTTTTTAGCATCTAAATAAGGTAGGTGAGCACATCTGGGAGTTACCAGCTACTGCAGTGAGCACGTTTACTATTTCAGAAAGAAATCTTGGCCATTTATACTGAATGGCATTTTGTGTAATCATTGTAGATAAGAAAGAAATAAACAAAGCTGGCAGAAAATCACAGGGTCAGCGCTGCAGTTAGTTACTGTTTGTTCTCTTCTCCCACATGGACGGATAATGAGCGTTTCTGCCTCATTTAGTCATATGGTTGATAGATATATGTGGGAGTGTATAGATGTATCCACTAACCCTGCTTGAATAGACTTCACTTTTATTTATTTTTGTATTATTTTATGGTCTTTCTTTTTAAAAACTGACATTAAGGAGAAAATGTTTTGATCAGGCAACTGGGTGGCTCCTAGGGCACCGGATGGGCTGCAGGATTCTCCTCTGCCCTTAATAAAAAGCTCTAATATGGCTGTCAGCTGCTTGTAACTATTCTCACACATTCTTATTTCAGAGATTGTGCATATGGGGGGGTGATAACTTTCTTTTCTGAACTGTACTGGAGTTTGGTAGCTGGGACTTTTGGGTCTTCTGCTGTTTTTGTCCATTTGTGAAGTGTTGATAGAACGTGGCTCTTTCGTAGGGCTGTTATGAGCACAGCAGGTTTGATTTGGCACTGAGAAAATGCAGAGAATCCTCTATGGTATTCTTGTGAACAGTATTGTTCTGTCAGCCTCCAAAACTGCCAAATGCTTGTAAGAAATTAAAAAAAAAAATCAGTGATGCTGGGGAGGGCAGGAGGGAGAGGGACAGAACGGGGTAGTTGTTGAGCTCCAGCTCTGTGCTGGGTTTTGTGGAAGTACTTTCCAAACTTCGAATTGCTGCTGGTCTGTGAGGTGATGGTAAAACACGCAACTGGTCAAAAGTCCTGGTGAGGAGGTCGGAATTGGTTGTGTAAGGTCAGTGCCTCCTGTAGTGAACAGGTCCCAGCTGCTTCTGAAGAAGCTCTGAGAAAGTAGAGAAGAATCAGACATGCGATTTGTGTTGGAATGTTTCCTTTTACTACGGTGTGTTTTTTCTACTGCTCACTAAGGAGGGGCCTTGTGTCTTTGAGCACAAGCTTGTGAAATGCTGCTTTTTATTTTTTTTTTAAATGTGTATGAATGAGAACATCTTGCATGCTTGCATTCGTGTAATTTTCTTGCGCACATGTATTTTTTTGCATGTATGCACACACATGCTAGAATCTCTGTTTCACAGAACAGAAAGTAGGTAGATTTTGTGACTTTTTTATTTTGAAAGAATCTTTTTGGATTACTAGTACTGTCACAGGAGCATCACCCAATGGTAGTGGTGTGTGTTTTCAGACCTGGCTAGCAATGGGAAGAGTCTTATTCCAGGAGATGGCTTGAAAACTCCTCTGAGCAGCCTCACTTTTTTTTTTTGAGTCTGTTTTCATAAAAAACATTGAGTGTCTATGCTCCCCAAAATCAGGCTAGTGTGATGTGTCAGGATGGGCAAGTAAGATGCCTTGCGGTATCTGGGAACTCTGACTAGCCCTCTGAAGCAGGTGGGAGAAGAAGATGAACATTCACTTACAAATGCATAGATGTTCACGCTTCTTGACATGTCTGCTTTCAGCGACATTGTATCCATTTATTTGAGAAGATAAAACAAGGAAGATGAACTGCAGAGAGAGAGCTGTTCCTTTGTGACCTCAAGGAAATGGTTCCTAGGGATCTGACTCGCTTTGGGTCTTTTCTTATTTTTGCAAAGTCTCATACTCTTAGCCCCTCTTATATGAGGTGATAAAACATGTGTTACCTGGTGAAGCTCCTGCAGGTCATGAAAGCGATTTCCTCTTTGAATGTTTAAAACCCCTTTTTGGGATTCCTGCCAGGGACTGTTCGGTGGGGAGCTGTTTCGTGCCCTTCCAGTCGGTGGTTTGATGTTTCTCAGCCCTGTCAGATGAACTTGTGGCTGCAAAGCCATTGCTGAGGACTGTTACTTCCCAAGGTGCTGTGGCAGCTTTGTGGTCCCGGTTGTTTTCTCTGAGTACATTTACTGGTTAAGCAATCTTCTGATGACGTCCAGGATCCTTTATCACATGCTGAGAGATGCTGTGAGCGAGGTGTGATGGTTGCACCTCTTACTGAAGAAACTTGGTGCCCCTCCTGTTTTGGTTTGATCTTGCTGAGATGGGATGGCATCGGCGGGAGAAGTGGGAAGTGCTGTTTCTTACTGGCTTTACCCTTGGACTGGGATTGAAGAACTGGGTTTTAAGTTTGGTTCTGCCCCTGATTTTTCTGTCTGACTCTGCTGATGTCAGTTCCTGTCCCTGTGGTTTAACTTTCGCTCTTTAACTGTGCAGTTTGCTCTGGAAAAATAGGCTGTGCGAGAGCTACGTGTTAATAACTAGCTCTAGGAACAGAAGAGTCACTGACTCTGTGATGAATATGATAACCTTAAACTGCAGCATAGCATAGTATTGGGCACGGAGGACCTTGTAATTATTAGTGTCACGTTTGCTCTCTGACTGAGATGTTCTTAAGCCAAATTTTATTTCAACCAGCAAGTAAATATTTTATTTTATTTTTATTCTTTCAAAGGAGAAAAGTTGTTCATGCTTAGTACTAAATTATCATTGGGTTAAAAAACAATCAGGAAACACATGATTGTGTTGAGTACAGCAATAGCGAAGTTTTAATTATGTGAAACTCAAAACATATTTTCTCTTTGCTTGACTCTAATACACGGGCTGGAGTCATGAAAGCTATGAGTGTGACAAAATTACTAAACAGTGATAGCACCAGCCAGGATTCTCAGATGACTGGGTGTTTGACTTCCTTGCTTATGACACCCAGAAGAGAATATTTCGTGGGTTTTTTTCCTTTCTTTTAGAATAATTTTCAACCTTAGTGCTTACTGAGGACTAGGTCTGTTCAGAGTCTGTTCTGTCTGTCAGTCCAGCATTTGAGCCTCAGGCCTCCAGAGCGTCTTGTTGCTTTGGATGGCTTTGATTTCTTTCCAGTTCTTTTTCCTCATTGACTTGCAGAGCTCCCACCCACTGCTGACTGGTACCATTCCTGAGCAGGCCCTTATCACTGTTGCCTCTGGTCCTCTGTTTGCCTCTTGAGTAAATCTTGTAGTCCTGAGGTACTATCAGGGCAGCTTAACAGCACCCTTCTCTGTGCTTTGCGCCCACTTGCAGTACGAATGCTTTTGTAATTGTCAAAGAAGAGACAGTGCCTTGAGGTCTATGACCCTGCCTGAGCCTTTCAGAATGAATTATGGTCTTTCATCTACTCGGAGGGTCACGTTCTCTTTGTAATTGCACTGAAGTGACTTTCCACTACATTTGGTACATGCATGCAGACATGCCATAATTTGTTCTGTAAGACACAGCCCTCCCCATAATTACAAGGAATATGCAAGCTTGTCTGCCTCGAATATGGCATTAGGGTGCTCTCTCTCATTAAATCAACGTAAATCTTTTGATGTAGTCTCATTAGTTCCCTGCTGCATTTTCTCCCTTGAGTAAAGAACAGAATTTCTGTTTGTGAGTGAAAGCTCGCTCTATTTGGATAATTCTCTTCAACGGCCATACTGGTGCAAACTGGAGGTAAGCTTACGTAGATGTGTGACTTCAGTCTTGTAACACAAATATGAGTGCTGGAATTACCTGGCAGGGGACCTGTGTTCAGTGTCCTGTCCCTCCCAGAAGCCTGGAGTATGTTGTATAGGAAACACAGACCCCCTGAGCTTGTGTGGTGTCCTGTCGACTGCCTGCAATTTTGGATGGTCTTACTGCTTTCAGGAGATCCAGGGATTTTTTTCTCTTCCCTCACTTTGAATTCTTCAGTAAATAGTTCCCTAAAAATGCTCCAGTAGAAGCATGGGTGCCATATGGCCAGTTTTTAGCCTCCTGCTACGTATTTTCCAGGTTGCTTCCTTTGGACCCAAAGGGTATCTGGAGGCCAGGTGGGGTATCACCAGGCTGCATTTTCTCGGGGCCTCTTAGATTTTGATTTCAATGGTGTCTTTGATAAAGACTTTTACAAACCCTGCTCAGTTGTTTTCTGTAGGGTGGCTTCAGTTGCAATGTGTGCTTAAAAATGGCAGCCCTTGCTTTCTTTGGATGAGATTAACTTGATGTAATTCCCCATGATTTTTGGTATTTGTACCTGTATTCAATTTCCATCTGTGTGATGGCAGCTAGAGGCAACATTTTTTCTTTATATGTGGGTAGAATTTGCTCACTAACTCCATGCTGCTACCAAAGTTTTTCCTTGAAATCCTTTAAACTATTTGCATTAATTAGTCATTAGTGTATATTGTGCATTTCTGTAATTTGATTTTGTCTATTGCTGCATTTTTCTTGTACCTAAGAAAGCCTTAAAATAGGAATTCTGGAATAAAAAAGGAAGATTGCAGATTACTGTTGGTTTTCTAGTGGCTACTCTTTTCATTGCTGTGTTAATGTAAAGGCTTAATGAGCAAGTTTGACTCCAGGGCAAGGCTGAGTGCTGCTCTGAACAGCAGTTTGCATCTAGGGTTCCTTTGAAAGGAAGCATTTGCTAACCTGCCAGCTTTTATTTTTGTTTATTTGTGCCTACTGCATTCTTAGGGGCTCGGTAAAGGGTACAGTCACGTAAAGGGTACAGTCACGCAAAGGGCTGCCTGAAGACTTCCGGAGACTGAAAGTGATGCACTCAGAGCAGCTACTAAAGCATATTTTGGATATTAATGCTTAGATCTAGAAGCAGAGTGATCTCTCCCCTCCCCTTTGACCTTCTCTTTTAAGTATGTGCATTCGACCAAAAGCCACCACTTTCACTCCTCAGGAGTGACTCTATTAGGGTCTAGAGAATGTTTTCTAACAGAGCGACATACATGTTGGTGAGGATATGCAGCAGCTGTAACATGGCATTCCCTGGATGCTGGGCTTAGCCGTTTGCTTCAGCAGGGTATTTGCATTGCTAACACCTTCCCTAGAGAGTGCGGAGTTTCACGTCTCCTCTCCCCTTTCTCTTCCAGGGCCAGGCCTGTGTGCTTCTCCAGAAGTCTATGCTGCTTCCTCAGATGAAGCTCCTCATGACAGAGCAGGAGTGGGAGGAATTGATCAGAGAAAGCATCAGCCAAGTGACAGAGGTAACAAGCTTCAACATGTTAAATGTATAGATAGCACCTAATGGGTGCTGCTTTTACTGTGCTCGTTCTCTGAGCTGGAGTCTGCGGCTGTGCAGGGCTTCACTGATCTTAGAGGGGTTGTGCCTGCTTGCACCAGGTTCTGACTAGTGTCCACCAGGATTACAGCATTCTTGTAATGCTGCTGTTTAGACGTATTTTCACAGAGTGCAAGAAATGTGCTTGATACAGCTCAGTGGTGCCTGCGTATGGATCCAAGAGACGGAGCTCGAGTTTTAGGGATTACACTCATACAGATTAATTTAAAGGGGTTTTAAAAAATAAGTTTTGAACTGAAAGGTATTGTGAACATTTATTTAATTTCGGAAAATGTTATGGAAGTTCTATATTTGAATGAACTTCAGGGCCAAGGAGACAGAGCTGAGGTGCGCTATACTTCTGACTCCTGGTGCATTGCAAGCCTTCTGGACAAGATTCCCTTGCTAATATTGTTTGTCAGTGAAATCTTAAAATACATTGGAAAATAATTTGTACAGAAAAAATAGCGACAGAAACTGCAGGGCATCCGATTCAATGGGAAGTGCGGATTGTACCTGAGGGCAGTTTTTGCATGCAGCTGTTACGTGGGAGGTGATCTGTGGGACAGGAGACTGAAGAAGCAAATACCATTCAATTATATGCTTGTGGATTGACATGGGGGGGGCCAAGCAGCCAAATTAACGTTATGATGTGGTAACTAAACTTGATGACATGGGAGATTTCAGTCTTGGTGTTCCTGTATAACTGTAGTATTGACTTCTTTCTAAGTGTAGCTTTCATGCTTTGCTTACTTCTTTAAATGCTGGTTACATGGTAATTTAGGCCATTCTGTAATTTACCATATTGGAACAGAAGGATTAGCTCTGTTTTCCTTTGTCAAGGAGGGACAAAATATAAACAAGTTTAAATCAAGGAATCGGAGGTGCTGTTTATAATTCTTGATGAAGCAGGTAATCCTGGGTTTCATTAAATAGCTTTTATTTAGTGGTTACGTCAGGAATCCGATGGGTGGAGTTAGGTATGATTTTATTTTCCAGCTACATAAAACATGCCACTCCTTCCAGCCCGGTCATCTCCCTGTTTCTGTCTAGCAGCTGAATACCTCCAGGACTCGGTGATTCACAGGGAAACCACAAACATATACAATGCCTTTATGTTGTTCTTGTCTGGGAAAGTTTAGCAACTTGCAGCCCATCCAGTATTTTAATGAGCTTCGCTACCAAAGCTTCCTCAGTGTCTCTCATTTCTGTGGTCATCTGTGTTTAAAGAAAAATTCCTGGGAAATATTGTCAGTTTGTTTGGGCTGTCCAAGGTATACCCTGTGGGCAGGAGGCCTCCCATACTATTAACTAGCAGTGGCATATAGGTGCTAGTTCTCTTTTTGGCCTGAGAAAGCCCTGACGTAACATTTTTACAGAGTGCTCTGTTGGTGGATGTGTGCGTATTGGGTTTTGTCTCCCTCCTGCTCCTCCCTTGCACTATCACAGTTCTGGTATGGCTCCTTGGAGCTGGGGCAGCTGCAGGTCTTTAAATGTTGCTGGTATTAGGAGGGATCAAAGACTCTGTATTCCATGTAACAGTTTTGATTTGTAGCCAAAGGCTGACTGACACTTGTGCTGCAAAACTTTCTAAAGCTGCAAAGGGTATTCTGTGTCTTTTTGGTGGCACAGAAATGCTCACTTATCTGAGTAATAGCTGTAAAAACATGCAATAGCTCTATAGTGTAGTCAAACAATACTCATATCATGACTGATCTCTTTTGGAGATGGTAAAATCCCTTGTAGCAGAAGTCAGAGGCTGGAAACTGAGCAAGTTTAGAATCTGGAGAAAGTATGTATTTGTCAAAGAGAGTAATCCACCATTAAAATAACTTGTTGAAGAGTTTATTAACTCACATCTCAAGATGGAGATTGTGTGCTTGACTGAAAGAGGAGCTGCAGGTTGGGTGGAAGTTATGGGCTTGATGCTGAAATTATGGGGCGAGTCTGGTTGGAGTGTGTTAGGCAAGAACTTGGGCTAAAGGGTAGTGCTAGCTGTCCCTGATGTGCCCATGTGCCTCTCATTACCTGGAGGGCATTTGCAGAACTGAGAGTTTCTCCTGTAGCTCTGTCTTGTCCCTTTTCATCTGAGACTTGTCTCAGTGGGCCATTCCAACTGAGCCATGATTTTGGAGGTGGGCATGTAAGTAGATAGTTGTTGGCATGTGAATGCTTACCCATGAGAACCTCGACTGAGAGCAGTGGTTCATGATACTGTAGAAAATGATGAAGTTTTATTGCCCTGCCTCTAGTTGAAGGGTCTGCGTTTGCTGTCACTGGCCACTCCTGCCACCATCCCTAAGAGGTGTTTTAAGAGGAATAAATGATAATGTGGAATTTTATACCTTTCTTCGACCCAGGGAGGAGCCTGAAATAACCTGGGAGGGCCAACTCTTTGACTGACTATACTGATGTGCACTTGTAATTCAAGCAGCAATATTGTTGACAGGGAAGCTGTCACCTGAAGGCTTTGCTCTCTATGTCCTTGGTCGGATTTGCAGCTATGGGGCTGGTAGCTCTTGAAGTGCAGGATTGTCGTTGGAGGTGTAAGCTGCAAGAGAGGATAGGTTGCTATCTCCTGGTGGCTGCCTTCTCATCCCGTCTTGCTCAGTGATTGCATTGCATACCTGCAGATCACTTGGTGGGGAGCAGGGAGCCTGGGATGATTTTAGGCAGTGATATGTGCTGGAACCGGGAAACAAACAATGTGAGAAAACTGCAGTCTTGGATATCATTGAATTATGCCTGCAAGACTAAGAGGCATTTGAGGGAGAATCAACAGCCAGGAACTTTAAATGAACAGACAGCTTCCTGAAATAGCATCTCCGGCTGCTGCAAGGCAATGGCTCTCGAGCTTACGTAAGCTAACTTGACCTTATTTGTTCCCAAAATGTTTAAGCATGCTTATAAAACATATATCACAGTCATGAAGGATTCATGTTTGCCATCTCCTTACTGTCAGCGAGGGAAGTCTTGACATCCTAGCAGGAACTCTGGAGTCGACTTGTTCTTGTGAGAGCCCTGCTTGCTGTTCGTGCTCTTGGTGGCTTGTTCTGCTGGGTCACCTGGGCAGAAAGCCTTGTCCACAAGCCCTAGGACTGCAAAGGTGAGGAATCAGAAAAATAGCTCTGGCACAGTTTTGGCCTCCCAAGTCCTGAATAGTTACTTTACACAAAGCAGAACCTTGCTACAATTGTTCAAGTTTATTCTGATGCTGGGAGTCTAGACGACTCAGTTGTGTTTACAGTATAAAGAAATAGAGTTGCTTCATGTCGTAAATGACAGAGCTCACCTGAGATGCTAGAGCGTCTGATAGAGACTTCTTCCTCTTGGAGAGCTTTGTTCTTTTATCGGTAGGTCTCAAAGCGTTTTACAAAGGAAATTCAAACCAGTGAGTTGTTGATGTAATGAAGAAAGTATTTTACAGAAACCCAAGGGCTAATGTATTTAGTTTACTTAAAGTTGTTCACCCTGTTTTGCGGATGACATGCTTGGCTGGGAGCTGAGCCAAGAATCAAACTTAGGTCTCCTGAGACACCCCGGAGACTCTCTTTGTGCACGGTCAATCTGGCTGTTTCTTAACTTGGCTTCAGTACAGCCCAGTGTGTTGGACAGCAACCTCTGTCCCTGTGTTATCTAAGGAGGATGCGGGCCGTTTGGAGTTCTGACTGCCCGTAGTCATGCAGTGAGGCCAGTGGCAGAACCTGAGAGGTCCAAGTTTCCCGTTTCATGCAGGGAACAGCTGCACAGTTTTGGTGAGGGGTCTCTGTGGGGCTGCTGGGGCTCACACACTGTCTTTTTCACTCCGTCAAGCTCCTCTCCATTTGGTGTTTCAGTTCTCCCAGTTGTCATTGTGGGCACATTCCGGTGTTTGTTCCCCTCCTTAGATATATTTCTGTTTTCTTTCTCATATGTTACAAAATTGCTGTCTTGGCTTTAGAGTGATCTTGAAGCCCTGCCAATTTTTTAGTAACTCATTGACAGATTTGGGGCAGGAAGCGCCAGGATCTGAATACATAGTTTTATT
This sequence comes from Stercorarius parasiticus, assembly GCA_013396915.1. NCBI lineage: Eukaryota > Metazoa > Chordata > Aves > Charadriiformes > Stercorariidae > Stercorarius > Stercorarius parasiticus. The sequence goes on from VWZL01004016.1 coordinate 50,701, forward strand.
ACCTTTTTTTGTCATCCCTTTCCCAGGGACTGGCTTGCCCTGCTGAACTGAGGTGCTTTGTGTAACTCCCAACTTATGCTGAAACTCCTAGTTACCGGGGAAGGGGGAAAGGATTTTGAGGACTGTTTCAGAAAAAGTGTATTTTCACAGCTGAACAACTTGAAAACAAAACAACCCTCAGAAAAACTGTTGGTAAAATTGCTTTCTCTGGCTTGTACACAGCAGTTTCCTGAGGGTTTCTTTTGTCTGTCTTCTGCAGTAAGTACCTCATAGCAAAGGCCCAACTTTACTACTGTTTTTTCCTTTGCTTGTTTTGTCAGTGTCATATCCTGCATAAGGGACCGGCAGAGCAGATAGTGTTCAAGTTGGCTGTTTGAAGCCAAAATGGGATCAAAGCAGCCTGATATGTAAAAATGCTCACAGAATCTGATACCTAACTTTAGTGCAAGACCAAAGTGCTTCCAGTCACCAATACTGGAGACTTTCAGATAAATTTGCACATAATCCTAATGAGATGCCTGTGGTGCCTCCTAAGTGTAAGACTTGGACTGGGCAGGCGACCATTTTTCTGTAGGAAGGCATGAATGTAGAGAGACAGGGGATTACACGGCCTGTGGAAGGGATGGTATAGATAACCCAAGACCTCTTTTCCAAGACTCACATCATTCCAAAGTTTTTATATGCTCTCTGAAGACTTTTATTATATGGCATTAGAGGGTTTTGTTGCTATTGTGTTGTTCAGCTAGGGATTTAAAATAGCTAGCTGGAGCCACTGAGAATGTGTGGGGGAGAGAGGGCTGTACTATATAGCCTTCCAGTGTAGACATGCCCTTCATTTCTGAAGGGCATCACATTTGATTATCGGTGCCTTAATTTGTAGGGAGATAAATTATTAACAGTGACTTCATCAAATCTCTAAAAAAGCCATTCTTCAATTTTTTTCTTGAAGATTGCCTGAACTTTTATCTGTCCATCTTTATAAATTCTTAATTCATTGCCCTTTCTCAGCCTCTTAGCTTGTAAAATGAGGCCAGTAGTGATTTAACTGATATCTTCGATGTGCTTTTGGAGTACTGGATGTCTCTGTGGAGAATTCATTCTCCTCTGTTCCCTGAGCGGTCCTGCATGGTTTTTCCCTGCTGCATTTTCATACGGTCTATGGAAAAAAAGTTAAGATCTTTAAACTTGGGAAAGCGTTGACATTTTCTGTGAGAATGGCTCCTCCCTCTAATAAAAGCCAAAATAAACATTGCAAAAAATGCCCTTTAGTTACACCCCTCAGCATGTGGGTCTGCTTAGTCCCCTACCTTCCCTCTCTCTCTCCGTCAGGGTCAAGCAGAAGCTTGGTGGTTCCCTTCCTTTTGTGAGCATTTCTTGATGACTTGTTTATGCTAGAGGTGCAAGGAAAAGTTTTGAACATTGACACGTTCAGTCTTCAGAAATGTAGTGAGAGAACAGAGGGAGGAGGGGTTGTCAACGCTTGCTTTCCTTCTTTCAGTGCTCTCGGCAGCAGCTGCTGTGCTGTTCAGAACCTCTCCTTGTGTGCTTGTGTACCCTGCGTACATGGAGTTGGAAATGGATTTGGCTCTGGATAGATGGAAACGGTTATGAAGTGGCATACTCTTCTCTCCTCAGTTCCATTACTTAGCCTTTAGTTCTAGCTTGGGTTCTTCTATTGTAAAGTGAACATTGTCATGAATGGAATCATAGAATTGTCTAGGTTGGAAGGGATCTTTAAGATCATCATGTCCAACCATCAACTTAACACTGCCAAAACCAAGTATTTGGGGGTGGCGTTTCTGGGTTTTGGGGAAGCTCCGAGTTGATTCTTGGCTCTGGCGTGGTCTGCGTGACTCAGTCATGTTACTTGGCCTCTCTGAGCTCTGTAAAATGGAGGGAATGATGCTGGCTTACGGCTTACCTCTCAGGAGAAATGTGAGTGTAATTACAGGTGAGGCGAGGGTGCTTACATTGGATAATAACAGGAGCTGCGAGCATACAGAATACTAAAATACTTCATTTGGTTGTCAGTTTATTATTAGCAGAGGAAGGCTGTGCCCCTCCCAAACCTCTCGGCTTTGTATGTGTGGACAGGGGAAGCCTTGTGCTTTGGCTCAGGTAATGGGCATGCTCTTGTAGGGCCACAAACCCACTTACTGTGGCTGTGACTCCCCCGTAGGGACCTGAGCCACAACAGCAGCGAAATGCCAGGTTGGGGCTTTCCTCTGGGACCCTGCGTGCAGCATGGAGCTATGGCAAAGCTTCAGTTTTCCCACTTAGTTTGAAAGCAGTCAGCATACTGAAATCAGACCTCTTAAGTGCTTTCTCGTCATGACTGCAGGCATTCAGTGGGGTGGAAATTTTGCTGAGCTATTTTGCTGCTGGAGAAGAGAGTTTACCTTAGCAACCTTGGGCTGTGCCAGGGGGTGTAAGGTCGTGCTGGGTGGGTGGAGGTATGTGTTTTGCAGAAGGCACTTGGCACTGTATTCAGCCATGAATCTGCACATTTATCCATCAGCATCAGGTCTGCTATGGGGGAGGAAGGGGGAAGGATGGAGATAGCACAGCGTGCGGAAAGAATGCAGGTTGGCTGGGCTTCTCCAGCTCGCGGAGCAGTGATGGATCTGTCAGGCTGATCCCACAGAGGGGAAGGGCTGTTTGTTTTGAACAATGAAATAGGCTGAAAGACGTGCTGGGAATGCATAAATATTAAGTGGCGTTCAAACTTCCAGCTAGGAAATGTGCTTGTCTGTTGGTAGGAGAAATCTTCTATGTACTCTTGAGATACTGCTGTGTCTTGTAAGCGGGCTAAGTCTGTCCCCCACCGTGGTACCTGTGAAAGGGGAAGAGGTACAGACAGGCTGAGATTGCAGGTGGATGTGAATGTGGAGACTTCCAGAAACATTGCCTGGCTCCATATAACAGCATTTTACCATCTCCCCTGCAGGGAAAGCTGGGCAGTGTGGCTGGGGTGCTGACTTTGGCTCTAGATGCACATGCACCACTTTTTGCTGTATTGCAAGTTTCAGTGGAGTTTTGGGCTTAGGCTAAAATTGTACCTGGGAAACTGAGGCATGGAACTGTGTGGTTAACTATCTGCCAGCCCTCTGTCCTGCTTGTATGACTGAATTACTGCAGGTATTCACCTGCTGTGCTCTAACAAACTTGGTTTATACTTTGTGAAGATGAAGAAATGCTGTGAAGTGCAATGAGAGATGGAAGGAAGGTTAGATCCTGCAGTAGCTGGGATACCTTCATGTGTGATGCAGGAATTAGGAATATAAGAAAAAACACTGATTGATGAGATGCTGGGGATGTGCTGTTCTTTTAGAAATCCTAGAAGCAGAGAACTTTGGATCTGTCCACCAAAACCAGCCAGAGGCTTTTGGAAGCAGCATGTTTGACATAACAAGACAAAACCATCTCTGCCAGATGAATCCACGTAGGGTGAGGCAGGAACTGTATTGCTGTATTGGCTTGAGATGAGATGGAACTTCCAGCTGTGAAAACTGCCTCCATATTTTTTCCTCTTGGAAAATGATCTGCCCAGATCTCCTAACAGCTCAGATGCACAGGCATGATTAACCACTGCAGGTATTACTGAGCTGGAACTGGGACTGAGATTTCCTGTAAGTGGGACCAGCTGTTACTGAAGGAACAGAGTAAGAAAAGCAGAAAACGTGAAAAAAAACTAACATAATCAGCAAGTGATGCAAGTGTGGCTGTTGAATATAAGCCACGTGGTCTCTCTGCTTCTAGTATTGAGTGATTGGGTTACGTGACTCTTAAGTTGGTAATGCTTTCAGAGGGCAGGGGAAGGGAGAGTTGGATACCTTTTCGAACAGCACATGGCAGAGAATCACAGAACAGGTGGTTAGACAAGTTCTTCTGGGTTTTCGCTTAACCCTCCACTACTGACCTGCAGCATAGCTGGGAGCAAAACCGCTGCTTTGTGCCTCAGTCTTGCTATTTAAAAGGGAGATACTTCCCAACCTTGTGCAAGTATTTTGTGATCTGATCAGTGTTTGAGGCTCTCCTAAGGATGCTGCAGATGACCGAAATGCTACTTTTCTTTTTAAGGCATGTTTGCCATGTGTTGCAGCTTGCCATCTGTTACATAATAGCTTTTGCTTTAATTTTATGATTGGATTTTATACATTCCCCCAAAGAAATCACAGTAGGCCTGTAAAATGATTGACCTACACAATTGGGGTGGCAGTGCTAATTTAGTCTTTCAGATAGCTGAGCGAGGGAGCAGACCAGAGCAATCTGCTGTGCGAACCATAACATACAGACAATGGTTGGTACCTTACATAGCAAGAAGTTATGACAAATGTTTGGGAAAGCCACTTTTGAGGTTTGGACCCAGTTTCTATTGAATAGACTTGGGATTTCATCGCCTGGGAGCAGTTCCCCAAGGCTCACCAGTAGCCCCAGTCCAAAGTCAGCTTCTTTTATGTAACCAGAGTGCAGCATGTTTATGTTGATGTCGCTTGCTAACACAAATCCCAGTGACGCAGATGCTCGGCTGTGTACGCTCCCTGCTATGGGAGGAGAGGAGTGAAGCAATGCCTGACAGAAGATACCATCTCGTGGAATGCGTAATGGGCAAGTACTCTGAGGCACTGGTGATGAGATCAGGGTAATTGGTGATACTGAGCTGAGCAGGAATTGGAGTCAAGTCTTTAAGGAGACTTGATGGTCTCAACCATACCACATACAGAGGTGCTGGCGATTTTGTGGTCTTTGGAGAAAATTTCTTTTACACCCTTTGTAGCAGAAAGGGAAGGGAAAAGACGCGTATTGAGAAATTGTAAGACTTTATCTGAATCCGGCTTCCTTAAAGCAAATCCATTCTGCTTCCGGACTAGAGAAAATTATGCATTCTGTAGGAATTAATTATCTGGCGTTTCTTTGCTGCTCCTTTGGCTTCTCCACCCACCCCCTCCCTCTTCCTCGTTCCTTCCTAGTCTTTGAGAGCTGTTTAAAAGTGATCCATTTCAGTAGGGAGCTATTTGTTTGCAGAGCACCTAAATTGTACTGGATTACTTCTGCCTATTTATGCTGGTGGAACTGTGCTTGTGTTTCCAGACTCATGCAAAACACTGCTTTTAATATAGATGCTTAGTCTTGCAGCTCTGATGTTGCTAGACCAGTGATATCTTCCATCTCCAGCTTTTCGTTCTACAGGTCTGCATGAATTTGGTTGGGCACCCCAAACTAAATGCATGTCCCAATTTCCCAAACACTTGAAAACTGCTTGCAGACTTCTAAAAATCAACCACACAGGTGTTGTTCAGAGCTATCAAACATTTCTGTTGGCTTCAGTAGGATTTATTTCAAACCCTTCAAAACATCAGGGCAATTCTGGGAAGCAGAGATGGCAGCAAGAACAGACAGTCAAGCCAGCACAATTTAAATGCAGTCATCTACATCACTCATCCACAGTGAAGAGAAAATGCAATTTATTTTTAACACCTTCTTAATTCCAAAATGTTTGTATATTAAAAAGACGAAATGACAGTTGACTTTACTGTGGCTCCTTCTCACATTTCTGCCCTGGTTCCTCTTGTCCTGAAGAGCTGACAACCCATACTGATTTTCTCTCACTGTGAACTTGTACGCAACTTAGCAAAATACGGATCTCAGCTTAATAGCCTCTCTGAAAGCTGCTTTAACCACAAGTAATGACTGTTAGCCTGGCAATATCTTGTTCTTCAAATTGCAAAGAAAATTTTTATGCAAATCAGGATGTTTTGTTTTCATAATTGATTTGCTGATTATTATTATTATTATCATCATTATTATTATTTATTGTGGTAAGCCTAATAAATGGCATGTGCATGGCCCCGTGGGGTGTTACATCCTCCATGTGAAGTTTTTAGTTTTGTTTTTTTTTTTTTTTAAAATCACACACCCTATTATTTGTTTCTCATTTTACCTGAGAGACTTTAGAGCTGCTGAATTGTATGACCTTGTAGGTTAATGACAGCTCTGGAATAGAGTTGCAGTGCATCTGTCTATATCAGGAGAGAGTAATTAGCAAGTTATTGATAGTCAGATGGAATTGCGGCATGAATTCCAGCCAGCAGAACACAGTGGCTTTCTAATACAGGGCTTGAATGGACCATCCAGGTCAGGAAATAACTGTATCTTTATTATTTAAAAAAGGTACTCCCAAGGTGTGGAGTCCTGTATAGATAGTAAATAATTCTACTTGAAGGCTGCTGTTCCTGCAGATATGTTGTCTAGTCTCCCTACTTTTTCTGCTGAAAGCGTTACTGAGACTCTTGCTGGCCATCGCTATTTTTCTGTTGTGGGGGTCATTACTGAAAAAGCTTGCTTTGGGGAATAAATGTCTGTCTTTCTCTCGGTGTCTGCAGGGATTTTTACTTCATTTGCCAGCTTTATGCTGATATAGATGGAGAACAGTTTTGCTCAGAGTCATTAAAATTACTTCCAGTCTGAATGGAGCAAAAGCAATGGATGCTCTAAAGGGAGAGACTGCGTCTCCTGGAGAACTACGACCTTCCACCACTGGGTGCAGGTTTGGTGCCGAGACTTACCAGCGATGCGCGTTGCCTGAGGCACCAAAGATGCTGAGCCTGGGGTGTATCTGGCCCGTTGACTGGGCTGGCGTGTTTGAATTCCAAGCAAAGGTGGGCTTGGCTACAAGTGCAGCCTCCTCTAGAGAAACAGGCTGTGATGGGGCACGCCACTGTCTACAATAAGCTTGTCCCTGCAAATCCTATCTCATATTAGTGTAATCCATGCAAGCTGTGGGGCTTGGTGTGTGCATCACACAGAAATATAGCGGGGAAGAAAACTACCATGTAAGCGGGGCTGTGAGGACCAGCTGCAGGCAGAGGATCAGTACCCCTGAGCCCCTGGGCCACCTCTTTGATCCAGCTGCCTTTTTATGGCTATTTCCTGCCCTTCTCCACTTGTAAATAACACTGGCTTTTATTTGACCTGTCTTTGGAGTGATTTTCCTCTAAGCCAGACATTTCAGTGTCTCAGAAACCCTGCGGCACATAAAGGGAACACAAGGAGATGAGATTTTTCTCTCAGTCATTTCGGTGAATTTAAGCTTGATTGACAAGCCCTGTTCTAGTGCTGGCAACTGGGATTTCCTAGGCGTAAGTGTTAATGGATTTTTGCATTAGCGCTTTATGTGTAAATCCCAGCTTCTGCAGCTGAGTAGCTGTTGTCCCTCAGGTGAGTCTGTTGTCTGGCAGTCTCCTGGCCTTTCCAGGGTGGGGGCAGATACTGTCTTTCTTCTTTTTTTCCAGGAGGCAGCAACATGTTTCCAGCTTAAAAACTAGGGAGAGCAGCAGGGTTGTGACTTTGTGTTATGCTTGCTCTGATTTTGTCTAGTTGTTTCGTAATTAATCTGGGCATCGTCAGCTTCCACCATGTACCCTCCTGAGCATTTCCAGTTTGGTGAGTTTTGTGTTCCAGGGTTATTTTGGTGTCAGGCTAATCCTGCCAGTCGTTACTCGTTTTATGCCTTCTCCTGAGAAGAGCGAGTTGTTTCCCCATTTAATATGTGTTCCTTCTCCATCTCCCCATTTAATGTGCAGAGTTTGAAAACGGTTGGCAACTGTACGCTGAAGTCTGAGAAAGAGAAAGTTGGCAAGACCTTGGAGCTGTTGAACTTCCTCCTCAAAACTGTGGCGGCACAGGTGAGTGTGTGACCTGATGTGTGGCAAATGGCTGTTCTTCTGAATACCACCAAGGCCTCTTTTAAATGTCACGCTTGGATTTTACCTTGTTGACTGCTCCATTGATACATCCCACCTCATTTCTTACCAAAAGTACCTCTGGAGGGAACGCCTAGCTGGATTTGAGGACAGAAAGGCCCTCATATCTGAAGGAGTGATCCATAGCTCTTGTGAACTGATCTCTAAGAGCTTGTTGAAGAATTTGTGCAGTATTCCACAAATGCACGTGGCATCTTCTTTCTTATCAGCAGAAATACAGCCTGGGATACAGTGAGGATGAGCTGGGTTTTGTCCCAGATGATTGCTCTGTCCCCTTCACTGAACTCCAGAGATTTTAGTTTCTAGAAACTGAGACCTACTCAGAAGCTTTGTGAGTGGGAGTGAAGCTTTGTTCTGGGGCTTTGTTTTCCCTAATGAAAAATGTCCTTTTTGAACAGGAGAAGATTTTTCTATAGGTGACAAAATAAGTCTCCAACGTGGTCTTATTTACTGGAGCAAAATAACAGAAGCAGGAGAATTGCTGAAACCCAGTTTCCTACTGATAAGTGCTGAGCTCACACCACAGCCTGCTTCTTTGTGAAGACCTAATAGGAAAGTGGGTGGAGGAGAGAGATTATTTCCAAGACTTTTGTAGGAACTGAATAGCCTTTGAGACACCCCTTTCTGTCTGCCTTTACTGAAATTATCCAGTGGGTTACAGAAGCTGTAGAGGCAGCCAGAGGCAGCATGATTGCGTCCTTTAGAAACCAGACTGAAAATTCTGCTGCTTTTCTTTTAGATAGGTACATAGTCATGTGTCTTCTTTCCCCTGCTCCCAGCTATGGACTGAAAAGGAAGGAGGACCAAAGGACCTTTCAGTCCCTTCTATACCAGTACAATTCTAGCTGTTAGGCTCATGCCTCTCATGCTAGAGACTCGGTTTTTCAAGCAAACCCTGTACGTAATGGCATGGTGTGACTCACCAGTTTTTGCCCCCGAATTGATGTTGCAAATGAGCTCAGGGCAATGGCTCAGGGAGAAGGTGGGCAGGATTGGTTATTTCTGCCACAGTCTTATGCCAAGGACGGCCTGTACCCTGTTGCTGTGAGTGTTGCTTCTGCCTTCACTCTGCAGATTGTCTGTTTGTACTTGCCTCTTGCAGAACCTGCCTGTTAAGTTGACGGAGTTGGATAAAGTGCTGGTAGCAGCGTACTGGCCAAAACGCATTGGGAATTCAGCGCGTCTCGAGTCTCTCTACTGGAACGTCATGTCCTGTCTGAATTATACGTATGTATGCTTGGCACTCTGGCTTCTTGGCTTGCCTGGGGGACCAACTGCCTGTCCTACTTGTCTTCATTGATGTGGGGAAGTAGGAAGAGAGAGGAAGTGAAGGCACTGAGCTCAGGCTGGAGTTTTGAGTTAAATGGAGCTCCTGGGTTGGTGAGGTTGAAACGCTTGTTGTTTTGCTTTTGAATAATTCTAGTCTCATTGTTCCAAGTGCTTATATCCTTAGGATTGGTCCTTGATGGGAAGGGATAGTAAGGCATGTCTGATATCTGATCGTGTCTTGCCAGTAGAGGTAAGACAGCTGAGTACCCAAGGATGGAGTGCCTGCTGTCAGCGATCCCAAGTAGTGGCCTGGTTTATAGAATCATAGAATCTTCGTGGTTGGAAAGGACCTTTGAGATCATCGAGTCCAACCATACACACACGAAAAACGCCCCCCTACAATCTCTGTCACTAGAGCATGCCCTGAAGTGCCAAATCTACACGTTTCTTCAATACCTCTAGGGATGGTGACTCAACCCCCTCCCTGGGCAGGCTGTTCCAGTGCCTGACCACTCTTTCAGGAAAGGAATCCTTCCTAATGTCTAATCTAAACCTCCCCTGCCGCAACCTCAGACCATTTCCTCTGGTTCTGTCATTATTCACCTGGGAGAAGAGGCCAACCCCCACCTCTCTGCAACCTCCTGTCAGGTAGTTGTAGAGGGCAATGAGGTCTCCCCTCAGCCTCCTCTTCTCCAAACTAAACGTGCCCAGCTCCCTCAGCCTCTCCTCATATGGCTTGGTCTCCAGACCCCTCCCCAGCTTGGTAGCTCTCCTCTGGGACCCGCTCCAGCACTTCAATGTCCCTCTTGTACAGAGGGGCCCAGAACTGAACACAGGGGCCCAGAACTGAACACAGAGAGCCATTGCCAAAGTTGCAGAGGAATTTCTAGGCTAGGATGAGTCACTAAGCCCTTTGCATGTCACTATGGATTGATTCTGCAAATGTGAGGCTGGAGGGAGCGAGTAGCTGTCCTGGGAAGTGACTGGATACCAGAGAGTGCATGCCGGGACCTTGAATCTTCTCTGGTGATTTTTTGGCTCCTTAGCGTCTGGATCCCCAACCTGATGCTTGGGGTTGTTGCCTTGCAGCTCTGAAAGCTGGGGAGCATTCAGTGTTTATGCTTTAGTGCTCCTGTGTTAAATGGCAGTTGGATTTGACTTCTGCTCCAGGGCAAAAAAGAGTGTAGGATCTCTTTCTCCTTCCTATCAGTAGCTTGCAATCAGAACTTTTGTTTCCCCTTCCTACTGACAGTATTTAGTGTAACAGCCAGCATTAGGGAATGACGGGTGCTCTTCTAATGACTGGGAGCTGAGATCCCAGTGTGTGAGTGGCCTGGTCTGTGTTATCTTAGCCCAGCAAGAGGCTCTGAGGGACGTATTTGCATGTGGTTTATGGTGAGCGGGCTCACAGGCAGGGAAGAATCATACGAGGCAGCTGAAGCTGTTGTTGTGGCCCCTTCTAATGCCTTGAGCAGGTTTGCAGGGCACAGTGTCCTCACCCAGCCCTAGACACAGCCCCAGGCCCTTTCCCAGTCTCACACAGGTCCCTTGGCATCGTACTGCCAGGGCTGGCACAAGGGTAAGACCTACTTTAGGAGCTAGTAGAGACTGTGGCTGGGAGGGGATTGCTAAGGTAGGAAAGGCTGAGCTTGTGCGTCTGAGGAAGGGATTGGGGTTTAGGGGTGCAGCCTGCTATCGCTGTTGGTGCCATCTTACTATGACACCAAGAGATCTTTGTGCAGATGAGTTGGAACAAGCCTACAGCAGGTGTGGTTTGTGCACAGGATCCTGATGAAGGTGCTGAGAGCCAAGTGCTAAGATCAGGTTGTCTGGATAGCGTTTTTCCATCCTGAAGAAACGTGACTTGAAAAATTTTCCAAAAAGCTTTGCATTGAAAAGCAGGGCATGGAATTAGAGCCTTGTTCCGTTTCAGGACTCTGCTATGGGGAGTGAGCTGGTGCAGAGCAGCTTAGATTGGGTCGTGGCGAAGTTGCCGACTGACTCTGTTGGAGAACAGCAGCAGTGGTGGCTGTCTTGCATGCACACAAAGGCCGCCTAGATGAGACTGGAATGGTCTGCCGGGGGTTCTTGCTGGAAGACCTCATTGTTAGCACAGTGAAGGCCTTGCTGGGGCTGTCACGTTGGACAGACAGGCAGTGTCTCAGTAGCCTTGCATGGGGCCACAAGTGGATGTGCTCGAGAAGGTGGTAAGTATAGCGTCTGGTCTGTGGAATGGGTATTCCTCCTCAAGTCTCCAAGTGCCTTCTTGAGTCCTGATCCAGCTCCTGCTGTTCATTTAACTGGTCGCTGTGCAGACTGAGGACCACCTCCAGGACTAACGCTCATCCTTGCAGCCTGCCTGTGCTTCCTGTACCTTTCTTGTGCTTCTGCCTGTTCATGGACTGCCTGTAGCATGGATCACACTGCTCCCTGCCTGTAAACTAAGTTGGTCTTGATTTTTGATGTTCTGTCTGCAGGAAGCCCAAGAAAGAGAAGCCAGCCAATAAGCCTGTGCAGGAAACAGAGACGCTTAAGAGGAAGAAGAAGGGCTTCCTGCCAGAGACCAAGAAACGCAAGAATCGCAAGAAGGGCATCCAGGAGAATGGGGTAGCACCAGTAGCTAGTGAAGATGAACAATTAGCAGCCTCAGAGGAGGAGCAGCCCATGGGAACAGAAACCCTCAAGCAGAAGAAAGGCTTTGTGGCCAGTAGCAAACGCAAGAATCAGAACAGAGGGGTCAGGGAGAATGGGGTGGCAATGAAGGGCAGTGCGGAGGAAGCTGTTAGTGGAGGAGGTGCTGTGGCTGACAAGAAGAAGAAGAAGAAGGCGAATAAGAGCAGAAAAAGAAAAGGTGATGCAGGCAACAAAGCCAAGCAGGTTCCAGCTGCAAAGAAAACCAAGTGGAGTGTCAGCCAGGAGACCCAGCAGAAGCAGGGCAAAGCCAACCGGCAGAAGCAGGGCAAAGTCAAGAAGAAAAAAGAGGAAAAAACAGTGCTGCAGGAGTAAACTCCATGGACTCACCCAGGCCTGGCATGGCTAGTGTGGCTCAGAGGACTGTTTTAATATCTTTTATAACTATAGTTTTTATGTCTTCCATGACTTCAAATAAACCTTCCATGATACTGAGCTCTAAAGCTGTGGGTCTGACTTGTGTGGAAAGTTCAGCTAGAGCACAGGGAGCTTTAGGAGGTCGCATACCCTCCAGGATCTGGTAGGTGCCCACATTCTCTTCTCTGGCAGTGCCAAACAGCCTGTGCTTGGGAGCACAGGCTCCTGTCTTCACGATTTCCCAAGGCAGAAGTGAGGTGCTTGTTTGGATCTCTCGGGGAGTTGCGGTAGGTGTGCTGGCACTGCTGACTCGTGTGGTCAAGCCCTGTGGGAAGTTCAGACATAACCCCTACAGGCACATTTCTGTCCTGCCCAGGCCCAGCAGTACTCACAGCTTTTTCAGTCTGGGAGATGCTGACTCTCTTAAATTCCTGGAGTTAAATGGGCTTGCACATGCATATTCTGGGGACAAATATATCCGATTTGGCCACTCAGGTGTCATCAGTAACTACCATGATCTGGCTTTCTTGCCTTTGTGCAGGAGGGGTGATGGCCTCTGTGATAGCGCAAGGGACATCAATAAAACAGTGAAACAATTGAAATGGTTGGTTGATTTCCTAGTCTGCCAGGCCGGCAGGCTCTGTGCAGCCGTGCAAGGCACCTGTTACCAGCAGGCTTACAACAGTCTATGAAGGTGACTGCTTGGAATTGCATCTGCTTATTTATCCCCAAGCTCCTGAATGCCAGAATGCCATCACCCCTTTGGAGAGGCCAGGGCCAGGTTCTTCGATGTGTTGGGTACCTGGTTCTTGTTGAAGGCTGAATCTCAAAGTGTTTGAAACTCTACTCATGTTGTAGTTGCCTCTGAAGCCTCTTCCCTCCTTTCCTCACCCCCACCTGCTGACCACCTTTGCTCCTGAAGGCCGGAAGGTGTGGGTTGGTGGCTGTCCCTGACTCCTGTCCCAGCATTGGAGGGAGCAGGCTCCGTGAAGGCTCAGGTGCTCTCCTTCCTGCGGAGAGTTTGGTGCTGGCTCCTGTCAGAAGTGGGTGGCTGCTGGCAGAGTGAGGGGTTCTGGAGCAGGGCTGTTCCTGCTGTGCCTTCGGCTCTTGTCCTGCACGTGGGTTGGTAACCACCAGACATAGATAAGGGCACTGGAAACGTCATGTTGCTTTTGGAGGGAGTGAGAGAAGAGCTGCAAAGGGCTGTGTTTGCCTGTGGCTATTTATCTGCCTTTGCAATGATTCTTTTCTCAAATGGCATGAAACTCCCTGGGAGACAGCTGCTGGCAGCAACGCAAACACGTTCAATTGCAGACCCCTGGGTAGGTGCAGCCCTCTTCTCATTTCCATGTCACAGTGGTGATCCTGCAAGGTCTGCTGCGCATCCTGCGGAGTGTGCTGGCTCCTGTTAGCAGCAGGTGAGGGGTGGGGTTACTGTGCTCACCTGCTGGCAGGGTTCAGCAGAGAATGTCCTTCTTTTCCCTGCCTTTTGCTTTCTGCCTTCACAGCTGACAGCTTCTGGCAGTGGAGGGAGGACTGAGGAGCACTGTCCTTGCCTTGGAGGATGCAGCCCTTGTGCATCCTGGATGAGGAGGAGCAGGCAGACTAGAGCTGGACTCTGCAAGTAAAGTGTCCTTCAGGTAGTGGCACAAATTGGGGCGGGAGGTGAAGGGGAGCTCTGCAACGTTGCCAAGGTCCCTTAGCGTTGAAGGGAAGATTTTTTTTGCTCACACTTGCTAGTTGTTGGCCTTCAGCCTCAGCAGTGTTTGCAGAAGTCCCTGGTCCCCAAGCAGGGTGGAGGCTTAGGCTGCAGGTAGGTGGCCAGGACAATGCAGATGAGACCTTCGGTGAAGTAGTTGGTGCTTGCATGTCTCTCTGGTGCTCCCACACTTAACTGAGCAATTTAGGGTCGGACCTGCCCTGAGGGACCCTTTCTCCCAAGCCACTTATTAATCTGAAGGTTGTTGTAGGGTCTTGAGTGGAATGGCTGCTGTTGCAGCCTGCGGAAGAGCTGGAAGTCTTTGTTCCCAGTCAGGAGGTATTGGCAGTTAATGTTGCCAATTTTGTCTCCAAGAAAAGGGCACCTCCACTTCAAAGGGGATTGTTGGCACTGGGGATGCTGCCCTGCCTCTGCCATTTAATGCTGAAAGCTGGTTCATTGCCTCGTTAAAACCTCAAGCCCAGCTAAGCTTCTCCAGTTGTCTCCTGAGTGATGACTTTTCGTATATTATGCAAATGCAGCATACAAGAGGCCGGTAGGTCAGGGCCATCCGTGTTTAATGATGCAGAGATGCTCTGAAAGGGAGCAGGAGTTTCAAATCTGAACACTGTCTTCACTAAAGATTTCTTTCCTTCTTTCTGTGCCTGTAAGTAGGACATCCCGGGACTTTGTACCACTGCCCCTGCAGAGCTAGCGAAGAGACAGCATGCAGGTGTGGTGGGTGGGAAGCATGGCGAGTGGACAGGTACGTGGGTGCATTGGGAGTGGGAAGGCAGCGTTAAGAGTCCACTGGGATGTGCAGCAGGGCAGCAGCTTGATTGTGTGGTGGGAGCTGAGCCTGCTGCTCACATCAGCAGGGCTGTGAGCAGCCTGGAGCAGTGCCAGGGCCGTGCCGCACCAGGCTCTCCAGTTCGGATGATGCCACCTCCCTCCTCTGTGGGAACATGCTCCTGGGCCTGGCAGGTGATGGGCAGAGCAGGTACTGTGGCCTCACAACAGGGGCTTCTGCCCCTCTGAGACTTTAGGGGTGAAGCCTTGTCTATGAGTGTTCCCCCCCTCAGCTGGTGTGGTTTCTGCCCTGCAGAGCATGCTGAGTTGTTTTAAGGACCGGTTGAGCTCTCCATGGCTTGCAGGCTCAGAGATGCAATCACAGCCAAGCTATGGGATGGCAGAAGGTCCTAGTGAAAGTAACGGTGTTCTAGAAAGAGCCTTTCATGGTGCTCTTGGCAGAGCTGCCACAGCAGGCTGAAGCCTACTGCCCCTGCCCATGGCAGGGCCAGTGCTCTGACTAGGAATAGGCATCATTTTGTGTATCATCTACTCTTTCTAGATTGCTGCAGCCAATACAGGACTGGTTTCAGTAGCAGGTTTTGACTTAGCTGGTGACTGGAGTGAGCTGGGTGAGAGAGCTCTCTCCAGGCAGCTCAGGTGGCAAAGGGAACCTTCTCCTGTCCAGGGGGCGCATCTGCCCAGGACCCCAGAGCCGCCACGCTCCTGCCGTGGCCGCTGCTGCTGGGTGAGTCCTTGCCCCACATGAGCGTGAGCTGGGTCCACGGAGGCTAGCTGAGCCACTCCGGGGTATCTGCCAGGGTCACAGAGGGTGAGAGGTCGCACGGATCAGTTTGTCACCATCATTCTGGGGAGAGAGCAGGGAAGGGCAATGCACGAGGCCGAAGCCATACCAGCCGTTGTTTCTGACAGAGGGATGGCAACTGGGTAGTGCCAGCTGTCAGCTGCCAACCTGGAGAGTTGACTTTGACCTCCGCCTTGCCAGCATGGAGGCTACCGTTCTTGAGTGTGTTTAGGCGTCAGCACTTGCAGAGCCACCAAGAGGAAAAGGGATGGGAAAGCTGCAAGGCATTGTGTGAGCTGTGCTTTGGTAACAACTCGTCTGCCAATTAAATTACCTGACTTTAGGCCAGCTTTGATGCACAGTTTATAGAAAGCAATCACTAATCAACCAAGTCAGATCGTGTTTCGCCGGCACTTGTTTGTGCCTTTAACAGTCACAAAGGTTTCATTTTGCTTGATTTCATGTCCTGTCTGTGTCGCTGGACCTTTAGGGCTTTAGCGGATACAGCACGCTTTGATTTTAATGAAGCCTTTTCTTTTCAGCTGTCCTGGCCTCAGGCGTTCTTTGGCAGTGATGAGAGCTCAAGGGTTCTTCTGAATGCAAGAAAATAGCCGCAGGCCCTGGGGCACTGAGCTCAAGGGAGCGTTCCTCTGCGGGAGCACTGCTGGAGACTGGCCTTTATCCCAGGCAGGTGGAGTCTGGAGGAGCAGGTCTATGAACTGCTTTTCCCAGTCTGGTGCCTGATTCTTGTGTGAAGGCTGTAGACTGTTTTAAAGCGAAGTTACGACTTTTTGGTCCCAAGATGTGTTAAGACTCTCCCCACTGCCTATGACTGGCAGAAGAGTCAGTGCTGAATTGCCAGTGGAGGATTTGGGCAGGGCATAAAGGCTGGGACAAGGCTGGCTTGTCTGTGCAGGGCAGTCAAGCTGCACA
Source organism: Stercorarius parasiticus (assembly GCA_013396915.1). Classification (NCBI taxonomy): domain Eukaryota; kingdom Metazoa; phylum Chordata; class Aves; order Charadriiformes; family Stercorariidae; genus Stercorarius; species Stercorarius parasiticus. The sequence continues at coordinate 67,007 of VWZL01004016.1, forward strand.
TGGCGGTCAGGTGAAGCTGGGCAGTAAAATGTGCTTCCCTGAAGACTGGATTAAAAATGTACCTGTACCTATACCAAGCTGTGCCTGTGCTGGAACAGCCGTGTGCAGGGCTCTGTCCTCCCTCTGAGTCTCGTCCTTGCAGATGAGGTCAGTCTCTGGCTTTCAAACCTCTGCCATGGCAAACGAAGCATGGTTTGTCGAGGCAAACCTTGCTCAGCCACCTTGCTAACAAGACTGGCGGAGAATTAGCCACGCTGTAGCAATGGGATCTTAGTGACGCAGGCGAAGCCCTGGGTTTTAGTGCCAGCACTGTGTTCCTGTGCGGTGGAAGTGTCATACAGCAATGCAAAGCACTGGCGCTGATGATGTGTCACTTGTGGCCAATATGCTTCGGAGCATCGCTGCTACGTGGCAAATACAGTAGCTGTGATCAACTCAGCAGCAGCTAGTCCTCTTACAGAGAAAAGTAGCTGCAGCAGCTTTTACTTTGAAGTGTGGGACAACACAACCAGAGATTTTTCTGGGTTGCTCTTGCTGCCAAGACATGAGGCCCAAACTTATTTCCAGCTGTTCCAGACTTGTGTAAAATATGGCCTGGGACAGGCTCAAGACATACTTGGGAGACACCTAACAGACAAGGAAGACACATGCCTGGTCTCGCTGTCTTCATAAACACTCCACTGTGAGTCCAGCATGCAGCATGGTGTCTTTATTTTTCTCTCTTTCTCAGGCAAAGGAGAACCTGTCCTCCCCAAATCGTAGTGGAAGCAGTGCTTAATGGCGACAGTTCTCTGCTGTCTCTTCAAGGAGTAATTCCTTATGATCACAAGCCCCAAGGTTACAGGAATTGGCTCAAAAAGTGGGGTGTTAACATGGTTTGTAGTGTTCTGCTTTGTGCTGTGAGACTAGAGAAACCAGACGGTTCACTGTTCAGCAGCGTGTGCTGGGGGTGGCAGGACACGCTCAGTTGCTTGGTGCTGGTTTGGGTCGGGGCAGTGATGCTCCCGACAGACTGGCTGTGCTGCGAGGGGTGTCCCGGGCTGCCCAGCACGTGGAACCTCTGCCCCTGGCACTCAGCAAACAGGGTCACAATTATGACTCTTGGCAGGGGAGAGCCTGGCCACAGGGATTTCCTCCTGACTTGCCTCGCAGCTGTTGGTCATTGCATATACTCACAGAGAAGGCTGAATCGACTGCTAGTGAGGTAAATGGTGTGTCCATGTAAGCATCTTTTAAAATGCTAAAGCTTTCAAGTTTTATTTTTGAAATAATGTACTATGTGTCATACAGAGATTTTTCCGCCAGAGACAACAGAAAATAGTTACAGTGTGTTGATGAGAAGTGAAAGAGAGGTGACCATGCAGTCAGGACCTCTTTGTACAACCATGGCAAACGCACCAGCAGCCAGACCAGCACACCTACAGCACAAATGGCATCGGTTGCACAAGCCAGCTGGGGCTTCACAAGGTGACACGCAGCGCTGGTGTCAGCGTGTGGCGAGGATGGTCAGTGTGATGATAGTCACCCTGTGCCAGCCCAGGCAGTGAGGCTGTTGTCTGTCTGTCAGACTGCAGATGGCCTCGGTAAGAGCTCTACAGAAACAGTGTGGGGAGGGTTTATGAAAAGGGAAGGCTGGGGGGGCTGGAAGAGTGAGAGAGAGAGTGTGTGTGTCTGTGTGTGTACACCCACATGTATGTCTGTGATTTAAAAAAAAAAGTGAACAGTACAATCACGTTAGCAGTTGTTGGTTGATGGAAGCTAAAGCTGCTGAGCTTCAAAGCTTAGCTGCTGAACATCAGAATTTATAAAATTATGCTTAATGAAGTCATTTACACAGTATGATTAAGCTGAAAGCCCCGAGATGTGCTGCCAAAAGGTGATCAGGGTTGATTGTTTAAGCGACAAATCCTCTACTTGCAGGGGTGTCCTGGCCTGGACACTTGCGCTGCACTGAAGGAAAAGAATGCTGAAGGGAGGTGCTGCAGGGGGCTGTAGGAGAGGTCTCTTCCACGGCTGGTAAGGGGATACTCAAACTCACCTTGTCTGTGCTGCTGCTGCAGACCAGGGCAGGAGAGCTGGTGGGCTGCAGTGTTTCTGAAACAGCAGAACCTGCCTCCCTGCTCCTTCCTTTGCCCACAAGCGAGATGCCACCATCCTGTGAAGCTGGCAGGCGTGGCTGGTGCAGGATCCCCAGAGAAAGGGCAGCCTTGGTGCCTACCGTGGCTACCACTCCAGGATTAATTTCCTGGCCTGCTTCCTGCCCGTCTTCCTGAGCACCTGACCCATAGCTGCCACATTAGCTGACTTCGTCAGTGAGCTCAGCCAGGTCTTTTAGCTCTGCCATGTGTCCGTGCGGTGCAGTGAGGGGATGGAACAGGGCCCTGCCTCGGTGCCCACCACGGACTCCTCCCCGCCCTGCTCTGATCCCAGGCTGGGTCCAGGCAGACAAGTCAGAGGGAAAAGGAGACTCGTACCCACCAGCCCTCTGCTCCCTCAGACCTTCCCTGCTCGTGGTGTGACTTTTTAAACAACCTCCGTGCAGGCTGGTGTCCGGGTAGGTTCATTGCCATCCACACCAAAGTGTTGCTGCAGGAGCTGTGTGGCCGGTGGGGCTCGGGGCAGCCTTGTCCCAGGGACCAGCCCTGCAGACAGCGTCCGCAGGAGTGCGCAACCAGAGCAAGAGGTGACACAACAACGGTATGTTTTAAATACTTTTATTTCTTAATTTACATAAAGGTATATATTTGGCTTATTTATCTTTTTTTATACTCTGAGATTCACAATCAATTGCTCTTAAAAAATAAAATAGTCATTTGCTTCTGAAAGAAATCAGAAAACTATTTTATACTCCTCCCTTGTATAACAAGAAAATATACTATATACTCCCGTACATCACGTAGCAAAAGTGATGGTAAGTGCTGGTTTACCAAACAATAAAGCAAATGGAGAAGAAAACAAACAATTAGGACGGAAGGTGCAGAGAGGAGCTCTGCTTTCCAGAGTACAGCCATTCATTTGTAGGGTTTAGTCACCCTGAGGTTCTCTCTTAGCTAGTCTATGAAAGGGGAGAGGCTCTTGGGTTCACCCAGATCTAGCTCTGTGAGCGATGGCAGCAGGAGGCATTACAGTTACTTGGGTTGGCAGCTTGCTGCTTTTTGGGTAATTTTCTTGCCTCTCTGTGCAGTTCCCATTACCTCTGTTCCTCTCACTGTGTACAAGCCACCTAATTGCTACTGTAGTGGGTGCATCAGTGCAAATGCACTATTAGCTGTGGAGGGAGTTAATGTTTGTTTACAAAAAAATAGCGTTTATCGAGTGGAGTGGAAGGAAGCCCTCCTGATTCACAGAGGGGCATCCTGGACCCCTCCTGGTGCACTCTGGACACCCTGCGCAGACCCTGATGAAGGCAGCAAGGCTGCAGCTAACATTGCAGATCCCACAGAGTGCAGGGAGACTGGAAGGAACCTGCGCCTTGAGGCAAACCATCGGCGATGGCTGACCCTGGAGCAGAGGTGGGGAACGGGGCAGAGCACTGGGAAGGCCCAGTCGCAGCCCTGAGGAACAGGGTGAAGCAGCAGGTACCAGGGAGTGGGGACAAGACACGGCAGCACCAGCCGATAACCTCAACACCTTTCCCCTCGCGTGGCTCCCTGGCCTGAGGAGATGTGTATGTGCTGGGATGAGAGGCTGTGAGTAGTGCTCCCTGCCTTTTGGCAGTATTTTCCCATGTTTTCAAATGTATTTAAGGGCTCCTGTTTGTCTACTGCTAATTTTCAGACATTCGCATGAAGTGATTTTGTGTGCAAGAGATCAGTAGCTTTAAAGGTATTTCTGTCCTTATTGGGACTATTTAATTTTGTGTTGAAGTTTAGAACCACAAAGATAACCTTGATGACCTGAACACTACCCTAAATGATGGGCTGGAATCTTGCTTCATTCGGTGTGATGGATCCTAAAATACAGGAATTCTATATTAAAAACTAATTATCTTTTCCTATTAACAGCCTTTCTTGATAAAACCAGAAATACTAATTTTAGTGAGGGTTGTTACTCAGCTTGGATATAAGTAATATACATTCAGTCTAGACTTCTGTTCTCATTCCAGAAACGCTGCCTATGAGTATAGCAAAAATTGTTCTACTGCTCCTACGCCGCTCCACAAAGTCAACAATGAAATGGCCCTAACAGCTTCCAAGCCTGGCTACATCTACACCTACAGCAAACGGAGTCACAGGGGAAAGCAGCACTAGATTGCATGCCAAGCCCAAGGGCAGCACCGGTACAATACAATACTGTAAGTCCTTTCTTTAATAATGGGGAACTTGTGACCTCTAGTAGAGTACGACAGTACAAACACAACATGGCTTGTTATGCAGCATCTCAACAGCGAGTAGCTCAGATTTGCACATAAAGGAACTGAGGCCAGGCAGTGACTTTTCCTCAAGCCACACACTGGCAGAAATGGGCCGCTGTCCTGGGACAGGGAACAGTATGTTAGAATCCAGGGACGAGGCTTGTATGGCAACGTAGGTCTAGTTTCTGTTTGGTAATGCATATGTTTTGTGTCCAGACTTGATGTACCTCTTATTACCTTATTACCTTCATCTGTGGACCCTTGATCTAATTGAGCTGGTTTCCCTCTAATGGACCACATACCTTTATAGAAGCACTAACTGAACAATTCTTCACAGCTGAAACAAGAAACGCAGCCTTTCAGCTTCTGGCCATTCCAGTATGGATCATCACCGTGTAAAGGAGCAGCAGCGTCCGCAGGAGGTGGAAAGGCTGGGTTTCCTTTCTGTTCATCTCCTCTGAGCTGACATAGCTGCTGCTTTGGCCTCCCTCTCTGACCCTGTGGGAGCAGGGATTCAGGGATCCCTTGGTGTGGAACTGCTGCAGGTGGGACGCACATCTCACTCCCTTGCTCGCTCCCTTCCCTCTTTCCTCGTTAAAAAGAAAACCACAGCACTTTCCTTCATATGCGCAGAGGATAAAGCTGGCCTGTAACAGCACTGTGCTTCTCTAACAAGGATTGGGGCTTGTCATCAACAAGGAGAGCTAGTGAAATTACAAAACACTCAAGTTCCCTTTTCATTGTTGATTCCTGAGAATTAAGTTTAAGGACAATTCCTAATCTCTGAACTTTAGCAGGAATGCTTCGTTTAGTTGACAGTAAATGCTACGACAGAGAGAGCCTATCAAAAAAGCAATTTAGGAAATGTGGCTAATCTTCTTTGGTCTCTGAGATGAAATGACTGATTGTTGCGTTGCTTTTTGTTTCTTTTTAAACAGCCTAACAAGGAATTTCTTAATGGGAATCAGAAATTCATGTGTCTTTAAAGCCAAGTGTTTGGCTCCTAGACTACAGAGGCGGTATTTCCCCTACGAATGTAAATAGTGGCACGAGGTGGGAAATGAAGTATTGTTTTGGATTTGCTTTGCTTTATTGTTTCTAGCACCCGCTTGCTGTTCTCCAGAGGATGCGCAGGCACTCGAGGAAAATTTCTGGCTCAAGTTGTTTAGCCAAATCTTAAAGCTACTGTTAAGGTATTTTAGGTGACAGAGCAACCTTTGCAGAAGAGTCCCATGGAGCCCGATGAGGAGGAAAAGCTCACATTGTGACAGGAGTCACCCTCAGAACCCATCTGCCTGGGCAGACTGGCTACGCGGTGAGTATTAACCAGTTCGCTGGTACCTGGAACTACCGACCATCTCCACTACAACGCTGTACTGTCAGTCCTAGCACATTCTGGAAGCGCATGGGAGGTAAAACCCAGATTTACGAAAGTACCTTCCTGTGTCTCTGAACAAACTTGCGCCACAATCAGGACAGGCAGCTTCCAGACTTAACTCGCATCCAGTCCCGGTTTGGCAATTCCTTTGCTGATTTAGTCCTACTTGCAGCCCAAGCACAGAAGCACAAGAGAGAGGTGCATCCACCTACTCGAGGTGTGTGCTAAACTCGAGGGGAGTATCTAAACAGTGTGAGATACCTAAACAGAACAAAGGGAGCGGGGAGTTCACAGAACCAATGCCCTTTCTCTGGAAGCCTGACTCTTTCTCAGGGCCCGTGCTCACCTGCCTTCCCCACACTGTTGCAGCATCAAGGTGACACAGCATAAATTTGGCTTGTGGAGGTCAAGTGCAGGAAACAAGACTGGAGTGAAATGGCACTGTGACTGCTTTACAGACACACGCTTCTGCATTGGAGAATAACACAGTTCAGACACTGGCCTTGTATATTAAAGATCTCAAATGCATCTTCATAAAGGTAAAAGTGACTAACTGACATCCCAGTAACAGTAGTTTGGGACTGCGCGTGGGGTTGGGCGTGCGTTAAACCTAAGCAGTGTTCCAAAGGAAACAGCTAAGGTAGAGTATCGGCCACCTTTAAAAATACTGACAGCAGAGAGTTAGCACGGACGATACGGGTGATATGATATGCATGTAAACAAAGCATGGAGTCACTGGCACAGCAGTATTGCACTACCAGGCCCTAGGTAAAGCAATTCAGCCACATGGATTTTGGTATTTTAAAAACCTGTGAACCTCCTAGGCAAGGCTGAATTTAGCATATTGAGCAAACTCTAGAGCCCCTAGGTATTTATGTCCAAAGTTCTTCTGGGCCTTTCTGTAACAACCACCAGCACACCCAGTGCAGTGAAACTCTCTCCTCTGTCCCATTGCTCAGCCTCAGGTGACAGGTCGTCATCCACTGGAAGCTGTCCTACCGTGCCCTTGCAGGGCCTGGTACCAGGGCACTGAGATGAGGAGAGTTGTGGACGTTACTCACGTCTGCTATGGTTGCACAGGCAGCTCCAGATTTTAAACGTTTAAATAAAACCTGTTTATGTAAATATATATATATATATCTGTCATCTAATGTCTTCAGCAGAGATAAAGCATCTTACGACTTATTTAAATAAAAATAATAATCTGAATTGAGCCTTCAGTGTTAAAGAAAAGGTGATGTACAGAATAGGTCCCCAACTAGTGCAGTCTGTGGGTGCGGGAGCGCTGACAGAACAGCAGCATTCAATAGGGCGCAAGTTGCCCTATAGATGATGCGGACTTCGTTGGCTACAACTAAAACCATATACACAATCTACAGTCACTCACTTGGGTAGCACATTGTGGGTCCAGTGGACAGTTGCTTTCGATGCTCAGAGGAACCTGTGAACGTCCTTATGCTCAAGAAGAACTTGTGTTCCAGGCTGCCCTGCTCATCTCCTGGTGCCTGACCCTGCAGGCTGGAGCGGCGTGATTGATTTGCTGCCGGATAACCCTTCCGAGGTGGCGTGGAGCTGAAGGATCCACCGGTTTCCAATACAGAAGGGCTTCAAGCTTGAGATTGGTGTGGTGGTGGTGGGAGCAGGAGTCCGCATGTCATTTCCTTCACTGGTTACTGCAAACAAAGAAGAGGAAAAGGTGGTTAATGGATAGTCACAGGCATTGAACGCATGCACCCCAGCTTTGTGGTGGAGGCCAGCTAAGACACACCTTGCCTCCATGCAAGTTGGAGGCTAGCGCAGCTTGACTGGTCTGGAGAGAGCACTTTGGGATGTACTGTAGGCTTTTGGAATTGGAAACACAAGTGCATTGGAATCCAGGCAAAATCTGCCCAGGTGAACCAGTAGCAGGTTTAGACTCCTGTCCATGTTACTTAAGGGCGTCAACCACGTCTTGTTTATGTCAGTTGTGTAGGTACAACTGTGATGTGTGTTGAAACAGCTCAGACAGCAAGGCTAATTTTTGCTAGACTGTTCTTAACCCCACCAGTTCACTAAAGAAAACAGAGACTGCCTCTTGCCCTAAATTGTCACTTTCCAAAACTGCTGTCCTTTGGAGAGCCCAGTGTGTGGGGGGGTGAGTCCAGCGCGCACCTCCCCAACAGCAGAGCTCAGCTATCAGTATTGCTGCTAACAAGGTAGAGCAGACGCTGGCTTTCTGCTGGTGGCAGACGCTTTAAAGAGCAACATGAGCACATCTATTGACTGGCGAGATACCGCTTGTGCATGCTGCGGAATACCTAAGTGGCCAGCAGCTTTCCTAGGTTAAGTGGAAAGGATAACCAGTTCTCTCGCTGCAGGATTTCCTCCGAGAGGTTCTGTGCTCCATGTTATGCAGGAAATTGCCCCGACCTTAAAAATCAGTGACTGCTGGGTTATAGAAAAATTGCCTTTAACAATGGCCTAGTTTCTCTCAACCTGTATAAAACTGGACCAAAAGAGAAGAAAGTACAGTGAAAAACCTAGGTGTGCACAGGACCCAAGTGTTCAGTGTTTTATAATGCAGGTCTCAGCAACACCACCTAATATTTGGTCACAGATTTTTGAGGCTTTTTTTTTTTTAAAAAAAAACAACCAACACCCTTTTTCTAAAAGCTACCGATAAATGACAATGTGCGAGTGTGCCAGAATATATTCCCCTCTGTGGAAATAACACATCTGCTGTACTAGAGATTGTATTAAATCTTTTCCCCCAAAAGGCCATTCTTAAGTGTGGTATTGAGTTCTGATTTTATGATTACTCTTTCAATGCATTTAATTTATGGGAAAGAAATCTCCTCTTCAAAAACCTGCTTTAATTAATTTTGGCTACAGTAAAATGCGAGGAAGTGTTTATCAGTCGTTGCAGCTCTGAGCTGCAATGCTGTGACTGCTGGCGAGTGATAAGAATAGCGCGAACAGAAAGAAGAAAGGGCAGCGGGCGCGGGACTCTCCCCCTGGCTCGCTGCCGAGGCCTCAGCTGCGTCACCCTGGATCAAGGGTTGGAGTGGGGACAGTCCTCGCAACGACATGCAAGTTTGTGTGCTGCCAGGAAGCGTTTTTCTGTAGAAAATCTGGAATATGCTAGTAACGGTTAGTCGATAGCGAGCAGATGTTGAACCGGAGCAATGCAGCAGCAGGTTTTATGGACGCCAGGAACGTTCTAAGTTCTGGCCTCAGACAGTCACACCTGCTGTTGGTCAAGTCAATAGGGGTTGCGTGGTCTTATCTGCTCAAAGCCGGGAGCACCAGGTTTCTGGAAGCAACGCAGTGCAATAAAGGACACTTGAGTTGACCCCCTGGTTTCCCTGTTCTTGACTTGCTCCAGTATGGGTTGAGGGTGGCATAGGTGCAGACCATGGCTGTCTAAGGTTAATTCTTTCCAACTTATAAGGAAAGAAAGGGGTGGAGAGGGGTTTTGGAGTGGTTGGGTCGCTCAAAACCAGTTGCTGGTTTGGGTCACTCACCGTCTCAGACTTTCACAGAGGCTGGTGGCATCACAAGTTGATTCACCCTGGTGGAGGGAAAACAGAAGTGACATGTCAAGCTGCAGTTAGCCAACAGACAGGCTCCTAAAAGCATACCAGCCTGTTAAAGCCAGGTTCCTGTTGCTTAACAGTTTCTAAAGAGATGGGACATTAACAACTGTCCTGCACAATGGACTAAAGCTGAAACCCTCTCACAGTGGTGTCTGATAGCAGTTCTGACAACTGCTGGAACATGCCAAGTAATGTTGCTGACACTAATTGACAAGGATTTGGGAAGGTCCCAATGGCATTCAGATGTAGCAATTGTTTCCCTAAGCCAGCAACAAGACTTTACACAGTGGCTGTTGAATGGTGTCCTTCAGACTGACAGCATAAATGTAAACAGTCACCACTGATAAAAATTAAATTAAGAAAAAAAGGAGCTGTCTTTCTGTTTTCAGCTCCTGAAGACCTGCTGCTGTTCCAGACAACTGCTCCCAAGTGATGGATGGAGTCCAGTGGGGACTGCAGTGTCACCAGGCAAAGCTGCTCTCGGCAACGCGCTGCCCTGCACCTTCTGCCACTGAGGGCAGCGAGAGGCCCAGCCCATGCTTGCTCCGCGGGGCACCCAGGGGAAAGGCAGCAATGGTTTCAAAATTCATCCCTTAGACCCGCTCCTTCTCATTGCAACTCAACCTTCCTCCCCAGCAGCTCTCCTGACGCAGCAGGTCACCGCTCCCCTCTCCCCCACGCTGTTCACACCTCCCAGGGACAGGAGCCGTCGCCTTCCGCAGTGTTAAGCACAGCGAGGGGGACTGTAAGGACGACAAGTCACCCTCGGACTCTAAGACCTTTGGGACTCGCTTTCTATCTCGGATGTTCACCGACGTCAGTGGGAACGCCTGGGCTCTTAGTAACGACACTGGAAAACCCCCACCTCACTTAAGGCCCTGGCTTGGCGGTGCCCCGTTTGAGTGCTTTTCCTGGGTGCACTCCAGCCATACTTGGCCACTACAGGAGAAGAAACATGAGTCACGGAGTCAGAGTCTTCTCACACCATTTGGCCGTGCTAACTTCAAATCACAAATAAACTGGAACAGCAGGATTTTGTATCTTAAAGGATTGCAGCAGGATTTTGCCATCACAAGTAAAAGCGCAGCTTCTTTCTGAATCAGTAAAACCTGGGCAGGGTTACTGGGGAGATCACAGGAACCATCACTGCCTGAAATCCCACCAGGTAAGAACTGCTCAGTGGAACATCATTTTCCTTTGGAAAATGCTGATTCATTAAAACTCATCTGCGGCTCTTCACCAGACTTCATACCTGACCCAGGACACTCTTCTATTGCTGAAAAGGGATAATGCTGGATTCAGACACATATTCCAGGATAAAAATTAACCAGTGGTTAGAGCACACCCTCCAAGAAATCTCTGCGTGAGAAATGGGCCCAGTTCAGCCTACAGCTCGTAACTTCACACCAACCTCACAGAAAGTCCGTCTCCAAGATGCACAGAAGCCTCTGTGCCCTTTCTGCCTTTCCAGGCTATAAACGGAAACGGTTCTGATGCAGGAGCTGACCCAAGTTTCTTTGTAGACTTACCATGCTTGGTAACCCTCTGCATTGGACATGACATTGTATTGAACATTGTCACCGTGCTTTAACTACCAGAGTACATCAGAGAGAGAAAACAGACGACCCTGTAACGCTACAGGCAACGTTAGAAGTAGGAAGTGAACTGTGATTGGTCATGAAGCTATCACAGAATACTGAAACTCCAGCTGTTTGACTGAGCCATAATGTTGTTTGAAAGTCATGTCCCTTAACGTGTAATTCATTCCACATGTTTACAAGATACAGAATATATACAAGACAGGTTAGTTTTACCATCACTTTCTCTTTAGCACAGAGAACCCACCTGCATTGCTGACAGATGAACTGTAAACACACAGTCCTCCTTATATTACTCAGAGTTCAGCCTCCTATGGGATAAAATGTACCTTCCACACAAGTACTTATGTTGTCCCCAAGTCATGAGAGTTACTCGTTCTTTGCATTTTAACACATTTCTTTCAACTTCTGCTTTATCTCTCTTTCACAGATGGGAACAGAGGCCTAGAGGGGCTCATCCTGAAATGCATTTAGAAGATTTCACGGGAAATTAGACCCCACGTGACTCGAGAACCTGCTGGGGAGAGAAGTGGCTTTCAGGGCTCCCACAGGAAGCTGGTGGGCAGGAGAGGGAGCTGAAAGAGTCTCCCAGATTTCGGTCGGTGCAGTCCTCCTCCTCTCTGGAGCACTGCGGTGCAGACGGTGGTCGCTGCCTTATGCACAGCCAGGTTTCAGCGAGGCTCAGCTGAGAGTGCCAGCAGGTCAGCTCTGAATTCTTTTATTTTTTTTTAAAGCAAAACCACTAATAATAAATTTTAGATTCTCTTAGGTGGTAGAATGTAGTACATGGACTTCAACTAACAAGGCTCAAGAGCATCTAAATCCCTGTTTAAGTCCCACTTGCCTTTCTAATAACGATAATCCCCCCCCAAATAGATTGTCACTTCCGATTTGGGGATATCTGCTGGCCAAACATTGGTTCCTAAATTGTTCTATTTTATCTGCAATGTTTTCTCAAGATTGTGAATGTTTTCATTCCTTAAAGAGCGCGGGGTGGGAACCACTCTGTTATTTCCTGAGGGGGAGGAAACTTACCCAAATTGCCTTTCAAGAACAGAAGCTGTACAACTTTTTTCAGTTTTTACGGGCTCCTCCAGCAGTTAAGAATGTGGCTGACTCCTTCTAACCCCACCATTTCCTCCCCTGTCAAACCTAAATATTGCTCCTAGATCCTATCAAACCGTTTCCATGTAGTGTGACAGCATCTATAATTCTGAAGTATTTATAAGACTGTCTGTTTAATATTAAACTACATGCTCTAGAGCTGTTAAATATTTATACTATGTAAAATGGATCTAATTTCACAGCACCTCAGCCGGGGAGAGAACTGCGTAAGAAGACGACGAATTTAAGGTAACAGATGAGTGGCCAGGATGTTTTACCCGTCAGCTGTGCTCTGCTTCGTTTCAGGAGCCGTGCAGAGATGGCTCTCCAAATGCTGCGTCCCTTTCTGTCTAGCTGGTCACCAAGCCAACAGATGCTGGAGATTACAGTTTGCAGTAAATCCAGCTCTGCCGAACAGTTCCCAGCACAATCTGGGCTTTATGAGGCTTTTGAGAGGTTTTGCTGCCCACATCCAATCCAAGGGTGCTCTGCCCCAGCCTGTGCCAGCAGGAATAACACCCAGATCTCCCGTCTCACCTGCAGCTCCGCCTGCTCCAGCAATTTAGGGTGGAGTTGTGAGAAGCAGTGGCGGGATATACGTCCCGCTGACTTTCCATAACATACAGGCTGATGAATGTTTGAGCTCTGTGAGTGCGTCATGTCTGGTCATGAGCTCAACCTCGAGCAAGTAAGAGGACGTCAAGAAGGAGAACACACTTTGGTATGTGCAGCACCATCGTGCACAAGGCTCCACGAGAAAGGCTGTGCTTAAATAAAGCTTGTGTGGATGCTGCCAGCAGCGTTTAATGTTAACTTTCAGACATAACTTAAACAACACACACCTTTCAGTATCCCACAGCTTTCCAAAAGCCCCGTTTTCTTGTGATCTAAACAAGTCAGGCTCTGGCTTTTGTAACAGAGAAGCACATTAGGAAATAATGTCCTAATTTTTATAGCTTGCTGTACTTAACATCACTTAACTTTTACAACCAACAATAAAATGTTTCAGTGGGGTCCTTCTAGCCTGCAAAGAACTCATTTTTGGACTAGCAGGAGCTCACTCGGCAGACAAGAGTACTGGGGCTACAGGGGCAGCTGGACCACTGCCTCCACAGCAGCTCCTGCCTGTGATTAAGGATCCTTCTCCTTCCTTCGTTTCACTGGTGAGAATTCTGTGCTTCTGAAGTACCGCGCAATGTGCAATAAAGTGCCAGTTTGAAGCAGCGCTTTAGGAAGGACAATAGTGACTAATGGCACCCTTCCCCAGAGTCCCCCCGTCTGAACTTTCTCAGATGCTGCTGGGGCCGTAACCCTCTCCAGAAGGCCTGTGCACACACTGAAATCAGAAATTCCAGGTGATGAAATGCTTAACTGCGCAGACATCCTGGAAAGGTAACGCGACTCTATGGCCTTAAATCCATGAAAAACAAATCTTTTTTTCAAATACAGCTAGTCAAAGGGGGTTTTTTTGGCATCAAAGCATTAGAGCCCATGCCACACTCCACCCGTGTATCGGTGAGGATTAGCAGCCCAGCCAGGTGCAAATCCCGCCACTGAACATCAGCAGCAGCACTCAGTTCTGATGTTGCTCTCTGAAACTCTGCAAGAAAAAGAGGCTGAGGTTTTCATTTATAGCTCCACACCTGTATGACTCTCAGAGGTAACGGTGAATTTTATCTACTGGTAAATGGAGACGGGAAGTTACTCGCACACGAGGCTGGCTCATGCTGTAGTTATCACTGTTTTCCTGCAGATAACTGACAAAATGGTTACGGAGTAGGAGAGCTGGGGCAGCCTTCCACACTGGGTTTCTTGAGCTTCAAATGCACACAACCTCGTCCATCAGGTAAGTTAAAACCCTAGGGCAGAAGTAATGCTGCCACTGTGGTCTCCCTGGCACCTGCAAGAGGACAAGTGTCGCTGCAAGGAAAGAGATCGCCAAGGCAGCGCAGCATCAGGTGGGCTTGGGCACAGGCAAAGTTCTCTCCTGCGCAATAACCACCTCCTCATTTCCCAGCTGTGGCTCAGAAAGGGAGAGATGTCAGGAAAGTGTATGTTTTACAGTCTGGGCTCACTTCGTCCGCCACCTTGCTACTGCAGGGATCAATTGCTTTAAATAAATCCTTGCTGAAGCCAATCGCCAAAACACAGTAACATTTGAGTAAACAAAGGAGGGAAATGGACACAAGTTTCCACACCGTCCTGCTCGTATTTTCCACCCCTGTCTGCATAGTGTCATCACCCTCGTAAACGGTCAGCCTCAAGAGGATGTAGAGCTTATTGCGGTTGGCCTGCCAGCAGCACAAACAGGTAACGCAGGACCAGGAAACACCTTAAAACCACAACCAACCGCATTATCCCACCTCAGCCATACGCCACACAGACCCTACTGCTGTGTCTCACTGGCATTTCAGCACAGAGGGATTTATAGCTGCATTTCACTGGGAAATTTTGTCATATTTCCCTTGAGGACTTTGACTCAAACTCCTAAATGCACCGAGTTTCATCTAGTAGCGCACAACGCCAACAGGGCCGCGGACGTGGGCACGGAGCTCGTGCAAAGGTTTCTGTCCCTGAAACAAATCCAAGAAGTCCGTGGTGATTCTGCTTTCTCTTCTCATTTCGCTCGCTGCAGAGCCAGCCCCAGCTGTCGTACCCACCGCAGGGTGCTCCGTCAGCCTGGCGCTCTGCTGCGCTTGGGAGTGTAACGTACTGGTCCCAGCCCTGCACAACCTTTTTGCTTTACCAAGAGGAAAACCAGCCAGCTGGAGACTCCAGTACAAGCGTGTACCTTCTCTGCCCTTCATTACACAGAGTTTTTAATCAAGCAGTGCAGAATACAGGTACGTTAGCCATGACTGTTCTCCAGTAACGAAGTATAGTTGCCATTTTCGCCTGCCGTTGGAGGGAGATGGCTTTGGGTCCCCGCTCTACAACAGATTCTCCCGGGATGCTGAACAAACTGCTGGGTGCACTCTATCTGCTCCTAAACAAAGGGCTGCAGAGCATTTAACCCATCACCTCCTGAGCAGGGTGTGAGAACAGCCAAATCAAGGATTGCTTCCAGAGAGCATGTCCTGGTTTAACTCAACTCCAGCTATTTTGATAGCGAAGTCAGTAACTTTGGGACAAAACACACAAGATTAACAACACGCGTTACTGCAGGAACTCGGTGCTTTGATTTAAGAGGCTCCTGGTAATGCTGCACCTGAAAACAATGACTGAAAGCGGAGATGCGTGAAAGGTGAGCAATAATAATACATCAACCGAGAAAGGTCCCAGCGAGCGGCAGAGGGACGGGAGCGGCACAGCTGAAGACAGCCTAGCACTGAGCTCCCTGATGCTTGGGGACAGGCCCATCCACCCCCCGGAACAGGGTCTGTTTGAGGAGGCTGAGGCCAGTTTGCTGAAGGAAAAGGACGCTAAGCAGAGCACTAACGAAATTCAACAAAAATCAGGCATTGGAGCGGGAAGCCATTGCTTAATTTAGCTCTGCCGGCTGCTCATCCTCACTCATTTCTACCCAGAGAGGAAGCCTGGGGCTGCTGTACATCGGAAGGACTCCAAACCAGGACCTGGGCGTGCGCAGCCTTCCTGGTGGCCACCAGCACAGCGTTGCCCTTCCCTCTGGAGACAGAGGTGGTGGCTGCGCCTGTGGCAGCAGCGCAGCGGGGACAGGACAGCCCGGCGCTGGGGCTGACAGGTGCTCCGCCAGCTGCACTGCAGAGATGAATTGGCTTAAACCCCCTTTTCTTCCTGCGCAGCAGTGGGGTTAGCGAACGGAATGATAATCATGTACAGCAAATACATTTTTTTCTATCTATTGGGAACAGCCCCTTAAAGCTGCGCAGACTCTGATAGCATTTTCCATCGGTTCATTTAACCTAGGTGCTGAGCGTATTTGCCTCCAGAGGAAGAAACATAGGTCAGCTTCTATTTTTTCCTCTTTCGGAGATCTTGACAGAGGAGAAAACTGGCACATGACGCAAAAATCAATAACCTTTCCTTCTGTTTTTCCAGGCAGCTGCGACAGAGCAGCTGTGAAGACGAGCGGTTCAGAGCCCTCATTAGGGTATCAGAGCCTTGGATGGAAATGAACTCCGGAGCCAAGTCTGCCGTACTGTGGTACGCTAATGGGGAGTCCTGCAGTTAGTGAAGATGCGGGGCTCTGAAGCCCTCAAAACTTTGTGCCGGAGTCTGTCCCTGTATG
Source organism: Stercorarius parasiticus (assembly GCA_013396915.1). Classification (NCBI taxonomy): domain Eukaryota; kingdom Metazoa; phylum Chordata; class Aves; order Charadriiformes; family Stercorariidae; genus Stercorarius; species Stercorarius parasiticus. The sequence goes on from VWZL01004016.1 coordinate 83,226, forward strand.
TATAATTCTGCCGGATGATGGTGGTCTCAGAATTAAGGTGGCGGGATTTTTAGTGCCATAGAAGATGTGGGTAACAGCATACTTTCATGTCCACTGAAATAATGGAAGAAGGAGGAAGTGGAGGGCGAGACTGAATGGGAGAGGGGATAAAACATGAATTAAAAAGCGGGTATGATCCAATTAAATCTTTAAACGGAAAATCCTGCAGAACTTCCTGATGCCACTTGATTAGAAATAAACTTCTTATCCTCCAAAATAACTGCCTCATGCTACAGCTCTTTTCACCAACCTCGAAGGTACCAGGTATGGGAACCGTCCTTCCGCTTGGCTCCGCTGTACGCCTGGGCCAGCCCTGCCTGCCATGCGGCAGTGGTCTGGCAGCAAATTTAGGAAGGACCACAACAGAGCACTTAAGACACTCCTCACTGAATCGCTGGAAGGAATACTCCAACAGTTTTGTCCCTGTTTCACTGAAAGATGCCATTCAGGCCCAAGACCCAACTACCAGTAAATTACTGTAACGCACCTACAATCACAGCTTGCTGAGAATCTGCCTCACAGATTTCTCCACATGAAGAGGTCATCTGCTGTTATAAAAGTCAATACCTTCGTAATACGTTCTGTGACCACGACAGGCTTCAGGAGACAGACTGTTCAGCAGGGCTGAATTTTTCATGATTTGTTCTATTTCCTTGTGTCAGAAAGGGTTTCTGGCTTGGAAGGCTGCCTTCTGTTCGCTGCTCCAGTCACCTGCGTGGAATCTGACCAGATTCCGTATCTGTGCCAGGGCAGCCTTAGCAAAGAAACTGTCTTCGCCCGAGTTCAAAATATCCGCCTGTGCGATAAAGTCCCTGCATGCCAAGAACTGTCCTTTGCAATGACAACGCAAACTGACATATTGAAGGCATCGCAGGCATATGGTTTAAGTGCCCCTTGTACCTTGTGAGCAAGTGCTTTTACTCCTGTTTTACCGCTGGTGAGCATTTTAGGGATGGCATCTGACTTCCTGAAGGTCGCGGCAGAGTCAATAGCCAAGACAGCAGTAGGACTCCAAGTAGTTCTTGGTGTGGTGCTCGTCTTGGCCAAGTAAGCTTTGCCTTCCTGTAACTTCAGGCACAGGGAGAAATTACCGAAGTGCTGTTCTACAGCAAGAATGGAGCTGGGAATAGTCTGGCAATATTGTTTTCCTTTCTCGGTGGCGCAGGAGATGAACCTCCAAAGGGCAGTATATGTGGGGAATTGATGGGCTTGGAGAACCATGAAGTTCTGCCTGCGGCCTCTTCCGCAGCTTGCAGTCAGCAAGAGCTACGCCAGCACCAGCTGGCTCAGTCCTTCTGCCTGTACTTAAGCAAAGCTCCTGCTGCCAACAGTTAACCTGAACAGCATATTTCAAATGCCATGAGCGTAAGGACCACAGCTGAGCTCAAAACGCCTGTGAACAACCAAACTGACCTTTGCCACCTCCCCGACTCCAGCAACAGAACACATCAGTATCTTTTTCTATATGAGACCACGTTTTCCATCTACATGAAACCAGCAGCTCCCAACTGAAGAAGCAAACCAGCATTTAAAATTCAGTCCCAAGCCACCACATTCTTACATTTGCTAGCTCCGTTTATGGAGTTACAAACATGGCTAGTAAACAGGGGAGGAAAAACCAGCTCTGCAAGCAAGCTTTTTCCACCAATAATAAAACCACTTACATTTTCACTGCCTCTTCCCTTCACATTCCCAACCCTTCAATTCCATATGAACCACCTAATAGTCTAATCTTATTCCACCTGCAGTCTCTGCGTCTTTACCGTGCCACTCTCAGATAATCAGAACACACACTTTGCCTCTTCTTCCATCATCACAGATCCTCGGCATCCTGATCTGGGCATTTTGCTGTAAATTCACACGCCTTCAAAGGCCAAGGACATCTTATCTGGGCTAATAAAGCATTGTGCGTTTATGTTACTGTAGGAAATGTTTAATTATTGCTCTTCTGTAAAGTAAAAAACCAACAACGCAATCATATTATTCTCCTTAAAGAGCTGAATATCAGCAGTGAGTGAACTGTTCCTCAAACGTCCCTTTATGGCAGTTGTTTGACTAAATCCACTCGCTGGCCCTGAAACCCTCAAATTCAAACTCTGCTTCAGCACGGCACTGCGACGTCTCTCTACAGCAAGTGTCCAGCCTCTTTAAAAAAACCCTCGCAATCCATCTTAGAACGTTTCATAGAAGAAATACTCCTTTTAGTAATGCAAACGACCAGACCGGAAGATGCTGCGTATCAGTCTGGCGTGGCCGGTTAATACCTGTGACACTGTTAATGGAGGGGACTCTGCCCTTTGCTGGCAACAACATGAGGTCGTCTCCTGGGTCCTCTCTGTCTCTAACTGCTGCCACAGAAAAATCTGAGAAAGAGAGGGTTGCGAGCCCTTCCCTGCCCCACATAATAGAATCTGCAAAGCAAAAATAAGGTCAGACACTTTCAAATTGCTGCAATAGGAGAACTGGGAGATCATTTTATATCTAGTTCTAGAAAAGGCTAAAAATAAGCCCGATGTGAGGCAGAAGACAGAGTCTGAAAATGGATTATTCTCATTTTTCCTGTAATGTAATTTGCAGATGTGCCGTGTTTAAGAGAGCAGAAAAGGTGTTTGGAGTAGGGGTTGTTCTTTTTGTGGCTTGTGCTATCTCGTCTGTAACGAGTGTTTTCTCTCTAGTGTTTGTACCCACCACTTTAAAAATGAAATGTTAAATCAGCATTGCTGCTCAGCAAGACTTCCCACACCTGATCAAAGGTGTTAAGAGTAATGTTTTTTTCTTATTAAATGTTTAATTTTAATTTTAGGAGAGAAGCAAAACCTACTAGAGCTGTTTAAATAACCTGATTCTTGTCATGTAACCAAAGGGGTGACCCACTTAGGCTTGCAGGTCTCTCCGAAGTGCAGAGTGGTAGCCAGTTAAATACTTAAATTCGTTTATTCTGGCCAGCTGCATCAGTGCAGCTCTTTAGTGCTGCTGGTGTCTGCACCAGGGATACACACTGCAGTTGCATCCTGCTGCCTGATCTGCATTGCCGTATCTTTGGGGAAAAACATCCAGCATCTATCATGCAGGATGCAGAGAGGGACCGAACAATTATGAAACTCGGGTATCTACCCAGAGCATCTTCCTGTATCTCTGAAAGGTAAAAAACAGACAATCTCATGCTTCCAGGTAGAAAATCACGGACTAAATAAAAAACATGATAAAACCACAAAATTTGAGGCGCAGACTATGCTACCTGGTGTTTCTCAGGAAAAATCTAGGTGAGTTTGGGTTTTCCCTCAGGAACAACTGGGAGTGGCCGCTGCTGGAGCCGGGGCTGCAGCATCCCTGCGCCTGCTGCAGAGCATCCGTGGTGCCTCCACTCCCCGCCCGGGCAGGGACACAGCATCCTTGCTCAGCAAAGCCCCAGGTGCTTCGCACTCGCTGCCCAGAAAAGAATCATGCTACGCCCTGATTACACTACAGTGATTTATACGCCCTGGCACCCAAAAGTTGTCACAGCTTGGGGAAAGGACTTTTTTTTTTTTTTTCCTTTTCATAATAAAAACCCACATTCTTCCCAATTGCTGGTGAAGCCATTGCTTCTAATAAGTACACCAACGCTTCTGATAGGTACACCGTTTCTTCTGCAGCAACCTGGGGTGAAGCTTTGTATTTTCAAGTTATCTGTGTTGTGAGCGAGGAAGAGGACGCAGACAGGGCAGAGGTGCGATTCTCAGCAGTGCTGAGCTTTGCTTCCAAGGACGGAAGCACCTGAAGTGCTCCTGACCTCACAAAGCTGCCTTCTGGCCGACACCTGCCAAGGCTGCAGGTATCAGTGATGGAGCTGGGGAACAAAAGTACGGTCATCAGACTTCTGACCCGTTTCTGTAGGGCTCTGCCATGGCAAGATACTCGGACGTATCGTCTTCCAGAGCATCTCAAAGAATAGCTTGGGTCTCACAATTTTCATCAAGCAGGTAAGAGGAATGCAGTACACGGTGCAGTCATGTTTGGAAATAAAATACGACTGCTTTAACCCTCCGCTGCAGTCCTACAGAACAGGAATGGAACAATACAGTCAAGGGAAATCACAGCAGGAATTGTAGTTGAGTGGTTTAAAAATGAACTGAAGTATTTGTTATTACTAGTGCATAAGAGCTCTTACAGAAACCATTCTTAACCATTTTCTCTTTCTTATCACTTTGGAAGGGTGGGATTAAATTTGTATTATAAAAATTGCACCAAAAATGATTGGATTATATTACAGAGTGATGTACTGTATCGTGTTCTCTGATAGTCCTAGATTTACTAAAAGCCTCTTTAAGCTGGCAGACTTCTGAAGCAGTATGAAAATAGTTACAAAAGAATTGTCATTTAAAAAAAAAAAGAATTGCTGTATGAAGAAATCTTTCTCATGAGTGTTTTTGTGAGGGGGGCAGCCTTATTGACTGGAATTCCTGTGCTAAAAAAGCAACCTACGAAATATGCCAGGAATTGTGGCGGTGATAAAAGTAGTGTTAAAAAAAAGTCACGAGGCACTGAAAGCCTGGAAATTCAGTTTTTGAAAGGAAGTGTGGTGGAAACTGGAGGAAGCTTTACAGGAAAGAGAGGTTGCTATCCTGATACTCCGTCCTGCCTGGAAGAAGAAATTATCTCTAAGCAAACGCCCAGAGACCAGTACACAAAGGAACAAACAAACGAAAAAATCCCAGCAATAAAACCCTGAACTATTTTTCACAGAAGCATGGAAATTAAAGCGGGGGAAGCTCAATTTCCATAGGCAGAGCTGCCGAGAGCCGCGTTACACTGCTTTGCTTCCATATAAGTTCATTGGAGAGGTCCGTGACATCTGCCCCGTGTGCCCTGACCCTGCTGGTGATGAATGGGTTTAATCTCTGGCGGGTGACACCAGCCTTTGTGATTCCCGCAGGTTAATTGATTTCTTTTGGCAAAGCCCATTCCAAGTCCTGTTGTCTGAGCAGCGTGACTGGCTGCAGAGGGAAAACACGGCATCTTGAAAAAGAAATTCTGCCGTAGCCAGCAGTAGGCAGGGTGGGGGGGGGTTGGCCGGGCAGAAATCCATGCTTGCCAAAGGTGCGCAATGCCAAGTGCAGATGGTCTCTAGGATAGGTGGGAGCTGGACGCCCGATTTGGAGCCAGCGTGCGGTTTCAAGCTGCTAATAGCAAAACCCTCTGTTGTCTTTTCTCTCACAGGCAAACGTGCAGCTCATAACAAACAAATCCTCCCCCACAAATTCTTCCGAGGAGCCCACTGAACCTGTCAGTGACGGCAGACGGGACCCGATGCCCAGCACAGACGCCGCCGCACGCGGCAGGGAGAGGAGCCTCACCCCGCCGTTGCCAGCCTTATTGCAGATCCCGACTTGCTGTTCAGTAAAACCCGAATTAAGCTGCGCTCTCCAGGAATCTGACTGTAGGACGCCAGGGTATTTTTAACACGGGAGTGGGCATATCCCAGGAACAGTGCAGCAGAAATCATTTGAGAGACATTCTTAACCGTTATTTATGACAACTGTTCTCTCTCTGTACCTGAGCCAGATCAGTAGCTAAATAATACAAAATTCATAAACAAAAGGGAATAATGCAGACCAGGAAAGGGAAGGATGCTGAAAGAGAGCGAGCAACCAAACCAGGTCTGAACCCTAAATATGTTTCTTCAAAAAGTGGACTGGTGACTGGCTGGGAAGGCGGTCTGCTCTGGACGTGAACAGAGTACAGCCAGATCTGCTCAGGAGAGGCAGCAACAGACAGAAATAAACACTTTAATGCGGAGCTGTGGGATGTGATCACCCTCCTACAGTAACGCTGCTGCAAAGCTGGTCTTTTGGTGCACTGTAAAACAACCCCGTAAAACACAGAATCCCAGAGTGGCAGGGGTTGGCAGGGCCCTCTGGAGATCACCCCGTCCAACCCCCTGCCAGAGCAGGGTCACCCAGAGCAGGTGGCACAGGAACGCGTCCAGGGGGGTTGGAATGTCTCCAGAGACGGAGACTCCACCACCTCTCTGGGCAGCCTGTGCCAGGGCTCTGCCACCCTCGCAGGAGAGAAGTTTTTCCTCCTGTTGAGATGGAATTTCCCGTGTTGCAGTTTGTGCCCGTTGCCCCTTGTCCTGTCGCCAGGCACCGCTGAAAAGAGTCCGGCCCCATCCTCCTGACACCCGCCCTTTAGCTATTGCTCAGCATTGATGAGATCCCCTCTCAGTCTTCTCTTCTCCAGGCTGAACAGCTCCAGGGCTCTCAGCCTTTCCTCATCAGAGCGATGCTCCAGTCCCTTGACCATCTTCATAGCCCTCCACTGGACTCCCTCCAGCAGCTCCCTGTCCTTCTTGAACTGGGGAGCCCAGAACTGGAAACGGCACCGGTACCCCAGCAGAGTCAACCAGTGAGTGACCAGCCTGCCACCGGCAGTGCCTCCTGAGAAAGCCCTCTTCTGCGGGAACCCCACTGGAGCTGTGACACCACTGGGGACAACAGTGCATTGCCCGGTATAAAGGTCCAGATGGGGTTAGACATGCTGAGAAAGATGAATACCTCCTTCACCACCTGAGATGCCGTCACGCCATGCTGCAACACACGCAGTGCAAGGGGATGGGGATACATCTCTCCACCATAAGGATAAGTGGAATGAGCGCTCTCCCCTCTGAACGTAGTGAAGACAAACGCTGAAGTTCTAGAGACAGGTGGGGGCCCTGAGCAAAGGCTGATGCTATGGCTACACAAAGGGGGATTTCACCCGCTGCGCTGTATTACTGCCCAATCACTAAACAGAACTTTTGGCTCCTTGCAGCAAAAAAAGCCACCCTGAACACCTAGAAACTTATGTTCATCTTCCCTGTCCCCAGGCGATCACTGCTTAGCCTTGCACATACAGCTCCTGTGCACGATTACAGAAATAGGGCTGGAAGGCAGCCGGAGAGCAGTTCCCATCTTCCTGCCTCAAGACCAAGCCAGGGAGACCTTCAGAAACACAGGTCAGCTTTCATGTCTTCTCCAAATAATCTGCTGTAGAATTTGTCAGGAAGTCCTTCCTAAAACCTAATCTCCGATTTCACTTAAATTTAATTTAAAAATTAATTTAAAGCCCTTATATGCAGATAATAAACCAGGCACACATCAGTCATGTCACATCTCCAAAGCCACACTAAAGTTCAGCTGTGCAGGACTTAACCTCCTTACAGGATACGTGATGAGGTCTTGTTTATTCCACCACGTTTAAACGGTTCATTATAGGGAGAAAGTCAGAAAACCTTTCCTTTCTCTGGTATTTGTGCGTGTTAGTAAAAGGAAGATGGAACTGCTCTTACAGGGCTCCAGCACCATCTGTGGCACTGCTTCCAAACCTCTTGTGTCCATCTGATATGACAGTATGAGGCAGAAAGTATCACCAAAACTGTTCACATACTTATGTCAACCTCCCAACACCTTATTTTCCTTCTAGTCATACTATGTCTAGTGACAGCAATATGCCAGGGCCCTTCTCTTTAAGGCACAGCAAGGAATACTCTGCTCCTTGTCTGCAGAATTACACGGGCTGTTGACGTGTCTGCCTTGTATTTTTTCACTCCACATATCTACGTGTCATTAAACCAACACAAACCCTTGGGCAGCGACAGCTACGGAGGGGGAGCCCGCCCATGCAACATTCCCACTGACGTGGATGTCTGACGCAGCACTGACGTCACAATGGTGTCGTCATTCTCGAACCAACACAAATGGCTCTCACGGCCAAGCCACAGAAATGATACCTCCTCCTCCTCCCCACGGGAGGAAGGCAAAGGCAACTTATACTCAACGCCAGACTAGTCACCTGCCCCCATATTCATCATGACATTATACATAGATACTCTTATTTTTCGACAATTATGAGAAAGAGACTAACCCCAGAAGTTTGTATGTCATGTGGAAGCGTCTTCTGAATTACTGTAGTTGCCAACCGTGAGGTGGTCCGAATCGGTTTCTTTACTGAAAAACAGTAGCTTTTTTTTTAACAAGCTGCAATAAGGGACTGGGAAAGACTATCTTTAATACAGCGACCCCTGAGCACGTGTGTCCCCACATACACAGCTTTCTTCCTCTGGCCTGATGTTGCTGTGCATTGGAGCAGTGAGCAGGGCGCAGGGGGCTGGATGGGACTCTGCGGGCTCAAAGTTGACCACCATGCTCTGCAGAGTACCTCTTGCTCTGCACCTGGCAGTCCGCGTGTTCCAGCACACAGCAACCCCTCACCACAGACGGCCTGGGCTGTGGCATGCTCACCCCAGGGTAAAAGGCGACCTCAGGTGCTGTGCTCCCCTCCAGGCCGAATGGCCAACAACGGAGATCCACCAGAGCAGAAGCGTGTCGAGGATGCCCAGCCAGCATGACCCAAGCCCCTGTGCTTCGTGCAGCCTCATGCACTCTGCCGAGCTGAGGTTCGTAACACACAACCCCACATCCTTGACCTGGAAGGACCAAGGGCAGGGACAGAGTACGAGCATAACGTTCAAGAGAGAAAACAGGCTGCGGTACCTCCCCATTTGCAATTGCCAGGTTACTCACTGTTGTTCAGCTTTGGCTCGGTCACTGAGGAAGAAGAGGGCTGTGGCGAGGAAAAACATCCCTCCTAGGACAACGACAAACGGGCAGAGCATGAGCGCGTACCCCAGGCTGAGGAACTCCCAGACTGGGGACTCCTTTGTGCTTTGTCGTATTAGGTCTGAGATCTAGGAGAGAAGAGCAAAAAAAATTAGTCACTTAGTTGAAAAAGAGACACGATGATGGTGAAGGGAACACGATTCCCTACACAATCGCCCACGAAACACGTGCACGAAGTTTAAAACGGAACAGTGTGTTCGGTAAGGGCTGAACATCCCTTGTACGCTTCAGCCTTCCACATGCCACTGTGGAAAAACCTGGGCAAGTCGTGCTGCGAGCAGCTTGGCGGGGGCTCTCCTCTGCCCCTCAGGCTCTTCTGGCCTGATCTGTTATTCTTCCCACAGCCCTCTCCATCTTTTCCCTGGCCGCTTCAGTGGCTGCATCCCTGAGTGTCTAACCTTGCTGTACTGACCGCGCCTCCCGCAGCGCCGGCAGGGCCAACCCGGCATCGCTTGGTGGCTGAGGGAGTGATCCATCTTCTGCAATTTCTGTCAAGCCCTGCTTACTCCTGCACCTTACCTACCTTTCTGCAAAAGGAGGGGTTAAATTCCATTTCTGTGTATTGAGTGGGAAAGGGGAAATGTTTTTCACAGAACAAAAAACCTGAGATCCCACCTGATTTTCAGAAACAGAACTCAAAGGTGGTTTTTCATCCCCATGTCCGAGGTACGGGCCTCACTCCCTCCTTGAACCCCCTGAGCTCGTGTAATTGTGTGCAAGATGCGTCTCTGCCCCCCAGGCTCAGACCCCCAAGGTCTGTTGCATCGGGGCTGCACCCACACCGAAGAACCACCGAGTTCATGGGCTACGGCAACCTGCATCTTCCCACAGCCAAAAAGCATAATTATATGAAAGTAACGACAAGTTTGCACTTACGCAGAGGAGCAGTGACGCACAATGGCAGTATTTGGTTCATTGTGGAAAGCTTTTTCTAAAGCTCAGCAATATTTAACAACTGTCTGTAGCTAAAACAATCACATTTTACTATCTACTATCCAGTAAACAACTTTACTCTCCATAAACCTAACAGAGCGGTAGCAGCAGTAGGGGTGAGTCTCAAGGCACTGGGTATTTAAATGTCCGGCTCTGTTTTTATCTGTGACATTTTGTTGAGTCAGAAATACTAGTTTTACACCAAAAGACTGCAGGGAATTTCCAACGTAAAATCCTACTGCTGTGCACACACGCAAATCGGCTCCAGAGACAGTCAACGCTTGGGCAGCGACTTCTAAACTGCTACAGTACTGCTAAGGAAAAAAGTGGCGTCAGACACAAACGACAAGCAAAATCTGACATCCAAGGCCTGAATCCTGACAATCAAGTGAGGAAATATCACATGCAGGAGGAATCACCAATTCACAGCCCTGCAGTGTCCTGGAAGGCAAACGTGTGCCAAGAGATGCCTCAGCAGAGGCCAAGCACAGCAGAAGGTCACAGGAGGACCTGGTGGGGACTCTTTATGAGGGAGTGGAGTGATAGGATGAGGGGGAACAGTTTTAAACCAAAAGAGGGGAGATTTAGATGAGATATCAGGAAGAAATGCTTCACAATGAGGGCGGTGAGCCCCTGGCCCAGGTTGCCCAGAGAAGCTGTGGCTGCCCCATCCCTGGAGGGGTTCAAGGCCAGGTTGGACGGGGCTTGGAGCAACCTGGGCTGGTGGGAGGTGTCCCTGCCCAGGGCAGGGGGTGGCACTGGCTGGGCTTTAAGGTCCCTTCCAACTCAAACCATTCTGTGATTCTATGACTCAGGTGAGCAGGTCGCAGAGGATGCTTTAGTGGGGAGACTCTGGAGCGTCGGTGGCCTCAGTGCCTTCATACCCATCTTACAGCTCAGCCTGGCTCCTGCCAGAGCGAAGGCAAGGAGCCGCCAGGCTGCTGCTGGAGCTGCAACCACTGCACACAAAAGAGCAGAGGACCGCCTTTCAGGATGGAGCATTCTGCAGTAGAGAGGAGTGAATAAATACAGGAAGAGTGTATCTACAGAAAGAACTTCAAGGTTTTTAGCCAGGCGTCTCTGTTTCACTCCCTGCCCTTGAGAGGAAGAGGTGGAACTTTCAGCGCTTGGGGAATCGCTAAGGAAGTGTTCTGTCCTCTCAACGAGAACTTCCTTCACAGTGTGCAAGACACACAAAGAAAAACAAGAGTGTTGTGAACAAGTCTCATGTGAGAAATTATGGTTAAAAAAAGTCCTTAGACTGAAGGCAAGTAACAGTGGCTATTAGTCTGAGAGACTTCTTAAAAAAAAATAATGAGACTTGAATATGAAAAGAATGCACCCGTCGGAATTTATCAGAACACGCACAGCACCCAGAAGACTGGGAAATCAACCGGTAATTTATTCCCTCTTGTATCCAGACACCGTAATTCGCAACGTTTACCTTACTCGTCATCAAGAACCAAAATCTGGCATTGAATCAGCCCCTCTGCATGCAATAGCCAGAATTGAGGCTATTCTAAAATAGAAATTTAGAAATTCTAAACCACTTTTCATTTTTGGGAATGGATACAATTATCCTCCAAAAGGACCAGACAATAAATCACTCCGCAAATTGATATGATAAATCAGCAGTAGCATATGAAAAGCCAGGGATGCGCTCCCGATTGCTTTCTCTTACGGATGACATGACGTTTTTCAGCTAAAACCAGCTTGGAAAATGTAAAGTCTCCAACAAATAAAACTCCCAACGCAGCTTGCCCCACACCTTCCTTTCTAAGGCATCATGTTGACCTTTTATACCAACAAATCATATTAATATTGAATCTGCTACCTTTTTCATTTTTGACCCAACACGTGTAAGAATTTTTTTAGAAAAAGCAGTGTTTCCTCCCATCCAAGGGATAGTTCTTCCCACCAAGCCAGCTGGGCTTTCCCATCTAGGTTTCTTATAATCCCCTCATGTCTGCATCTCTTAACTCTAAAGCTTTATCAGGGCCCACATACATGTTTTTGCTGTTAACTTACAGTCAGCTATTCTCTGTTGTTTTCTTCCACCCAGTTACAAGCCACCTGCTCAGACTGGAACTTTGGCATCTCCTCTCAAGAGGACACAGGACGTAATTACAGCCTTGGGCTCCAAGAACGACACACTGTCTGCCAAATGGTCTGCTCTCTATTGCCAATTTTTGGCTTTCCAGACTCCTTGGAATGGCAGCATCCTGGGTTGTCTAACTGGGATTTGGCAAGGCCCAATCTAGCATCGTATTTGGTGTCTCCTCTCTATCGTGAGTAACAAAAAGGGGGGGTGTCAAGCTCAGCCAGTGCCAGTTCCTCGGCACGGAGTCACGCGTGGGATTCCTTTCTTTGTTCTGCCAAGTGGTAGGTAGCAAAAACCTTCAAAACAGTTACCCAAAACTTGGGGAAGCCCTGCTGCTTTGCCGCCTAATCAAAAGTCTTTGATGACATCCTAACTACGGAAGTTCACGTCTTCTTTTCCCTCGGTGTGTTAACACAGATCTCAGACCAAGGGGAATGACTTTGCTACATAAACTTCAGCTCACGGCGTTTTCACAACAGAATACAAATGGCATGTGTTCAGGCGGTGGCAGCCAGCTGGATGGGCTCCAGCCAGAGAAAATGCCCACTTTCCGGAGAACAAACAGTACAGCATGATCCAAAAACCCAACATCTCTGTGTCTCAGCCTGAGGGCAGAAGACAATGAAGGAAAAAAGGGAAACTTTATTACCTTTCTTGGGAAGCACGTGCTGTGTTTTTGGGAACACTGGAGAGGCTATTGAGGTAGTAAAAGCTCAGGCGGGCTGAAGGGCTGGGAAGAGGCTTGTTTCTGTGATACTGTCCCTCCTGAACAGCGCGAGCGGTTAAATTAAGCTGATTTGCTAATTAGAAAAAGTACTGGTAACAGCATCTTTGAAATCATCGTTTCATCTACCCGGTCTCATTGCTGAGTCACACGTCTCAGTTCCTCTGCAATTGCTTGATTTTTCTAAATTCCTGACATTGCCTCTTGGGCACAAATCTTGCTACATAAAAGGATATTTCCACTGCAGCGTCTGGCACAAATACCTGATTTTCATTATTGCCAGTGTGATGCAGGGCAGGTTCTCCCTGGCTCCTCTCTTCAGCACAGTTCCCTAAGACTCCCCGTAACCCCACAGTATCACCAGGGTTGTCTGGCTTCACCCACTCCGAAGTCAGAGATGCACGTGAAAGATTTCTTTGATTTTTTAAAAAAATCTAATATGAATACAAATGAAGGCTAGAAACCAAAACCAAGGGATTTTATAAAGTAAAAGTAAACAAATTGCTGGACCTGTGGGGGAGCACAAACTTTTATACTGTGCTAAATGGCATGAGAAGCACATTATAGAGGAAGTAAAGCCAACTATTTTATGATATTCATTCTGAAAGCGGCAGAAAGATAAAAGCAATTATATTCTAAAAGTTATTTCAATTTTAACATTGGCATGTTTGGGTGTTCAGGAAAAAAAGCCAAACGCTGTTAATCTTAATTGTGTTCTTTTGAGATCGCAAACAAGTTTAACACTTGGCTGGTGACAATACCAACACCCTGCACTTGTGCCTGGGGCCCGGGTTCGCCCCAGCGATACCGGCAGCAAGGATTCCTGCCCTGCTTCCCCTGGGGCAGGCTCATCGCTCTCTGCCCGCATGCCCCCTCCCAGGCTGCAGTACATACGTGACGCTTCCTTGGAAAGGCCGCAGTAAACGAAAAGACTCGACCAAGGGTTCCGCTTGCAATGCCAGCAAACAGACTTTGTACGTCTCCTGGTGTTAGAGCAACGTTTGCCTCCGGACAGTATTTGCCCTGGTTAACAGGAGAGGGCTGAAAGTCTATTTTCTTCATGTCATTAACTGCCTTTCTCTCCAGGTCTGGCCTGTCCGTGGGTTTTATACGTTGACACCGGATTTTCTCCTGTCCCAGCAGGAAATGCCTTGTACCACGGGCAATGTGGAATCGAGGAACACGGCTACGTGACAGGGCACGGGGACTGAAATGTGTAGGGATGGGGAGGTGCCCACTTAGGTGTAGAGATAAGGTGTGTGGCACAGGACCACAGCTTGGAAGCATCCCTTTAGCAGCATCCCTGTCCCCAGGGAACAGGCCAGGACACTCGTCTCTCCTTGCAGCACGTCCCTGGCGCTGTGCCCCAGGAGGAGGAGACAATTCCCCCGACGCTGCAGAAATTAGACATCTCCTTCTGAAAGGTGCTCAGCACCATGCAATCTGTGTGTCCGTACGGGGAGCTTACAGGGTCCTTGGCAGCTCATTCCTTAATGAGATTTTTAGTGCACGGAAAAGGAGTGACGGAGCAGATGGGACAGAGCTTGAAATACTTGGCTGAAACAATGACCAGCTCTGGATTTCTGGGCTTTCTTTAATGAGATACTTCTACATACTTTAAACGTCTGTTTATCAAGAATACTGAGAACTTGCACTTGTAACCAAAGTCACGGGAAATGACAGGTGCACGGCAGCTCTGGAAAAAAACCAGAACAGGCTGAGAACCCTTGGCAAAGAGCCTTTTATATATGGGAAGTCTTTCCGGTTTTTTAGGGCAGATTTAAATCTTGTCCACTGCTGAGTCATCAGAAGTGGGAAGCTTGCTAGCCCATTGCAGTGAGGAGATAAATCCTCTGCGGATTGGTCTCCAGGTGCTTAATTCTCCCCCTTTTTTTTTTTTGCAGCTGACAGCCATGTCAAAGATTTGGCCTTTCTGTGCTTTTAATTACTCGGCTCAGCCAGGACCGGAGAAATCCTCAACTGAAAGTTGCTGCTTGAAGAAGTAGATAGCAAGGATGAGGGGCTGGGGGCTCTCTTCCTTGCAGTATTTCCCTGCCGCACGCGTGTCAGATGTCCGACTGCGAGGGTAAAGTCCCATTCTGCCCCCCCACAATCTGGGCCATGTGCACGCGTGAAGGCAGGGGAAGATCTCTACGGGCTGCAGAACCCCCGTCAAGCAGCTGGCACTTGGTAAAGAAACAAAGAGCAATAAAAAACGTGAATGTGTATCACATTTCATCTACTGACTCCATCAGGTGATGGAAGATGCTGCCTATACACACTCACGTATACCATAAACATCACAACACGTAACATGCTGCAGGAGACAAGATGACGGAGACCTCTGTTCCACCCTTAATCCCTCAGCAGCGGTGGAACAGCTCCTGATAGTCCGTAAAACAGAGTGATGCTAGGAGAAAAATTTGCACATTTTTGTTAGAGGATACGCTGCCCTTTTTGAACTGAAGTTCATCTCGCCCCTCGCTTTGGCAGAAGGGCCAGTAGGACGTCATCACCAGCAAGCACGTAATGGGCCACATTTGAGGAATGGCCGCACGGGTCAGACAGGGACAAGAAGCCCAGACTGCAGCCCCACGTCGCAACCATCCGCTTCCTTCCACTGCCCGGCTTTTTAAGTCAGACAGCAGCAGATTTCAGCCCCAACAGACTGTGGCCTGTTTTAATCTAGGAAATGGAACCGGAAAAAATGTTACTCCAGAGTAAGCACGTCCACGTATCTGCTCTGAAGTAGCCACAGCATTTTAAACCATAAAATATGAATTTTAAACCATGATACATGAATTCCACTTCCTCAGGCAGCCAAGCCTTTACATACAGAACTACTTTCTATACAGATATATTACTTGGATGGGTAAACACCTTTGAAACCAAATCAGCAAAAAGGCTGTCTCAAACTGGGACAAGGCGGCTGTGAAATCTGCACCTCCAATTATAACTTCCATTAAAAAAGTGTCTTAATTACTGCATTTACTACAGTTTTCCTTGAGTTGCCCCTAATCAAATGCTGATCTGCCTTCCCTGATACTCTGCACCAGCGACAATTAACACTGTTCTGCTAACTACTTGCTAAAGGAAGGTCATTAGCATTCTTGCTATTTAAGTAGCTCATTAGATCTAGTTTATCAGCCTACTCACATGAGAGAGCTGGGGAAGGGAGAAAAAGTGAAGGGTGACGAGTCATAGGCTTGTTCTTAAAATATTTTCAGGTAGTATTAGGAGCTGCACAAAACCCCTTCAAAACAGAACAGCTCAGATTTGCTAACAATTAATTACAAGGTCATGGAATCATGGAATTGTTTTGGTTGGAAGAGACCTTTAAGATCATCGAGTCCAACTGTTAACCCAGCACTGCCAAAACCACTGCTAAGCCACGTCCCTCAGCACTACACCTACACGTCATTTAACTACCCTCTTCCTAGAGGAGGCTGTTGGGGGAGAAGACGCCTGTTCAGACACGTATGTCTCCGCTGCTGGGCAAAGCACCACGTCTGGGCGCCACAAACCGACACGGCGTCTGTCGGTGGGGTCTGCCGAGAGGAGGCCACCAGAGACCCAGCCGTGCAGGTAACGCTGCCACGTGCAGAACCAGGGACAGACAGATGGGGAGAACTTTCTCACGGCCCGCAGCACGCAGAGGAGCAATGGGGTCCCCCCTCTCACAGAGCCCGTTGCCCGGCCGTGGCACGCTGTCCTGACGCTGCTTGGCCGGCGCGGCTGGAGGTTGTGTCCCTCGGGCAAGTTGAAGATGCAGCAGCCCAGGAGGTCAGGACAGCTGGGTGCCACCACCAGCAGAGTACAGGGAGTAGCTTTTAGCCCATCAAGAGGTGCTGGTGGAGGAGAGCTGATCTCTGGCACTTTAAAACATCATCCTTCACACGTTGATGTTGCCAGGTGACAAGCAGATACAGACAGGTTTCAATCCCTAGACATGATGGATGGTGGCACAGGGGAGATGAGACAGAACTGAATAAAGCAGGGAGCTAAGAAGAGAGCCAGCAGCAGCAGAGCAGCCAGGACAGCGTGTGCCCACAACAGCCATTTCCCTGGTACGGGCAGAGAGAGCGAAGCCTGCGGTCGGTGCCCAAGTCTCACGGCAGCCAGGGCGAGAAGCAAGGCAAGGATGGGAGGGGAAAGCACTGCGGCGCTCAGAGAGGAGGCAAACGACAGAGCTGGGGGAAGGCAAGAAAAAGTACCAAAGCACAGCCTCAAAAGAAGAGAAATGACTGCCTGTACTCAGCTTTCCTGAAGCAAAGAAGAGCGAGTGGAGAAGACCGCTGTTTGTGGGAAGGAATAATGCAAACCCTCCGCAGGGAAGACAGGCTCATGCGTGCACGTGCGCAGAAGAACACGTAAGCACAGACTCACTGGCACTTCTTACAATTATTTGATTTTAAAGGGCAACAAAGTTATAACCAGAATTAATAACACAAAGAGCTGGAGCAGCCTGAGAAGAGTTAACTGTATTTCACATTCTGCTGCTGGCTGCCTCCACCAGCTCTTCTGAGTTTGAATCGCTGCCTAGGTATTCGGGCACAGGAAGGGCAGTTAGAAGACCTTTGGTTGATACTCAACACGAGTGGTGGGATTTGGGGTATTTCTCTTAACTCTTCTGTGCTTCAGCAACCGTGTCCACATAGTGGGACCTTTCAAAGATGGGAAACTGCTGGAGATATTTGGGCGTAATGCACTGAACAGGTGAAATTTCTCACTGACTACCTGAAGAATAAAGCACGGCGTTATACTCCAAGTTGTTAAACAGGAATTATTTAAACTCTGCAGGTTATCACAAAGGCCCTGAAAAAGTTACAGTTATCTAGGAATAAAAACTGTCTCATCTAATGAAATACTGCAGCAATGCCTACTCTTACTTGCAAATGAATAGGCTGCACTGATTTATAGTAATTGATCTCAGTGCTTGGCAGGTAGTAAAACCTTACCCAAATTACAGCTGCCATCCTAAAACTACATTTGCATAACTTCTTTGTAAGTCAATCTTAAGCCATTTTACCATAACAATAGAAATTGTCAATATTTAAAGAGACATGAAAAATAACCATACACACATGCTTCCTTCCACTTAGCTTTTACACACTGCCATATATTTGGCGCTTTGGGGGATCGCAAGGAACTGCGTTGTAAGATTTGTAACTGGGGGAAGATTACAGAAAAAGCTGGGTCTGACCTTCAGCTCTTACGGCACCCACAGAGCAAGGGAGCAATCGCACGCAGGAGGCTGCAGCTGTGAAGTACCTTCTATGTTCCACGTGAGGATTATAAGATCAATACAACATTTATTGGTATCCAGCAGAGACAACTGCCCGCGACAGCTTAGTCCTACAAGGACACGGGTATCTGGTTCTTTATTAAGAGCACTGCTAGAGGGAATCTCACTACGAACTCACCCAAACTATGTACAATTCCAGCCATATTTGATCAAAACACTGCTCATTGTAATTCTGTAAGCAGTCAGAAGAAAGGGTGGATCTTCAGGACCTCAGATGAACCCTGAGTGATCAGGAGGCCGAGTCTCACCGACTCCGAGCACTCCTGTTACTGCAGGTCCGTTGACTTATCCCACCTTCTGCCTCCCCCTTTCGAGACCCACACCCTGCTCTTGGGCTGCTTCATGGTAACTCTGGCGTAACAGCAGCGGGAGTTGTTGTCCTCAGGCTGGGGATTCCCAGAAGGACTATGGGAATCGGTACCCAAATTTCCCTTAAAGCCAGCAGGAGTAGGTTGCTTAGCTCCAGTGGACTGCCTTGAAAATCCTAGTCATAATCCAAACCACTTCTGTAACCTGCCCAAGTGAGATTTCAATCTGCATGAAGGTCTCCATCCTACAACGCAGCCGGACAATTCCAACGACAAACACCTGCGGTTTTCAACAATCAAGTCGATGGCTTGTCTCAGCTCTGGTGGAGAAATCGGCTGTTTGTCCTTTTGCTCTAAATACTATTTGTTTTCCCGTGTTCTGTGAAAGCTGCAGCTGGCCTTTCAGTCACTGCAGCACAGGGAGCGTGAGTCAGCCAGGCCGGTCCAGAGGCTACAGAAACAGATGCTGGTGCCTTCCATGACACCAGCGCTTCGCTCCTACCACAGAGCCTTGTGCTTGAGCAGTCTCCTCCCAAATGAGAACCGCCCCACAAGTACAGCATTAGAAAAGAGTAATTCAAAATCATAATTAATATTTTCCCAGTCTAAAGAAAGCCTAAGGCAGCTATTAAATTGGGGTTAAGCATATTTCAGGCCGGCATCCTTAAGTAACTCACAACTTCCTTGATCTCTGAATACCAGAAGGGCAAGGCACGTTATTTTCTACAACCAAAGTCCCCCTTTTTTNCACTAAAGAGCCCTAGGCAACTTTCAAGATTAATTGCAATCATTCTGGGTCCTCGCCATTCCTCCCGGACATCCCTCTTATGTAAGAAAAAGGGCAAACGTGCAGCAGAGTCACCTGAGACAGCCTGGCCGCATCTCGGACCCTGCCGATGCCACCTCGGACCCTGGCGATGCCACCTCAGCACCAGCCTCCAGAGCAGGCTGTCCTGCTTATTTCATTTTCCTCCTTGACATTCCCCATGGCACCTGCCCTGCACAAACCAGTCTCTTCCACTCATTCCTTTGTTCTTGCCACTTTCAAATAATTTCTAAAATAAGATCCTTTCTCCCTGGGTACCCAGAATATTGAAGTAAATATAGGGTAAGCCAAATTGTGCATATTTATTCTCTTCAGATATTTCTTATTTCTTTGGTCCATCGAGCCTTATCTGTATCTGTCTCTTCATGTATACTTCAGAGGGCTACAGAGCGATTGTATTATTTTTGGGAGCTGGCATTCAAGAGTAAATATTTATGTATATAAAATATATACATGCAAAATTAAATATATATAAATAAATATGTATAGATAACACACACCAGTGTCTATGGGATAAATAGATGAGAAATGACGGTTTTTAAAAAAAGAAGTCCAGAGCACCCAGCAGCTGTGTCACACAGCAGAACTAAGACGGAAGAGCACATCAAGGTTCTCTCTCTCAGGCGATGGGACTAGTGAAGGTCCCGGTCACATCACTGGAAAACCGTAGCACCTTCAACACACCACCAGCAGTGCCACTTAGGGCTTTACATGGGAGCTCCTACAGTTCATAAATGATGATCTGTGTTCTCTGAAACTCAGTGCCTCAAACTCCACAGAGGGGTGCGAGGGAAAGAAACTACCCCAGTATATCTAGATTTCTTTTCCTCATTGCATTTCCCAGGCCTCATATTTTCAACTGAGAACGTTCTCCGATTGCCAGCTTTTGGAGCAGGGTCTTGTTTTGCTCTGCACCAGGGTAAGCGTGGCATAATAAGGGAGATCTCCAGTCAGACCCAGGCCAACAGCTGCAGCAGTGACAGAAAGAAATACTACTAATAGAAAACCAAAACATACACACTCGAAAGGAATACTAATGAAAACCTCAAAACATGAGCACCCATCCTGCCATGGATTTTGCACCATCATTTATTATAATACAAAACAGGCTCAAAATATGAGCAGGTCAGAACAGCTGCATGTTGCTACTCCTAAATAGATATTCGGCTTATGAGACCAGATTAACAGTCAAACACACACGCAGGAGACTGTGCCGATCTAATTTCTAATGGACCTACGTGCACACCACAGAAGCAACCACCCTCCCTTCACAGAGCTGCCCATCAGCTTTACAAATGCCCTGGGCTAAGAAGATTTAGAAGCTCACTTCTCGTGCTCAAGTGGTCCTTCCAGCTTTGGATTGAAGCCCACAGATAACATAAGCGTATAAAAAAGTTGCTTTGTGCTGCATCGCTTCCCATTCTGCTGATAAATGCGGGCCTTCCTTCCCCAGCATGGTTTAACTTGGCATTTTAGGTAAGCACTTAGTAAACAAAAACAAACACAGGCGCAAACCCCTGCCAAAACCTGCTGTGAACACTTACAAATCCAATCAGATAAGGGCTGCCAGCATCTCCCAGGAGGTGCGAAGTGAAACTCTGCAAGGCCACTGCGGTTGCACGGCGTGTCGGAATGACCACGTACTGCAAAGAAGGGAAAGAAAAAAAAATACATAAGGAAACTGAACTAAAGAATGCGTCCAGCTGTCTTGTATTGCTCAGCGTATGCCCGGGTCAGGACAACGTGAAGAAGGTCGCCCAGACGTCGGTGGCAGACACAGCCCACGAGTGGCTCAAGCGACGGGGGAGCTCTGGTGCCCTTCCCGGCTTTCCAGCGCTCCCGATGGCAGGTGCTGGGGGCAGGAAGCTCTGCCCTGTCTGCACTCCCCTCAGTGGCACTGCATGCACGAGTTTGACTAAAAACTTCACCCAGGAGACACTGCTCTTGCTCCTCAGCCTGTTTTTTGCTTGGCCGAGGGGGCGAGCGAAGTCAGCGGCTGCCTGCAGCACACAGCTCAGCGCCGCCAGCCCCCCCAGCAAGGACTTTGCCGTCACCTGGGACGCCGCAGTTTTCCCATAATAAACACATCATTATGTCTCCTAAACCATAAGCATTTCACATTAGTATGAAAGGTCACGCATCCTCCCCTCCCACTCCATCTCCAGCCGCTTCACTTTTTTCTCAAAAATTTGTGATTCCACTTGTGAAAAGTAACAAAGACACATTAGGAAAATTTTCCATAGCCAAGATACTGTAGTTTGGTCTCTGCTCCTCTCATAGGACATGACACCCGCAGCCAGGTCACGCAGAATCAGTCTCATTACACGGGATCGGTAGAAAACACAAATTATTTCCCTCATTAAGGGACCAGAGCCCACAGAAAACAGAGCCCTAACCATGGAAGGGATGAAAGATTAAAAAAGAAAAAAAGCCAACAAATCCCCATCCTGTGGAATGACCTCAATCTTGTAACACATTTAGAAGCAGAAAAAAGTAATTGTTTCCTGCATAAAACTAGTGAAAGAAGCTGACTAAGAGCACCTGCATCAAGCCCACATATCCCGGGTTAGAAATCGACCCTGTCTCAATTTAAACGCTGTAAAGTACTGAAGAATTCAATAGGTCTCTAAATCCAACTGAGCTTTGTTTCCACTTCTAAGCACTGAATCCTGCCCTGCCTTTTTCTGTTTCTCTGCTGAGCTATCTGCCCTGCCAGAAATGACTCTTGTTTCGCTATTTGTAGACCATGATCCCTTCTCCTCCTCCCCTCTCTCTCTCATGGGCTGCCTTTAGCCCGTCTTCAGCCTTCCCAGACTTCAACTCATTCTTGCAATCCTTTCCTGAAGTCATTTATTAATTAAGTGTGACATTTCCGGACTGGCATATCCCCAGCCAGAGACACCCCGAGATGAATTCACCTTAGCTGCCCGGGGTAGGGAGAACTCGCCGCTCCACAGCCGCGTACCTCAGGGCACAGGAGCTGAAGCACCGTTTCAGCGCTTCCACGCGGGGACGGGGAGCTGCCCTGTCTGCAGGGGAGAGCGCCATTAAAAAAAGGAAAGAAAAGAAAAGAAACAGCGCTAAGAAAATCCACACTAGAGGAGCGCTCATGCCTATTTAGAATGACCATCGCATTCCAAGCAGATACAATTACGAACGATGGGTAAAATTAGATTAAATGCTTTTCCTTAGGGTTTTAACATGTGCTTGGAGAATGACCTGCCGGTTCTTTCATTACTGGTTTGCCAAAGCCGCAAATGCAGGCTGCTAATGCACTTTGACGCCACATATTAACTGGGTACCCAGCTAAACTGTTGTGCAACAGAAGAGCAAAAGATGATCAGCTCCGCAGCAGCCACCTGGCAGGCACCGTCCTCCTGCGGCATCCAGGAGCTCAAAACAAGACTGGAAGGCTCACAGAAATCCCAAGAGGAAAATAAGGTCTAGACTTTATTAGAGAGACAGAAACGTACTGAAGGTCACACTGTGAAGCAGTAGGAGAGCCACGCAATTCATTACCGCTCCCCAGAGACACAGGGTAATGGGGGCAACCTGGATAGATTAGATGGAAGAAAAAGAAAAAAAAAAAGGAGTTACTCTTCCTCCCACCTGGCCCAGTTCACCAGGTGCACTGGAGAAGCACCCCGCAAGAGCTTTTTCAGAACCGGGCATCTGTGAAGATAAAGTGAGATTCTACCTAATTCAAGAGTCCAGAGCTGTGCAGGCCTGTGAAACAGGGAATTTTAAACTTACGTTAAAATATTTTTCTTTCTATAAAGTTTATGTTAATAAACCTGGAGAAGAAAGCCTGCCTGGCTCTACATTCTGTCCATTTTCTTAGCAAAATGACAAAGGAAATGGCAAATTTATTCAAAACTTACCATTTTCAGGGAGTGGCAGTGAATTGGTGCCAGCTGGAGAAAGACGTTTGAATGATACCTCCACCATGTGTGTGTGTGTATATACTTACACACATGAATACACACACACACATTATACATGATTTTGCATGTATATCTGTATTACGCATACATGTAGTTTTGCAAGGAGCAACACAATTTCCAGCAAGTTTTCAGTTTGCCTAGCTAAAGTTGGACACTATGAAGTGCCAAAACTTAGTAAATTTAGCCTGAAATTCAAGTGACAACCATCCCCTTCCCCAAACCAAACCCACAACATGTGGCAAGCAAACACACACGAGATTCTTCCTCCTGCTCTAAAAAAATATTGGAAAGAAAAAAAGGCTGAAACCAGCATCTCCAAAAGACAAAAAAAAACACTCCACCCTATCCCTGCTTAAAAAAAATTTTATTCTGATGAGAGGAAGTAGTTGGTAGCACACATTATCTACTGTTCGAGGAAGACAGCAGTAAATTACAGCTCTAAATCAGACCTAAATTCAAACCACACACAGCCTGGTCTAAACATCCCACAGAAGCTGGAGGTGGAAGAGCCACAGCAGCCGCGGCAGAAGCCCGTGGGATGGTCCTGGCTCATCTCTGACTCCAGGTTGAGAGCCCGGCAGCACCGAGGATGGGCAGGGAGCCTGACCAAACCGCTTTGGCAAACCGCTCCTCTTTAAATAGAGGTTCAGCAAGGCCAGGGTTTACTGCTGACATCCCCTTCCTGGAGTGAAAGCAGCAGGATGAGTTGGTCTGAAACAAGGAAAGCCAAGGAGAGATCACCCTGCTCCCAGTAAAAGGCCACGTGCCAGAGAGGCAAGTCCTTATATTTATGTCTAATCTCTGATAGAAAACTCTACTTTCTACAACAGTTTGCTGCTCTTTCTGGGTCAGCCAGTAATCTTCAGGACAAGGCATACCGGCCTCTTTCAGCATCAAAGGCAAAGAAAACACTGGCTAACTCCATTCCAGCCACCGACCGAGCTTGGACATGGTCTCCCTGTTGTAACTACTGTTCAGAAAAGGCAAAGGCTGTGATGCAGAGAAACCAGCCTGAGAGAGCCCCTTCGCTCAGGCTAGGCAGACACTGTCTAAAAAAAACACTTTTAAATGAAGTAAAAGGAGGCTGACCTGGTCTCCAAATCACAGCAGCACACATCCACCCGAATCACAGCACGAGCTGGAGCAGCACACATCCACCCGCATCCCCTGGCCCACCGGAGAACGGCAGAGCCGGCCCTTGGCACATCCCTCCTGGGCAGAGCTGTGCTGGGGAGGCTGCAGTGAGCCCTGTACCGTCGTTCAAAGGCACTCCTCACCCTGCCCTGAAATCCAAACCCCAGCACGAAGCAGCGTGGAGGCACGCTGGGAGAAGCAACAGCGAGAGCTTCTGGGAATGGTACTTATCTTCAGCTGTAAAAATATGGCAGTATTGTGTACTACATAAATAATTGGGTTTTATGTATGGGGAAGGTAATCAGAACAAAAGCAATGTTCCTCCATGCCTACGGCACAGCTGAGCTCCAGTCTACGCCTGTGTCAAGCCTAAAGGAAGACTCTGACTCCACAGCAAAACATCAAGGCTACTCTCCTCCACGGCAGCTCATGATCACTTAGGAAGAACTAATGTTTTAAAAGAAAAAATAAACATGCAGAGCGTTTTCTGCATGGGTATCGGGACTTTGCATAAACTGGAGGATGGCTTTTCTCAGCAAAGACCTAAAGAAATTGTGATCACAACAGCTGAGGCCCTTTAAATTGCCTACTGGCTCTTACGCAGAGATGCCACCAAGCCTCTGTCAATCATCTTTATTTTTGAGATGTGCTATGGAGGAAAAACCCCACTATTAGGACCAGATTCCACAAAGTCCCAAGCACTCAGCACGTCTCAATGTTACACACTTGCCTGCTGCAATGAAGCTCATTCATTATTGCTGTTACAAGGCAGTTTTAATGCTACTTTGGGCTTCTGGTAATTTTGAGGCCAATTTGCAAAGATGGTTGATAAAATCTGTTTCATAATTAGCATGCTCCATAAGAACCATCCCCCCTTCCCTAAGCACCATCTGAGCATGTGCCTGGGAGGAGATTGGGAGAGTTGCACTCAGGAGAATAAGGCCTGTTTTGTACAAATTTGCATTTGGAACAAATATCAGCCTTTTAAAAATGTGCCGTACGTTCTGCAGCGCTGACAGTTTATCAAAGCCAGCACTCAGCACCTTTTGCTGCAGACAATCTGAGGAGCTGCACACCCGGCGCTGCACTGGCAACAGTAGACGCAGCTAAGAAGAGCCAACAATTAAATCTGAAGATAATAAGCAAACATCCTTGTTTTGCCAAGGAAATTAAACTTGTAAAACCTCTGAAGATGCTTACCAACTCGCCCGATAGGGTTCTTAAGCAGCCACGAGATCCGTAATTCTTGGGAGAGCTGTGCTAAATCATTTGGGATGCAGTTTCCAAAAAGCCTCACTTCTGGCATAATGAAATCAGTGGGAAAAGTGTTCAGACAGTATCGAGAGCTTTTTATCCACGAAAACAGGATAATATGTATATGATGAAAGTGTTGTTAAGCTTACGCTAATAATGCTTTCAAATTCTTTGCCAGCCTCAGGCAAGAACAGACACACTTCTGATTACACCAAATAAATAGTAATCAGTAGAAATTAATTTGCCAAACATTTAAAGTGCATCTCGCTAAAGCATATCCACACCTTTCTCTGGCTAGGACGCCTTATAAAGCTGTCTGTCAAACACGGTTACAGCCCTGGCTCTCACCTGTTGTCTGACTAAACGCCCCCTCAAACCCCTTGGGTGATATGAACGCACCTCAGCCCATCTGTTCACAGGCTGGCACTGGTCTAAGTGGATGTTTGGATGTTTACCTTTATTTGTATAGCAGTTTTATAGGTCTACTCGTGCTGATAATGCATTAAGCTGGGCATTATATATGGCACTCGGTTCATTTCTCTAACCAGACAAGAGAACAGCCAGCCTAAGAGTTGGCATCAATTACCAAAATCCAATTTTTAACTTGGCTTTAGTTTCTTTTCTGTGTTTTGGAAACTGGAACTGAGAAATTATTTCCAGTTATTTCCAGTCATTTCTCACAGAGTTCTTTTGCACTAAAGCAACATAAATAACTGCAAATGCATCCTTGTAAAATGGAACTGACTACAGGATGCTGGTCACATAAGACAGATGGCAAACGCTACAAAAGCTATTAAAAAGGTACAGGATGCTGAAGTCACATTGAAATCAATATAAAAATTCTCAGTAATTAAAACGGGACAACGATGGTATCCTTAGTGCGCTTGATATAACAAAGTAGTTGGTTGAAAAATGTCTTTTGGGGTTAGCTTCAGAGAACTCAGGCCAAG
Source organism: Stercorarius parasiticus (assembly GCA_013396915.1). Taxonomy (NCBI): domain Eukaryota; kingdom Metazoa; phylum Chordata; class Aves; order Charadriiformes; family Stercorariidae; genus Stercorarius; species Stercorarius parasiticus. Next base: position 109,383 of record VWZL01004016.1, read on the forward strand.
TTTCAGCTCCCTCTGGCACAGGTTTTCTGGAGCACCTTGAACACGTCCCACAGGTACCCCCCCTCCAGCTGCTCTTTTGAGAGTCGTTGCTGCAGGACCCCATGTGTGCTCCGTGGCCAAGCCCGTACCTGTTTCAGCCAATGCTAGTGAGGACAGAAAAGATCTGCTATTTAAGCCCATCAGCTAATTCTGACCAGAGAGAGGTGGGAGCGCTCCCGGGAACACCACAGCCAAAGGCAGGCTGCAGCAGGAAGCTCTGGCAGGAGGCAGTAATGAGCAACCACGAATATTGTACTATAATTTCTTCCTCAACACAGCCATCTGTAGACTGCATATCTCTCTGAGTGTTGAGATACCACTTAACGAACGGCCACAGCAGCCGTGAACGCAGCACAAGCTGCAAAACCCATGTGAGTACAGAGTCCCCACCCGTCCAGCCCATGCAGAGCTCTGTCACACTGAAGCTGAACTGGTGGGAGGAACGAACCTCGGTAATTAAAAGCTAACTAACACTACTGAACTACACTGATAAGCTTTGTTTCTCCATCCTTTATTCACACTTGAGAGAAGCGGAATGAACCACCCCACCTCCCCAGGCGTGCTCTGCACAAATGAGTTAAAGATTGAAAGTTCATCAGGCAACGCAGTTATGGCAACTACAGAGCCACCTTCAAATGTCAACACAACCTTGAACTTACATCATAAGCAGAACTTAAGCAGAAGCTTGAAATTCTTCGCTGAATCAATACATCAACACTATTATCTTTACATCTAGGAATACTGAGCCAGATTGTTTTCTCGTTGATGTTTGCACAAGCAACAAATACAAGTCAAGGGAGTTTTCTATTGAGCCAGACTGATTATATTTTTAGTTCTGTCAACAACCTGCCAAAAGACCTCGGGCAAGTCCTGTAATGGTCTGTGCCCTAGTTTCTTTCTTTTTCATACAATAAGCAACAAGTAATCTCCCTCACAATGGGATTTCAACATATATTATGTTTGATAGGCTCCGTACGTCTCTGATGAAAGCATCTACAAAACATGCAAGGCTCTAACAAACGTCCAGACTATTTCATAGGAAAATCTAGCTGCTGAGGTCAGCTTGCTGATTTGAAAGACTTAAAAAGCTCTACGGTGGAGAAAGAATGGAAAACGAAGGACATGAGGTGAAAAGTCCCTGACCGTTTCCTCTTGGACAAGGTGGACATCGTCCAAAAATTCTTTATACTTTCTCTTCCTCTCTCCTCTCCCAGAGGTGGTTTTCTATTGTGTATGTGCTGAATGGTGGGTTTGCTGGAGTTAAGCCAACGAGAGAGGTACAGGCCTGCCTTTGTGGTCAGAGGAGGGAGGGAGGGAAGGATTTCCTACTGCAGAACAAAGCCGAGTTATTGATAACAAAATCCACCAATGTGCTGACTATTAGGAAATGCTGGCTGATTTCTTTGCATATGGGCGTTTGTGCAAAAACTTAAGATTTGGGGAAACAATTTGAATTCAGTAATGGTGTCCCTTCTGGAAATTTCCTCTCCCTGGGGCTTGGAACAAAGGACAAGAATAGTATTTTTTCCTTTCACTCTCTCTATCTCACTTTCCTTTTTCAGCAAGTAAAAAAAAAAAAAGAAAGAAAAAGAAAGAAAGAAAGAAAGAAAGAAAGAAAGAAAGAAAGAAAGAAAGAGAAAGAAAGAGAAAGAAAGAGAGAGAGAGAAAGAAAGAAAGAGAAAGAAAGAGAAAGAAAGAAAGAAAGAAAATAGGCTGAAGTAGAGGTTAGGCATTTGGAAGAAATGGTGAACTTCAGGTTGTTCTTGCAAGCTGACAGACTGCTCTGGCCACCAGAAGAGAAAGATGCTGTTCCAAAGTACACTCACCATTAGTATGTCTGCTGTGATAGCCCAGTTTGAAAACAGAAGAGTTTCTCCGATAAAAATGCAAATCTGTTGTAACAAAACACACAAAAAGGAGACGATTTATTCACTTGACACTCAAGGGAAAAATAACCTGTCACATACTTTCCTGTGTTGCTTATTTGTTTCAAACCTACACAATACACTCTTTGTTGCTTTTGTGGTTTATCCCGAATGTTAGAAAACTATAGATTTTTATCAGAGCTCTAGAGGGTTAGCCTGCAACTTCATTAGTGTAAACTGTTTACGATCTACAGGGCAGCTAAATTAAAGGCTGACACATTTGGTAACAGAAGGACATGAGAAGACAGCAAGAAGAGACACCCCTGGGCTTCCACACTTGCATCATTCTGTTCCAAAAAGCCAACTGGAAAAGGCAAGAAGGCCACAACTCCCCAAAATACAGGTGTCTTCACCACTAGGAATTAAGTTATGTGTTAAGCTTTGTAGCAAACCGAATGAGGCTCCGTACCCACTGTGTGCAAGGTCCCTTCCATCCCCTGCTTGCATATTGCTGTCCGTTTTGAGGGGGATATAGGCCTGGGCACTATAACAACTTAAGAACTACATTGGTGCTATCTACGTACAGTCAGGACAGGACTTAAGCGTGGGTTTCGCAACATTTTATGGTGAAATACAACTCTTGACTGTGTGGAGACTGCCAACAGGACACATTAAAAGCCCTCTGTATGTAGTGGGATGAGTGCTTCTTTTTGTGTTGGTGAGGTATATAGATCCACCACGTATCCTTCCCACCCCTGGCACTCCCTCCTCACCTACTCCCATCCCATCCCGCCTTCCCAGTTGGGCTGGTACCACAGCGCCAAGCAGGGATTTGGACCAGGAAACTGAGATGGAGCAAAGAATCTTTCATTGGGGGGAGGTAGGTTAAGAGGGGCTTGTTTTGTTTATTTTTCTTATTTTCAACCCAAATCAGTTCCCTGGTGCAGTTCACTAAATGGTTCTACCAACACAGCAGTTGAAGAACTGGAAATGATCAAGAGGAGAAACTAATTTAACCTGGCCTCATCATTAAAAGACAATGTTCATCACTGAGTCCAATGGAGCAAAGGTGACACGGCTTCAGGAGGAACACTGCCTTCACCAAAAAGCTTTTTACCCATATTTTGATCATGAAACTTTTGCTTTTATGCTGCAGTTTAACCATTTAACAAAGAAATGTAGGTTCAACACAATGGAAAAACAAGGATGGAATACCTTTCACACGTTTCCCTCTTCCTTTGTGTATTATGAAGAGCAGGACACTTAGATGAAATGCTACGTAAATAACCAGGATCGTAAAAACCAACTCCTGGTTCCCCACCAGCAAGAAGGCAAGCAAAACTCCTTTACTAGATGTCCCCCAAAAGGTTTCTTTTTGCCCAGCTAACCCATTTCTTTTTGTGGCACCTACAGAGAACACATTACTCCTGAGATCCCTATTGGTAGTTGGAGATAACAGCTACGGAGATTTGGATTCTGGTAACTGAAGATTCCCTTTTTAATTGCCTCATGTTCAATTTTTGTTATGCTGAATAGGCTACAATTCATTAATGAAACAAAGCCAGCAAGAAACAGACGGTACACTTTGCTCTGAGGAAACATTCGGAGGGATGTTGTTTGGTGGTGTCCATGTGAGCTCCAAGGGGCCGACAGTCCCAGTCACTGTCCCAGAACCTCTTGCTTGCACAGGCGCAGTTTGGGGCAGGAGAAGGACCTCCAAGATCAGCAGCTTTGGCTCTGACGTGACTACCACAATTGTCTTTCCCACACACTGGTTGAGATTGCCTAAACCCCTCCGACCATCGTGTCACTGCCCGGAATAGTTTGCTTTATTTAGCAAGTCTTACGCATTGACCTACAGAAAGCTTCCTCTATTTGTTTCTAAAATTGTCTTTGTTTCCCCACACATTCTCCCTCCCTGTCCCCTCTTTTTGTGACTGGATCTGCTTCCTCCTTGATGGTGTCTGAGCCAGTCATTACGGCCCAGCTGGTCGGCAAGGAAACCTCCTCCTTCCATTTTCCCACTGTCCACCGGTCCGCCTTGCACGTGGCTCTCACTGGAAACGACAACTGCCAGGCTAAGAAACACGGACCCAAGGAATCAAGGTGACAGGATCCTCAGATCCAATGACGGGAGCTGAAGCCATGTGCCATGTAGCTAGGAGATACCAGAGTGCCGGGTGGGGTCTCAGGACCTGCGCTGAAATCTGTCCTAGTACAGCTTTGCAGCTGCTCTCGCTGGGGTTCTGTGGCTGGAAACATTAAATTGAGCTGGGGAAAGATGTAATCACACTCCTGAACACAGCATCCCCATGCCCTGCCTGTCCATACAGTACTGCAAACAGGCAACTGCTTGCCTTAACATTATGGAAATTACGTACACGTAAGAATTGCTACACACAGTACGTAAAACTTGCCCCCTTCTGCAGGAGTTCAGCACAAGTCCTACAAATAAATCGCTGAAATGCTACAAATTTCAGAGGGCACCAGTTTTGATTGTTGGGTGCGTGTTTCACCCAACACGTTTCCGTGAAACACGTGCTTAATATGTGGATACTGGTAAAAGGAAAAGAGGAACAAGAGGAAGATCAAAAAGTAGGACAAAAGATACTGACATTAAAAAAAGTCTGTCCTTCAGCTGCTAATGAGGATTTATAAAAATGAGTTCATCCACTGCAAAGGGCATATGAGGATATGTGGCAATTCTGCTGGAGAGAGAATCTAGGGATGCTTACTGCAAATAGGGCAGCCTCCAGACAGATCAATAGCTCCTGAAATGGTCGCGGTTTTGACTCCTCACGCACTTTTCAAAGCCTCATTTTACACCGAGATTTCAGCTCTAGAGATATATCCTTTCCCCAGTCCAGCTTTGTTGCAGAATATCTCACCATCTCCATTTGGTGTCCAGTTGCTCATCTGTGATGAGCTGACAGAATTTAAGTCTTCTGTTTATGCGATCAATTAGCAAATTCTGATTCCCAAAAACGATAAGTGCAGTAGTTTCAGAGTGGTCGCACCAGCAGCTCCCACAGCAAGATCTAAGCAGGTTATAAACTCCTTCCGTGGCTATTTGCAAAGTGCATATCTGTCTACACCTTCATTATCTGTATTTCTCCTGGAAATGATGGGCATGCCTCCCAGATGAGCTCTGGAATGTGAAGCAAGTCTAACTCCATCTCAGTGTTGGGCAATATCGATGCCTCAGCAGTAGGTAAGTCACCAACACCATGCCAACTGAAAGTCCCTGAGCCCGAGATGCTGTAAAAGCTCTACGGCAAGGTTTTACCCTGGGAGGTGCTGCTTCTGCAAGATCATAAAATGTCTTTGAGGAACTGAAATAGACGCTGAAATTGAGGTACAACAGGAACTTGGAACGGTGTCAAAAGGAAGGCAAAGCAAAGCGTGTCTCTCCAGTCATTTGGAGATTTAAAGTAGTCTAAAATCTGCTGTTGAACTGTCTGAGTAGTGCGAGACAATGATGCCATAGAGATAATGGGTTTCAAGAGACAGGTTTGAAACCCAACATTTCAAAGAGTACATGTTTCAGAAAGATTGGGACCTAAAGATACGTAAATTGCTGTTTTAAGGAGCTGGACTACAACACACAAATACACATGCTGCAAGGAAAATAGAGTAAGAACTGCTTGGACTATACAGCCAAGCAAGATAGTAAAACACAGAAATACAAGTGTCTGGGCAGCTAAGTGACACAGAATGCTGTTTTATTCCACCTTTGCAGCCACTTCTGCCACTGCCAATAATTTACTGGATTACTGTGAAAAGACTGGATGAAAAAAAGAAGTCTGTCTACCTGCTCCAGGTAGGAGTGGCTGCTACAGAACTGGAATAGCTGCTGCCCTGAGGGACCAAACCCACCTGCAAGACAGGACTGGGCAGGGGAGAAAAAGCAGGCATGCTCAGGGGAGGCAGAGAGCAGGCAATCGACAGCCTGAAAGGGACAAAGTGATCATACCAACGGGTATGCAGGTCTTTTCCAAGAAAAAACAAAGCCAAAAACCCCAAGAAATGAAAAAGCAAGGGCTCTGCCAATTCTTGCTGGAGTGCTGAACACTTCATTTATCCTGATGCCAGTATTAGCTGAAATTAAAAACTCTGGACTGTTAACTAGAGTGGGGAGGGAGACGGTGATCTGGTGGCCACCACAGCTCAGTGTGACACACCACCATCTCATGGGGACCCATCAAAATGCTCGGAAGTGATAACTTTAAGGCTCTGAGGCAATGAGGGGTCCAAAACCAGTAACCCCTCAATTTTAGCATGGTGTGATCAATGACAGAAGTGTAAGGACAGTCACAGTGCAGGTCTGGAAATGCCACCGTGCCGGGGAACAGACCAGAAGACTGCTTGGCAGAGGCAAAACAAAGTTAAACAACCTGCCCACTGCCACGTGTAGGATCTATAAAGAGGGTTCAGATCTCCGATTCCCCAATCAGCACGTTAACTAGACTCTTATCTGCTTCCCATGCATCAGGCTTCCAGCAGCAGAGAAAGCACATTTAGGGCTGCGGAGAGGCAGGGTCACCTGCAGCGAAGGTATGTATCAGCCTAACAGCACCAGCTAATGGGCTTATATTCCTCATACCCCCTCCACACACAGATATAACTTCCTGTGCCAATCACCGACTCTTTAATAGATTTACTGCTCATGCATAATAAAATGAATTGTTTCTAAGACTGGTTAAATAATACCATCTATATTTATATATTTACACAATGTAGATTAGTCACATAGCTATTAAAAAAAAAAATGAGACCATTAACCATCTTTTGTTGCAAACTTATTGAAAATGGTATTTCCAGCTTGGAAAGGGGGCACTTTCCGCATAAAGAGACTAAATGCCACAAATTCATGTGTCTGTCATCAGGTCTGAGAAAGGAGAAAATCACAGGTCTGGCTGCACAGAGAGGTGGAGGGGAGGGGCAGGCGGAGGGACGCGACAGGTCTCTTCACGCGGAGACGGCCGACGATGACAGGAGGCTTAACGCTTGGCCAACCAGTAACACCCTCTTACGGGTTGTGTGAGGTGATCATCTTTCTGCCAAAGCAAAGGTGAGCTCTAGACCATGCCACAAACCAGCGGATCGAATCTCCTGACGCATCCTAAATAACCAGAGTAGGCATTCTTGGTTCTGTCTTAAATGTCTTTAAACTTTCACTCTTCCTTCTTGTTTCTCCCACAACGATGGCAGTTATTGAAATACTGAGAAAATAACCATGGCTAGGCTAGTGCTAGAAATACAGAGAGACAACCGCAGTAGACTGGTTGCTTGGTTAATTGTCAATGAATTCTCATGCTGGGTGGAGTGTGCACTGCAGCGTGGGAGCTAAGGGTGGGCTTCCAGGAATTATCCCACTACTCCAACCAGCTCACGCTTTCCCTTCAATAACTTCTCCCAGGTCCCAGGCTTCTCTCTAGTACATTGAAACAGACCCCGGGACCTGTTCAGGATACTGGATTTCTACTGCCTAGCAGAAGCAAGATTCTGGCCTGAGGCTGGATTGTTACACTTGAGTTTTCCCCTTTTCCTTCAATTTGTCTGGATCTATCTGATTTCTTTTGATATACTTTGATTACAGACACGCTGGGAGGGGCCATATTTTAATCTGCACTTGCGCAGCATCAAGTATTGTGGGTTCCTGGGCTATGACTAGGACTTTCAGGTGCTACGGTAATACAGATAAGAACAAATTGAAATTACATGGTAATTAGTATTGGTCTGCAGCAAGCTACCTAGTTATGGAAATTAATGGTACTAATAGACAGCCGAAAGCATGCCCACAGACAAATTATACTGTAATTATAATTTGGTACCACTGCAGCTACAATACCCTTATTGTAAGGGAAGTGGCCAATTTTCCTGTACCAAAAACATTAAGCAAGAGCGGTAGAGGTATGGATAGAGGTATAGATAGGACAGCCCAAAGGCAGGGAACTGTGGGTTTCCACGCACGAGCTAAATCCCCAGCTCTAAATGCTGATGACAGTTAGTGAGGGCGTAAGTAGTTGAGACATCATTTTCCCTCCAGGCACGCCTAGACAGAGCCAAAATGCCAAGAGGCAAAATGAAGGCCATTCAGAAGGGGAAGAGCAACACCAACATCTCCGGGTTCCTGCAGGGGACAATGCACACAGTCTTGTAAGGCCTTTGGTAGAGAGGGTAAGAGTGAGACCGGCGTATGCAAAGGATTATACTCACGTAGGCTCCCACGATGCTGCTCTTGGCGGCAACGAAGATCAGACAGATGAAGATAGCTGATCCTAGCATGCCAACAGCACAGACAAGAGGATCAGCTCGCTGGGTTTTTAACCGGCACCATTTGGTTGCCCCGGCTCCTGTGATTACACCCAGGAAGCCAGTGAAGCATGTGATTGCTCCGAAGATCAAGCTATTAAAAGGAAAAAAAAAAAAGAGACAGTTATTTTTTTTTTTAGTTTTTCTCAAAAATGGGCATGGCCTTCAAACAAATTATTAGGGTAAATGGACTAATGGAAATCTACAAATTTAAAAGACAAATTGCAAATTTAAAAGACAACCAATGAGCTCCCCTGCTGAGTGCTTGTGTTTTAGCACTCTTCCCCTGCAATTAAGAAAAACACAGCATATGAAATTCAGCCTTGTACGCAGGCACTGATCGACATGCCAAGTGCAAAGGGCTCATACAGCTTCTTTGTGTGGAACTGAGCTTCCCATCAAGTGCACTGTACAGCTAATTATGGATGCACAAAACTAAGTAGTAACCTGCCCACTGATCACGGAAGGGGAAATCATGGAAGGCACGAGGGAGCTTAAGGGAAAGGAAACCTAACAAGACTCTAAATAGCAGTGACTTTCAACATCCTTTGACTTTCTAACTCCTTTCAGACCACTTCAAAGAAGCCTGATTAGATTATTTTGCTGTTATGTTACGCATCTGAAATGCGTTAATTTAAATTTAAAGAGCCAGGAGCTGTCACGGATTCTCCACATTGTGTGTGCAGGACTTGGATTACAGAGTCTTTGGCAACTACGTCCCAGTAGCTCCAGGGCAGCTCAAAATATAGGTGTCATCAAGGAGCGGAAAACTTCTCTCTGTAAACAGCAGACGGGCAGTCTGACTGGAACTGTATTTTCTGCTCACTGCATTTTTGCAGAATAGACCGAGACTGCCCGCTGGGCGCTCTCGTTGACGGTACTCCAAACACTAAGTAGTTGACTTGAGATGGGATTGTGTCAGTGAGAGCAAGAAGGTTTTCCTAACATTATTTTCCCCTCACAAGCTAAAAAGCAAAAGGGCTGACAAAAGGCAGTTTTTCGTATCCTTTATTCACCTGGAGAAATGCCTTTTTTAGCATTTTTTTGGGCCATCACGGTACAGCACAAAACGGTGAATCACTTTCCATAGCTTATGTGCTGCAAGTGACATTATATAATCTGAAAAACCAAACCACCGGGTGACATCCAGCAACCCAGAGCAAAGCGTCCCAGATCTCTGCACCGCTCTCCAGCAAAACGCAGCACACACAGGAGTGCACCGAGCAATGAAACACGGCGAAGTCCTCCCTCACACAGATACAGAAGGCTTCGGGGTGAGTCCCTCGCAGCCTTTAGGGGCACCCTGAATTATGGCCCCCGCTGTGGCCACCCAACCTGCCAGCTGATTCTGCTGCCATCACAGAAAACAGCCTGCGTCTTAAGAAACCAATTTCTCTCTCAGCTCTCCCAGCATCTTCTAAGTCAAAGACAGCGGTCTCTCCTCTGCCCCGGCACTATAGCCTGGGAACTAAGACAGAGCCGAGGTCACTGCTTCTCCGTTGCTTTGACTTCATGCGATGAAGAAAAGGAGAGAAATAAAACCTAGTTTACAATCGCAGCATTTCCTATCATTGTTGCAAAGACCTAGAGGAAATTACAGACATTCTAGTAACTTGACTCCGTGGGACTTGCCTGTTTCCTCTGGTAAATAAGCCCCCACCCCCTTGTCCCCCTCTTTAAAGCAGCGGGGTATGAGTCTCACCTGTCTTTGGTGCCGCAGGGCTGTGAGCTGCAAGTCTCTGCTGTCTTCTGCACGACCTGTGCTCTGTGAAGGTAGAGAGGGATCCACATGCCAAGGGCCCCTGTGGCAAAGGAGACAGCTGAGGTGGCCAACGATGAGAACACGTAGCTGCGGCTGTGGAGACACAAGAGAAGGTTTAGTGGGAAAAGTGACAAAGCAGGAGCCCCAGGACAGGAGCCGGTGACAAAAAACAGTGTTCCCCCATACCAGCCACCTCCCTTGGCAAGGGGCAGAGCTAACACAAGGTATAAAGCAGCGGAGAATGACAGGTGTGGAATATCGCTTCATACGTGATGCTCCATTGATAATAATGTACTGAATTCTTCAGACGTGCTTCAAAGAGACCATTTTTCATGGGACCGTTTCAGGAGACAATCAGTACTTGGTCACTAAGACATGACGTGTGAATTACAGGGCTTTAATTATAATATCCCCCGTTTACCTGGACTACCAGTTTCACTTCTCCCTCCCCATCCATGCCACCATACGATTATCACTTGGATAAACTAATAAAAAAAGTAATATAGAAATATTGATAAATTAACCATCATCACTTTTCATAGTGCTTTGATCCTGGCTGACGATAGCAGGGAGACATTCTAGCCAGCAGGTCTGAAAATGAAGGACACCCTAAGTGTCCAATGTAACACTGAATTCACAAGTACGACTATCTGCCCGTTCACAGACAGGCTTTCTGGAAGCAAGTGCAGCTAATTAAACACTTGCGAGCATGTCATCTTTTATGCGCTTATAACAAGCACCCAAGCACATTCAGTGCTCGTGCATTCAGTCACATGTGGTTTTATAAACATATAGATTTAAATTTGCCATGCAGTGTGAGCTTTTGTGTATTTTCTCCTCTTAAATTGCTCTGGTATTTAACTCTCTTTTTCACCTCAGCAGAGTAGCTCTTTCAAGGAAGAAAAAGGATCTAAGCGTCTGAACAACAGTGGCACAACAATTAATACAGGAACACAGCCATTTCTACACTTCAAAAGCCTTGATTTGTCTGAAGTATGAGCCAAACAAAGCAGACTCTCTTAGATCTGAATCTTGGAAAGGTTGGAGCCGAAGCTGGGATCCATCATTGTCACTGCAGTCGATACCTCATGAAAATGTAACTGTGATTTTCCTTCCCAGGTCCACAGACTAAGCTTCCTGCAAGTCCCTGCAGGAACGTGTGTTCCAGTGCTAAGTAGCACAGGCCACTGGATGTTCCAATTAAGCATTAGAGGCGAAGCATGGATTTTACTAGAATGCTCTTACTTTCTAATCAGCGCTTTCATGTCTCTTAGCCAGGAGGTCCGAGCCTTCAGCTGTCCCCCAAGTTGTTCAACATTGCCTCTTTTAGCAGCAGGTACAAATATCAAGATGAGTGTCCCTGTTATCATTCCCAGGAGTGGAGATACCTGCAAGAAAGGATCAGGGCATTAGCACAGGAGCCAGCAGGGTTTGCTTTGACGAGTCAGTAAGAACCAGATTACATTAGTTTCATTTCGGAGACTCGATTCTTTACAGCTAGCCCGAACCGGTGAGCACACTGAGGCATCTGCCCCTTTCCTTCCTTCCTGACATTCCCTGGACTCTCTTATGTCACGCTGGAAGCATGCAGCTTTGAGAACAGTCCATTTCTCTGCGTGATTAAAGTACCAAGAGTCATCTAAATACAGTTCTTCAGTGATGTTTAACTCTTTGGAAACCTACTCCCAGCTGGGCTAAGAGACCAACGAATTTCTGGGAGACTGCAGGAGCTTTTTACGGGCCATGAGGCCAGGTGAAAGATTTCTGGATATAGGGAGCATGGGGACTTTGAAAATCCTTGCCTGACATGCATCCCCCTTCCAGCTAACCCACAATGGCTTCCCACTTTCAGGCAGCTTCCTCACATTAGCTCAGTGTACAGCAGACCACGAAACACTGAAAACACAGGCTAGAAGATAGGAAAATGACACATTCAGGGGTTGGTCTCCCAGTTTCCAATCCTTTCTCCCTATCACTAAACAAAAATATAAAGATCCTGCAGTGTTTTGCAAGCTACAAACATGATTCTTGTTCTGACACTGAAATTCCCTCATCGCCAGAGTGGAAATAGCTCTGTTAGGAAAAGAGGAACATGGATTTTCACCGAACTATCATCTCTTCTATACATGCCATGTTAAAAAGAAACTCCCGTTCCAAAAAAAATATGCTTCCAATAATAACCTGAGAATGGCCTTTACACATAGAACAGTGTTTCACATCCAAAGATGACAAACACAAAATTCTTGAAAGGAAGGGAACACAAGACAAAAATATTTCAGAACTGGAAAGTCAGGAAACCCCCTCATCCAGTGATAAAAGCAGCCTGACACAGTCCCCTTATTACAGACGAACACAAGAGACAGCACTGGTCAAAAAAATTGAAATGCTGGGATTTTCTAGGGTCATATAATTTAAAGTCTCTTTGATTTTTATCTAGAGGCTTAATCCCCCAAAAGGACAATATCCATGGATATTCAGTAATGCTCCAATGAATCATAGAATCTTCATGGTTGGAAAGGACCTTTGAGATCATCGAGTCCAACCATACACACACAAAAACCCCCTACAATCTCTGTCACTAGAGCACGCATGTCACTAGAGCATGAAGCGCTGACATTAGTGCTAGACCCAGAGACAAAGCTGCCACTTGTCAAAGTGCCCTTCTGTCTTCTTCAGCCCACTGAAGTACAGATTATTCCTGACCTCCCGTGGATTTGGAGACCACAGGAGATCACAGAAGGAAGCATCACCTAGGCGAATCTTTCACATCTTCTAAGAGCACACGGACGGAGGCTGCTTTACGCTGATGTCTGGAAGCTCTCAGCAGCTGCCGTTTGACTACAAGAACCAAGCAATGTGCTGTCCAGAGCAACCATCATAGAAGCGTGCAGCGTGGCAGATTCCCCACAATTTTGCACAGTCAGGGAATCACGCATCAATGTGTCATTTATAGTGGCAATCATGATCCCGTAAGTGAGGGTGAGGTGAGGGGTCTGGAGCACAAGTCTGGTGAGGAGCGGCTGAGGGCGCTGGGGGTGTTCAGCCTGGAGAGGAGGCGGCTGAGGGGAGACCTTCTCGCTCTCTGCAACTCCCTGAAAGGAGGGGGTAGCCAGGGGGGGTCGGGCTCTGCTCCCAAGGAACAGGCCATGGGACAAGAGGAAACGGCCTCAAGTTGCACCAGGGGAGGTTTAGGATGGATATTAGGAAAAATTTCTTCACCAGAAGGGTTATTAAGCATTGGAACAGGCTGCCCAGGGCAGTGGTGGAATCACCATCCCTGGAGGGATTTAAAAGCCGGGCAGACGTGGTGCTGAGGGACATGGGTCAGTGGTGGTTTTGGCTGTTTTGGGTTAATGGTCGGACTCGATGATCTTGGGGGTCTCTTCCAACCTGGATGGTTCTATGATACAGCCTTGTGGACAGCCTGGATTTGTCAGGATAACTATGGACACTTCATCTCAAGAGAAAGATGCTAGTGAGGATTTCTTCACACAAATTAATCATTTGGGTTTTACAGATAGAAACACAAGAGCGCTCCAGTGTGTCAATCTCATTAAAGCCCCCTTGACCAGGAGGAAGAGCTTATTGGAGTTGCTTATTCCTTCTGCTGCCTCTGCTCAAAAGTTAATTTTACCCTTAAAGCATTTCTGCTCTTGAATGAGGTAGCCACCCTCTTGGTGTGAAGCTGTAGGCTATTAAACTTTTCATTTCAGGTTCACAGCTGGAAACTCCTCTCCGCTCCCCTAGCTGCAGATGAACCGTTCACGGTGACTTTCCTGGCTTTGCTTACCCTTGCTGGACAGGGAGGGAACGGCCTGTGTCACAGAAGGGCACATTTGCTTGAGATGAGAACCCACGTATTTCATCACCTGCTGTTACAAATCGTGTTGTTCTGAGCTTCATGAGATTCATTGTCTTCATGAAGTGCCTGAGCCAGGGAATGCACCTCACACGGGCTCGTGCCACCCAGACAGCCAAAGGTCAGACAACAGTTCTGCTGGGCCGCTTCCTCTCAGCTCTTTCAAGACATCTTTGTGTGCAGGAACTGTTAGTGCCTATGTGATTGGAGTGTATTATCTTTTCAACACATTTATCAAGGTCCCAAGAGGTTAAAATAGAAGGAAACCGACTGTCTCAGGGCAGAAAAACAAGCGGAAACTGGAACAAAGTGTTTTTTCCTCAAAGCAGGAAGCCATTCTCGGAGTTTCTTGACAGCAGGGGACTGAAAGACTGTGGAGTTGATTTAAGGCCAATGCCTCGTCTTCCCATCCCCATCAAGAAATCATGGTTGACTGATAATAAAGTGATTGGAAAATTCTTGTTCCCAGACAGGGAAAAAACCCCGAAGTACAACGAGCCAAAACCACATACCTTTCCCATTTGCTTAGAGAATGCATCTGCTACGTACTTAACCTCCATAGATGTAATTTCCAATCCTTTACCTTCTATATATAATAACAGGTTGAGGAATTGCCTGATAGCACTCTTCCTAACACTGATCAATGGGTGCAACTGTAATTAGGAAGTTATTAAGAGTGGCTTACCCGCAACGCCCAGTGCCAGTCTCCAGCAACCTGCTTCACGCTTGACCCAGTGATGTATCCCAAGCCACTGCAAGCAATGCAAAGATGAGAGTCAGTCAGAGGTATAACAGAGTACCACAATCACAGCTGCTCTTAAACAAAGATAAAAAGAGGCACAATTGTGTGTCCTTGGCGTTCTTCTCCTGCAGGAAGAAACACGGGGGATGAAGTGGATGGTGGCTAATATCTAACTCTTCCCAGCACTGTTGATCTAAAAATGCTCAAATCTGATGGAAATTCAGACACTGATCTCAAGTTTATAGCTGACCTTTCCATCTACAGTGGATGGAAACAAAGCCTCCAAAAGACTTTATTCCCCAATTCAATTTCTACATCAGGCCTTTCTGTGCACTAATAAGAATACTTAACAATTTTATGTTCAAGCTCCCAGTTAGAAGTGTCCTTCAAGGACACACCATATTCTATCATTAAATCTTTTCTTGTCATTTAATAGTACTTGGTTGTGATTACCCGTGAAGACCATTTTTCGTAAGCTTGTAAGACAAAGCCATGAAGCATATGCACGACAGTCTGATGGGAGAACATCGGACCCGAAGCTTGGAAATTCCCTTTGACAGGTCTCAGCCATCATACGCCTTTATCGAACAGGCTGCCATCCATACGATGGAGGTTGCCATCTATAATCACCCCAAGACTGGGCTTTTTACACAGACAGGCCCCAAAATCAAACCATGGACCCAAACCTCTGCTGGGTATTGAGAGAATTAAGTCCCAGAATCAGGCTCAACAGGATGAATATTTGCCATTTCTTGCTAGCCGTAGTTCACTGAATTCTCTACGTAAACACCTGGCATCCTTGGCCCTCTTGGGAAAATATTCTTTTCACTAGTTAAGGCCTTGGCTACCTCTTTTTCCTCAAGAGCAAACGGATGTTTGTGAGCTTTATCTCAGGGATGAGTACTCCACCTTGTAAAATGCACGACCCTAAACCAGAAGTTTTTCCTTCAGTTGGGGGGGATGAAACTGCTGCTCATGTTTTCCCTGCTGGGAATGAACCCACGATGCCACTTCTGCACAGGATGTTGTCCAACTCTGGGAATCGGTATGCAAACTATGCGAACCCACCCCGCCTACAATACAATAGAGGGTCAGCCGTTATTTAAAAAAAATAAAAATAAAAATAAAAATTCAAAAAAATAATCACAGATTCCCTCCTGTCCCAACAGTCAGATACTGATTGGACTGATACGGGAACTCAACTGAAAGAAAGCGCCAGAGGAAATAACTACTTCAAATCTGAGCCTGTCTCTTGCTTTCGTCAGGCATCTATGGGCTTGGCTGTCCTCCGCTGCTCTGCGTCAAGACTGAGTGTGAATGACCACCACAGCTTCCCTCTTCAGCCTTGCTGTCTACACTAGACTTCACAATGTCTCCTAATTCCTGTTTCATGGCAATAGCACTAAAATGGACTGGCCACTGCTATTGCAGCTCAGCTGAGATTGACTTAGCCACATTTTCCAAACTTAGTCAGATTGGCCAAATTCAAGGTTGGGCAGAATTTGAGCTTAAACTAAAAGTATTTTTGAAAGCCAAAACTTCAAATAGTGTATGCTATACAGCATACTCCTCTTGAAACCTCTGATATGTAGACTGTCACGTAGGAGCAGGTCACTTTCGACCACTTTTGAAAACTCAGCCCAGTGTCTTAAGAGATCTTGATTTCACAGTAACCTGAAAGACATTGCCTAAAGAAGGCCTAGGCCTCACATGAATCGAAGCAACGGTTCCGAGAACCAATATAACATTATTTAAAATGATAATCTGATTTAATAATGAAAAAAAAAAAAGTCAGCTAAAATGTTTTGATTCCATTTCCACCCCATTGCTGTAAAAAAAAAAAAAAAATTCCTTCCCGCTAATTCCCAGAAGTCACACATGGAGCAGTAACAGGGCTAGAAAAAGAATCCAATTCCTGCAACTAATTAGTCACTGCTCACAATATTTTCCTGTTTAAACCATTCCAACCAAAGACAGAAGAACTATCACCATTAGTGACTTAAGATCCGTGTGAGCTTACTTTAAGTGAAACGCCAAAGCCAGACGAAAGCGGCGTTATGTCACTTACCTGCCAAGAGGAATTGCGAAGTAGAAAACGGACAGCATAAGGGTCCTCGTGTTTTTGGTGAAAAGGTCTCCTATGATGGTTGGGGCAATAGTGGAGTAACTTGCTTCACCGATACCAACCAAACCTCGTGAGAGCACAAGAAGCCAGAAATACTGAGAAAAGAAATAAAAACACGTTAGCAGATCTCCCCTTGTCTTTTTGAATTCGGGATGGACGACAGCGAAAGCTGCGCAAACAGGGAAATAGAAGCCCATGTGGCCGGAAAGTCATCCCCTCGTATGCATCTATTTTTTAAAACCTCAGACTCTTAATTTGCCTCTTGCTGGGGGTGGGCGGTGGGGGGGGGTACGACACACATGACACAACTATATTTTTTGTGAAGATTTATAGGCATGAAAGAAAAGTAGTAATAATACATGCGTAGCCAGTGACACTCAAGAGGATATTCTAAGGCAGGCAGAAGACGCTCAGCTTATCCTCAGGGCGCAGCCCGCTCTTGAGCCCAGGTGCCGGCAGAGGAGGGTGTGGGGAGGTGGGGGAGCGGAAGGAATCCTGCTTTGGGGTCCAGAAAAGCAAAACCTGCCGAGCACAGCCCCGACCTGCCCAGCCTGCCAAGGGACGAGTTGAGACTGGTGAAATCCTAAAGGCTCTGCGAAGCCGTGAAAGAGTTGAACCTGCACTCCCCCAAACTCTCCGTTTTCTCCGTGATTAGAAGTTACTGGGTAAGGGAAGTTTCTCAAAGGTGCTAAGCACCACTTGCCTCGGAAAAAAGCATAAATCTCCCCCTCACAGCAGGAAGGCAGGGTGAGCCCGCACTGAGCACTGCTGAAAAACCTGAGGTCGCAGTCTGAGCTGAGACGCACACAGCTACAAGGAGATAAGACCTGAGCTTTACCGCGAACTGCAGGAACATCAGCGTGCTCAGTAAGTGGTACCATTTAAGGTTCAGAGCCACACAAGGCAACGCACAAAGCTGCCCAGAGAATTACATGCTCTTCTGGGTGAAGAACAATCCCACAGAACGAGGAGAGGGACTTCACATCCAGCACAACGCAGCCTAAAATGGACGAAAAGGAATTGTTCATCCATCAGGACCTGGTTTTCAAGCCGACCTCTCTCACTACACTCGCAGTTTTCTAGGTGCTGCTGTGCGAAGGCATAAGGCACAATACTTTGACGCCTGAATACCTGATACATGAGCACAATCAAGTTCTGGGACATCTAGGCGGCTTGAGCTACACCCAGAAGTAATTGTGGGTGCAATTAAACAGTCAATTGCAGAAAACTGTAAGCACAGGGAAATCTATCTCTACAAACGTACCCTCTGCAAATGCTCAATTTACTGTTGTTATTCTATACATCATTTGTGAGAAGAACAGCAGGGATTACGATATGTCCTTAAACGTGAAAGTGCTTTGAGAGCCATGAGCGATCACTGATTCCCCTTCTACAGACGGGCAAAAGTTGATGTCCAGGGATGCGACTGCCCTTGTGCCCTACAGCAAAGCTAAGTCAGAATACAGGGCTCTCCAAACAGTGAAAATGCCAAGCAGACATCAGGCCACGTGCCTCAGTCATAAATATATTCATCACCAGACAAAAAAAAATCTACCCCTGACACATTTTCATTGTTTTCCTCACCGTAATCCTCTGGCTGAAAAGAATTTCTTGAGGATTCCTATAGTCACACAAAGCAAATACTTTTGCGCGTTCTTTACTTCCTGTTATTTTGACGTAAATTCTGCATCAATACCCATTTTCTGAGCGTATACAAGTTCCTTGTTTGCCGGTAGGGTGGTTGCAGTGCTGCTGTCATTCATATGTCTCCCAAAAGCTGCACATACGTAACCGACACAGGTGGGTGTATGCAGAAAGGGCAATACCGTGACTCACGCCGTTTAATTTATGCCAATCACCCAAAGCTAAACCACTCCACTGCAGAAATATGCTGACAACAATTGGCACACAGGTAACCGATGTATTTGGAATGAGCAACAGTATTTATAACGTGCCGAGTGACTTAGTCACGCAGAATTAGAAAGCGGGGGAACTGGAGGCTGATTTTGGTTTCTTAAGAGATTCAGATGTGGATCAGACAGAAGGTGACAGGGAAAATAGTCATCTCCAGCCCCAGGGTGAGTATGGACACAGTGCTAGTTACACCTGTAGAATGACAAATTCGCAAGTGCACTGGATGTTCCTCAAATTTGAAATACCTACAGAAAAATGACACAAGTTTGCACTCACCAGCCAGTATCGCTCCCAGTGAATGCACTGCATGGGAATTTCCTCCAAATAATGCTGTTCCTCTCACAATCCTTGCGTAAAGCAGGAAAGCTGTACAAAGTTTTCCTGTTGTGGTGAAGAGTGACTTGGTTCCATCAAAACCAGAGTCCCAACACAATGAAGTCATCTGCAACAAGTAACGTGTTCATTCTTCTCCCCCAGTTCCCCCTCGAATCCTCCTCCCTGGCTTATCCCATGCTTACACACTCCAAATATCTGTTTAACATTTAAACTATGTTCTCTGAGGCAGCAGTTTCCAAATTTAAGTCATGAGATTCTGACTTCAGTTGGCAATAAAAGCAGTCTTATAAAAGCATAATCTACATAAAGTCATGAATGGTATTGCCCTTCTGCGATGATATATTCAACCAAAGACAATGCAGCTGTTTAGGTGTAACTACTAGGCAAAACATACAAAAGACTAAAACAATATTAGGGATTTATTTATAATCAGTTCTATGTCGTGCCTGGTTTCAGAGCTCTATACCTAGGATTAAAGAGCTAATGGCTCTTCTTATCCCGCTGAAAGATGTCCTCTGGATCTTTGGCTAGCATGCATCCTAGTGGAACCTACACAACAAAATTACGCAGTAATTGGTTACATTAAGAAAGAATCCCCCATCTGCCATGTCTAGTCAGTCAGTCAAAAAAGTTTTTATCATGTCCAAAGAGGGAGAGGTGGGTAGCTCCCCAAAACAAGAAGTCGTCCCTTCAGAGAGAGGCCTAATCTTTTCATTTTTCATATAGGAAGAAAAAAATACAAACAAGAAAACAACTCCAAAAATCTTATGCTGCTAGCCATTTGGACCCCAGACGTACCATGAACCACTTAGAAACTTGTCCCAAACCCACTATGTGTGCAACATAGACAACTGCTATGTTATGTGTGTGGGTATTTATACACATACACACCCACAGGAACATCTCTCTCCCTCTCCGAGTGTACGTGAACATGACAACCACCATAAACAAACGGGAAAGTCAGACACTGCCCACGCAGAGGAAGCGCCGTTCTCCTCCACAGCCGTAGCAGGACACTTCTACCATTTCCTCCACACCAGATTTTCCCCCAAGTGCTTTTTCCTCTTTGTCCCACCCCAAGATTCTCAGCAGTTCAGTGAGACAAAAAGGGCTGACGCCAGCCAAATTCTTCCCTATGTTATCCGTGCTTAAAAGCAGTGTAGGCAGCTAAGACTTTGAACCGAATTTCACTGTTCCCCAAGTAGAAATTGATATGTATTAAAGCAGCTTATTCCTTTCTACATTACTTTGGAGATCTTCTGTAATTTGTGCAAACAGTTCTCACTCTGGCAGGAAAATTGAAAACATCTGAGTCAGCTCTCAGCACCTGAGCTTATTCCTTTTCCCCTGGGTTAAGCCCAGCAACCTCAATACTTCAGTGTCTTTTTCTCTGGGTCAGTGCTTGCAACTAAAGCTTTTTGAAACCAAGAGCTCTTACAGCAAACAATTCATTTATGTACTTAATTTTGGTTAGCAATCACGTCAGAGACGTCTGCACCTCCACGAGGGCTGCCACCATGCCCTGCCTGTAGAGGTGCGATGGTGTTTTTCGAATGGCCGTGTGGCAGAAATGCCTCTCCCTGCCTGGCTTCAGCCTGCAGTGCTGCAGAGGCTACGGCAGCCCCAGCCGCGCCGCAGCGGGGTCCCCGGCACCTGGGAGGGTATCACAGGGCAGTTTAGGAAACAAAAGCGCTCCAAGACCCTTTTTCCAATTTGCACCCACCACAAAGGGGCTGATGAGACACAAGCCAGGGAAGATCCCGGTATAGAATAAACCATCGACATGTGGGAAGAATGGTGGCTGAGAGGGACCCAGAACCACCACAGTCTTCCTGGGAACTCCCCTTCAACAGATGCCACCACCAGAAACTAGTGCACAGAGAAAGCACTTGTACGGGCCTGTGCGAGGTAGGTAAGTCAATGGACCTGTTCCCCTCTTCCCATCTCCTAACTACATGGAAGAAAAAAACATGCCCTAGTTCTAAATCGGAAGAATTTACTATTTCGTAATTTGAAGACTAACAAACAAACCAAAAAAGAAACCAACTCCCCCCCGCCCCGAACAGATACGAGTTTTGGAAGGGATACAAATCCATATGCCTCAGGGAATGCACCGATCACTAACAGGAATGTGCTACCTACTAACTTCTAAATTTCTTAAACTACCAGCAAACCACAGGCAGCGACAGCTCATGGGGTCAGATGGTCCTGGCCTGAGTACTCTTGCCAACGACGCTATCCTACCAGAAACTGTCAGTGTGACACAATCCTTCCAGAATTTTCCAGCTGAAAAAAGCTTTCATTATTGAGTTAAATATTGATAAAGTGCCAAAAGACAGTTCATGTATTTTCTCTGCAAAGTATGACATTGTTTATATTCACATTTTCATACTGACTTTCCTCTCAATCTCGTGCACACATAAATGTTTGATGGCCTTGGACACGTGACTAGTTTTAATCATGTTTGGACAAACCTCCTAATTATACATTTATCCTACTTGTATAGACCATTGAGTGAGTGACACACGTTTTAATAGGTCTAATTTCAGCTTTAACTTCTTTCTCTCTTTTTAATTAGTTAACAAAAGGAATTAAGCCACAGTTCTCTAAAAGATTAGCTGCCAGTGATAAACCTATAATCTGCCAAATATGTGTACAACTCTGAACCACCAGATTTACTGTCTAAAGAATCATGTGATCCTTAAGCTGTGGTTATTAAGTATTTGCATTTGAATGTGGGGTAGCTTGTAAGGGTCGCACAAACAAGCTGGATACATGCTTCTGTCAGATTAGGGACACACGACCCGACGCGATCGCTCAGATACAGCCAACCTCGTACAAATTACCAGTGTGGATGCACAGCACCAGTGCAAGCCATGCTTTGAACTGATGTTGCTGGTCTAAAAGAAGGATGTTTTATACAGCCACAGCAACTGCACCCACACCCTTTCCTATACGAGGATATTGAGCTGGCCTCCTACGGATTCTACGTTTAGTTCTGCAGAAGAGGGCTCAGCACCATGAAACTCCGTATTTGAACTGCTGAGGTTTGCCCTATTTTCCTTCTTTTATTATATAAACATTACGCAGCAAACAAGGACAGAGAATGAGGGTTTGCGTCCTTGGAAAGAAGACATGCATAAGGAAAACCATCCATGCCACCAGGCAGCTAGGATTGCCACACAAAGCCTAAAATACTTGTGTGTGGACTGACAATAAGGTAAGGAGAAAGCATTTCGGATTGATTTAATTTCCCTGAGTTTCTAGACAAAACTCTGCTGAGCCGTACTGCAGTTCCACTCTTGTATTTCTACAGCTGGCAGGGTGGCGCACTGACAACATCCAGGGTACCAGGCAGTCACAGGTGACCAGCTGAAGACAGACAAATCTGATATACCGCAGGAGTCAGCTGACCAAGGGAAAACCCACAGGGCTCCAATGTATATTCAAGGGCTGAACAACAGCCGTCCCTTTTGACAGCTGCACTTCTGTGCAAGCATTTGCCTTTCCCGAGCAGAACCTGCGCTGTCTGGCCAGGCAAACACCCCTTCCTCTTGTGCTCCATTAAGTTTTCCCAGCCGTATCAGGACTTTGCAGGGATCCAAGCGGTTAAAGATGACACACCACGCCCTTCACCGCAGGTACGCAAAGATGTACCATTAACCGTGATGCAAAGCAAACCAGGAACACGCTTCTGAGTATCGGTATTGTGAGTAAGAGCCTTGGCTCCTGTAAACTCCCAGTTCAAATTCGAGCTCATTAGCTGAGAGTCACTAGAAGAGCTGAGCAATACAATGACATTACAAATGCAGGTGACATATTTGCTTAAACACTAAGCACTCCATTTCTCTTACTCCTCCCAGTAACAATGGGGTCACCTTGGAGAATCTGAAAGTTTCCAAGTCAAACAAGGACATCGACGTATCATGAAAGACAAGATGACATTAAATGATGATGCTCGTGTTTTGAATTCCATTCTGTATCTGGCTGGATGACAAAGGCTACAGCAGAAGAGATAAGCCTACATACGTCTTCCACCCCTGTGCACCTCTAAAGCTTTACAAATTTTGAATGCCTATAACCAGGGCACCTGACTTCCATTGGTGGATACAAGTCCTGGGTCCGCATACTTGACAGGTGTGCTGTGTCAAATCTAGATATGGACCACGAAGTCCCACACCCTACCTTCTCAAACACCAATGGTTCAAACTCTCCTTTAATAAAAGGAGAATAAATACTGTAAAGAGCTAGCGAGGGATCACATATTTAATACTGGTGAACGGTTCCATGCCAGTCTTGAAGAACATGCCTTCCTGTCAAGTCCAGCCCAGACTTTTAAGCAACGGAATATTCATGCCAAATTTTGGCCTTTTGGTGTCTTACTGTCTGGGGGATCTTTGCAGAGAACAAAGGAAGATGAGTATCTACCTTTATCTACAAGGAATCTTAACTAATCCCTCAAGGGGATTGCCAGCAGAGAGACCAAAATACAAAATAACACAGGGGCACACATTCACTGTGATGTTTTGTTGGTCGATACTTTTCTCTGCCATTAATAAATTGGGAAAGCATTGTTTTCAGGATTCCCTACAACCAAAAGGAGTTGTCTATGTTTAATCTCCGGGTGGCATAGATAGCAACTGGCCAGGATACAGGCTTGTATGGAGTCTGGTTGGCGACAGGTTGATGAGTTATCAGCTCTGATGCAATGCTGTGAGCTATCACTATTTTATCTGTTTTCTGTAGAGATACAAGTGCACTTAGAGGTTCATGCTACAGTTACTTGTCTGATAAATATAACTATAAACTACCCTTCTCACCTCCAACTAGATGTTCTTCCCTTATCAGACGTGAGTCATGCTGGCAGGATAGCCTGGGGAGATTCACGGCAGATGCTGGTTCTTTCGTCATTTGGCCCACCACAGAGATGTGACTGGGTTTAGACTCCTCTTTTCTTCCCTCATTGTGTGTCATCACTTACCCATAACCACTTTTCACTTCCCATCTCTTTACAATCACAACTGCCTTTTAAGTCACTACTGCACACATTTCCCGTAACTTCTATCACCACTGGATTTAAGTTCTACAGTCTCCTCCCTTCAAGCTGGACTCTTGATGCCGAGCCCATCTTTCATCACCATTTTCTAACTGCTCTTCTCCGTTGCATGCACACCACAGAATCAGAGAATAGTTGAGATTAGAAGGGACCTCTGGAGACAGTCTAGTCCAAGCCCCCTACGCAAAGAGGGGACATCACAACAGGTTGCTCAAAACCATGTCCAAGTTGAGTTTTGAGTATCTCCAAGGATGGAGAAACCACAGCCTCACTGGACAACCTTTCCAGTATTAAACATCGTCACAGTACAAATGTTTCTTTTGATGTTTAAATGGAATTTCCTGTATTCTAGTTTATGCCTATTGCCTCATCTTTTCACTGGGCACCATTGAGAAGAGTCTGGCTCCACTTTTACTGCCTCCTGTCAGGCACTGATACACATTGAAGCAGCGTTACAGGCTCCCTAGGGACAGAAGCCCAGTTCTAGAGTAAGGATGGCACTTCAGCAAAGGTAAGCTCTTAAAAATCCCAGTTAAATCCACAGGGCAGACACCATCTCACTTCCTGCGTCTCTGTTGCATTCATTCTAAATGGCTTTTCTTCACTTGGGAAGTATACAAATTTAAATATTTGTGTCCAAGGAAGGATGCTTCTCTTACGCAAAGGTCTTCCCCTGAACTCTGAAAGCAGGTCACCAACACTGAAGTGAAAATGCCCTGAGCCTTCCTTCAAGTATTGACACATTTTATTCACACATTCACATTCGTTTTATTTGCACATGCTTGTTATACGCTGGCTAGAGGTTATAAACAGGTTACAGATGAGACCACTACACCACACCAAGACTTAATAGCAAGCTACTGAGTTACCTAAACCTTAGTACACTTGATTAGTCATTTCCTCAAGGGTCAATATATGAACCCTTTGCAATTAGGATGGACTTACACTATAGCTTCTAAAGCAGGTCTGATTCTTCTACAGCATCCATCTACACTACGTCAAACACTTCAAACCTTCAGCTCATTTGGATGCGTTTATTGTCCTACCAATTCTCAGCTCTCAGCCCCTCACCTTTGAACGAGTCCCTTTTGGGAAAATTCAGCTGGTATTCAGAGCCCCGCAGAGAGACACTACAGCAAGCAGAAAGAGAACAAAATGCATATTTTAAATACAGAAATGAGCGAGGGAGATGAAGCAAAGTCCACCCACCTTTCCTTTGACTGTCTCTACTATTTGTTAATGGCTTTAGTTCTCCCAGGTGACCTGCTCAGGCATACTTAATTGAATGTGGAAAGTTTTATTTGGAAATGTACTTGAGATTCTGGCTGATTAAAGTGTCCTTATTTTATGAGATTTATATTCTTATTTAGTACATAAAAATAACCAATAAAGACTGCAAGATATTCCTTTTCACTCATCATACCCTTCAATCAGCAACCGAAGTGTTTAACAGCTGGATACCTACAGATAGGCCCTAAAGTGACGCTCCTAATTAAGCACTCTGGAGAAAAAACAAAAACAAAACCACCCTGGAGGTGGCAAGACTCCCACGGCGCTTCCCGGAGCCGGCAGGGAGCTGCTGTGTGCTTGGCAGGTACAGAAATCGGGGCCAAGATTTTCTCAGCTACTTGCAAATTTTGAATGTGAAATTCCCTTTCAACATTAAAATTGCAGCGTCTGAAATCCAAATGCCCATCGCTGCCCTCCCTCCAAACCTGCGGCAGTCCTGAGAGACTCTTCTATTACTTTTCAGCACACACCAAAAAAAAAGAAAGAACAGAAAAGAAAGAGTAAGCCCAATTCCTATTCTCCATTCAATTAGGTAATGTAATTACAAGACACCGGGTGATGAAGCAGCACCACCGGGTCCTGACAATAGCCTCAGTTAAGGCAAAGCAGCATTTCAGCTTACTAATTGAAGGGCTTTTCATCTGATTGACCTGCCTGTGGTAAAAATATTACATGACACTCAAATGGTGGGATTTATGTTCTTCTCAATTTAGTCTCTTGGTCATTAATACTGCATTAATGGCAGGGGTCTGGAATGTAATTGGAAGGAATATAACAGATTAGCTTGCTTATTCACCAGAACACCATCCAGTGGAGTGCTACGTGCATAGCTACTTATAAAATAGACCTTAAAGAAAAAGGTTGATGTTTTCAAATAAATCATAGGGAGCATAAAGAGCCCCGTGTTACAGTGCCTGCTAGAACACTGAGTTAAAGCACTCCTTTTCATCCTTGTGGCTTTGGTGTAAGACACAAAGAGGGGAGTCCGCAGCAACTCACATGGCTGAAATAGTGGTCATTTATCCGTGTTACAAAACCATTACATGCAGCTCGGCCAGAATGTTTCTTCCAAAACTGCTCCCCTGAGAACCTTAATAGTTCTGGGTCGGAAGCAAACTGTTGCTTTTTGTTCCAGATCTGTCAGGTGGGACACACTTATCAGCGCTTGCAACAAACATCTCTGGCAGTAGGCACTATCACCATCCCCTTCCTGAGACGTGCAAAGACAATAACACAATCACAAAAACAGGTATTGGAAAACTACAACTAGCATTTTTTGCAACTGTGGAAACAATGCAAGGTTCTTGACACACAAAAGTTTTCCAATACTAATCGCTGGAGTATGACCTGGCACACATGAAATGATAGAATATTCAGAGGCAGTAACGGGGTGCCATGTTCCAGCCACAGACGAGTCACGCGCGAAGACTGGATCCAAGCAACCCAGCTATAAACAGATACCAGATTTTTCAGAAAAATAGTTACGGGCACTGACAGATCACACTAACAACATCTTCACCTTCAACGATGTCTACAGAAATGTGTGAGGTCTAACCCCATCACCCTGATGGGCTGTCTTGGCTCAAATACTCTTTGGTCTGGACCAATTTTTAAACCGAAATTTAGTCAAATCCAACAGCTCTCATTCTTGGAGAGCACAACCCCCAAGACAACCGCAGAAACTACAGTTTCTCAGCACCCTTTGAAAAAAGCCTCATCTGACTGACTGAGCCACCCAGGTGGGAATGTTTTGCCCTAACAATATGCATTTTCAAGGGTAGAATAAGCTTTGAGAGCTCCTGAAGGACACATTTTAATGGAATGCCCCAAGGTTTAAATGAAATTACCACAAACAAAGTTATAGTCCCAGAAACTTCACCTATACTGTTGGTTCTGCTGATTCTTGGCATCTTTTACTTTGCTTATGCTAAAAATTTAAGTACAGCAGCAGGTCAGAGCTTTGAGGCAACTTTGCTGAAAAACCAACCGAATCATTCCAAATCTTTTCTTCCTGCTTTCTGTTTTCCCACTTCTCTGGTTTGCTGACTCAGTCAGGACCCAGAAGCACCCAAGTACTGTGAGAAAGGTCGACCTTGTAGGATGTCTGGCATACATCTGAGAGATGTCTCACTCTTAGCATCGGATTTCCAGAGAGAAACATGCATCTACCAATCCTCCTACCTAGCAGCAGCTTCTTATTCACAATCTTCTTTGAACGGTCTTTATACTGCTAGTTAAAGCGTTATTAATTGGCAAGGTTTTGTCATGCTGGAGCTTCATTTGATTCTCTACAGCCAGCCTATCTGACAAAATGACAATCCTATTTAATTATATTAAATGCATTTGCATGTTTTGTCACTATCTTCTCATGAGACTTCGTCAATCATGTTTTCAGACATGATGACCAGCACCATTCCCAGGGATTTCCAGCTCAAAATCTATTACATGGGTTTGAGATCAGAACTCTAATTCAACGTTATCTGAATTGCAAATGCAGTGTTTTGTGTAGCATGTGAACTTTATGCATTTAAAAGAAATGTCAACACTTCAGGAGGCTAATTTAGCACCTGGTACTGTAAGACATTTCCCATCTTCACACTATTTGCACATTACTCAGAACACAATGGTCCTTTTTTCAGCCTTTATACGTGACCCAGGGGGCCACAGGCCGTGTGTGCCGCTGAAGAAGCACTTACACCTCCTGGAGTACCACTGAGGCTTTTCTGTCAGCAGGGAACCAAGAGCTCAACCAAAGAAAGGCCCAAACCCATGCTTTTGCATCTGAACACAAGCCAAAGAAGCTGAACAACACTTTCCCTCTATCCTGCATCCTGTTTTCAGGACAATACGCACAACTTTCAAGAAAACTCCAAGGCCCTTCTAATCCAAAGTTTAGATTAGTTTCCAGGCCTCCTAATGAGCCCAAAACAGGGTTAAATGAAATGTTTTCTTTGTCGGTGAGACATTGTTAACCAAACCCTCCTGAAGCATCATGCTTCTTCCCAAGTCATAAGCCTCAAGAACGCAAGCCGTAAGCTGCCTCATTTACATCCGTGCTATGTACAAGTCAGTTTACATCTTTAAACAAACAGTACCGTTTCTCCAGACCCATATTTGAACACCCCAGTGCAGCATGAAGAGACACGTTCTACCTCACCAACTTGGCATCCTCTCAATACCCTCAATACACAATTATCTGGGAAGCTTATTTCCAAAGGAACAGGATCACAAGGAGCCATCCAGACGCTGCAGCAGTGACTTGCTCTGCCTTCTCAACCCTCTCGCCCAAGCCAGACACCCCCAGTACTGAAACACGGCACGCAGCAGTGGAGCACTGCACCGGGAATGACTCCTGTTCCTCAGGTCACAACTACTACTACAAGGATCACATTAAGCTGATAGGAGATTTTATCATTCATTACTCTATATTTTTACATTTGCTTAGAAACTTACATGCAGCACTACTGTTTTTTCTTCTTTTTTAAATTTTTTTTTCCCAGCTAATTCAATCCCCTTTCTTCCATTCCTAGGATGTTCTGAATGAGGCTGAGCTTAAGACGAGGTAATAATTATTTACAAAGCATAACACTAAAGCATTATAGAGCCTTCCAATAAGACAGGGTTGAAGCAGTAAGACATCCTTTTTGTGTTCCATCAGCATGCTCTGGGGTTAGGCCTCTGCTGCAGTACGACAAGCAGAATATACATTTTAATAGACAACACGAGAAGAAGAAATGCTTCCAAGACACGCACAGCCTGGCAATGAAATAAATATGCCTTCTTCCCTCTGCCTCCTCAGCAAATAACTGACCCAGGTGAGGTTTCCTGCTCCGGCACGATAAAAGCAGGACAGGCAGGATGATAGGTACAAACAAGCACCGCTTCCAAACCGTCCATTAACTGACATAGCGGCTGAACTTTCCTACTCTTCAACCTAGAGACTGTAAATTCAGGTTTCTGCATAAAATGGGACAAAGCTGTAAAGGTCTTTGGCCTGTAAAGATCTTTCACGCTGGCACCACGGTTCCCAGCTGTTGTCTCCAGGCATTTTCATGATCTGATGAAACGGCATCAAATGTAAGCATATTGATTTAAAAAGATGTAGGGTGGGACTCAGTTCCCACAGAGACACACAAACGGTTCCCACAGACTTCCAAAGCAGGAGCTGAATCAGAACCACAATCGCAGACCCTATGATAATGATCGCAGCATCTTTCAGTAACCTCAATAAGCAACAGCTCTCTGAAAAAGGAGCAGGCAATTACAGGGAGCCCTCACTGAGACCCACTGCAAATTAATATTAAGCCTCAAGCCTATTTCTTGAAGCTCTCCCAGCACAAACCTCTGTCCGCCTGCTCCAGAAAACGCCTGAGCTCTGAGGAGCAGGTCTGACATTTCAGTGCGAATCACTTCAGTGAACTGGCATCAGAAGGCTCTGCAGCAGCGTGAGGTCAGTCAGGTGAGCTACGGCACTCAGCAACAGGAACATCTCCTCTTCTTTCAGCATCTGCGGTGTTTGATCCAGATATTGCGTGATTTCAGACCCTAAAGCGGGTAGCAGAGGGCAGCAGGCACACTTATCAACACAACAGCACACGAGCGGGGTGATCTGAGAAGTCTGAAGGGGACGTGGTGCCAGACTGCCGCTACCTGGGGAAGGTGGGACTCGGGGTGTAACCTTGGTTGCTGCTGGGTCCTGGAGGGGAGAGCAGAACCGATCCTCTTCCAGACACGCTGCAGAGAGGAAATGCAACGTATGGTAGAGATATTCCTTATGATAGTTTCTTGAAGTTCTCTTTCCTCATCACATGAATAAGCTTTCTGAGTACACTTTGGAACTATACTGGGCCTCTCTCCTGGGAGCCGTCACCAGCTGTGCGTCCAATAACTCTTCTCAAATGCTTTACAGATACATAGATGCAGATACTGGAGGGGAAAAAACTTATCTTGGAGCAGAAAATACAACACTTCAATTTCTGATAACGCCCATGAAAAGTCTCCTCCTCTCATAGACTGGCTTTTTGGGGCTGATGCTCTGAGAACACCCTAACCTGTTTTTCATTTATAGCTTCCCTTGGAAGAGGGACGGGTAGAAAGGGACAAGGTAGGAATATAAAGCAGCTAGGAGACAAACACATGGCAGTAATTCTGCACTCTAATTCAGCAAGCTGCAACTATTTCATTTATATAAATCTTCTCCCATCTCTTCTCTTCTAGGTCAGCAAAAGCTGAGGGAACAACAAGGACCCAAGATTCAAGAGTTCAAATCACTACACTTGTCTGTGCAAGAGATGTTGCTCTGACATGAAAGCAGTTTCCCATGGAGTATTTGCTATCAAAGGGGCAGACGTGGTGCTGAGGGACATGGGTTAGTGGTGGTTTTGTCAGTGTTAGGTTGACGGTTGGACTCGATGATCTTAAAGGTCCCTTCCAACCTGGACAGCTCTATGATTCCATAAGCTCTTCCTCTGGGATAAGAGAGTACGCAGTGGACTATGTTTTTCCCAAGTGGTCTAGCAGAAGGGCGAGCATGCAGAAATCCAAACGTCAACAGCACACGCTCGTCTGTAGGGCCCCGGTACCACATCAAAGGCTGTCAAAATACAGCAGAGACAACTAACAGCCTTTGTCCATGAGCACCCCGTGTTAGTTCCAGCCCCGATTTCTCTAACAGCCACATGAACCATCAGGAATTGCATGGCAGGGAAGGGACTGAATGGATGTGCAGGTTCAAAGATAACACTCAGTACCCGTCTTACATGCAAAACGATGGCTTGGGGCTTGTAATTTTGTTTGTTTCTGTTTTTCAAACAGTGGATTCATCTTACACAGTGGAAGCAAAGGAAGAGAGGCTATATGTTTTATAATACTTTTTTTTTTTTTGGAGTGAATCATCATGTGTAGGGGTTTATGTTTACGTTTTTTAAAATTAACCCAGCTAAGCATTTGTTCCATACTGCACATAACTTGTTGCCTCTTTTTGAGCACTCAGTGAAAGACAAGCTTTGGAATTAAATCTACATCTGGCAAGTCTGAGAGACAGGACTTTAGCAAGCACTGCAGGCTAACTGGAATTCCACAATGAACTATTTGCTTCCTCTCTCAGAGATAAATCAAAAGGAGAGGAAAGGCAAGAAAAACAGTAGTAGAAATACCTATCCAGATTAACTTGCAGTGGGAGCAAAAAGGTTGTATCGTGTTAGCTATATCGACATTTAAACAGAAGTGTTTAACAAGAACTGGAGGATTCAAAAGCACATTCCTGATTTACCTTCTTAATTCTTTGCTTTTCTCTTTCCAAACTTTCTACCATCTGCAGCTCTGATGTCTCCCAGCAAACCCGCATTACCACAGCCTGCTCTGGCTGATTGTTAGGTACACTGGGTCTCCCAGCCTGGTGGAGCCAAACTACTTAGCACAATACTTTGCTCATCTGTAAAACAGCATCCCTTTCACACAGAAATATGCTTTATTCAAGATATTTACATGGGGAACGGCATTATTTCACAAGACTGGGAGAACAGCCTGCAACTTTCCACCTCCTTCTTGCTGTAAGAACGTGGTGTCTGCCCACGGGGGTCCTCGTCTCTCCGGAGTCGGTGCTAAGAGGGGCAGGAAGGTCAGAACCCAAAGCAAGGTCTCATCTATGACAATTTCTGGCCGAAGCAGTCAGCTGTAAGAGCTATTATTATGACTGATAGATGTGGATATCCAAGCAGCCCAAAACAAACCCTCAGCACGTGGCCTGATCACTCCTGATAATCCAGTTGCTTCCCGTGAAACTGCTCAGAAGGAGAGAAGTGGTACGATTGGGACTACAGATGCTTCGCAACGACACCCTGGAGTATCAGCCAGCTCAGGATGCTCGGCCGCAACACAGGCAATCCGTCTCTATGCTCATCAAAACGCTGTCTAGAGGAAAAACTGGTTACTTATTACAGCAGCGTTTGTATTGATACAGAGGAAGACAAACACATATTTAGCTTTTTGTGTGGACGGAAACGCACCTGGGTAAAGAAGCTTCCGGTGTCTGTGTGCTCGGTGCATTTCTCTGTGATACGACCCTACACCGCAGAGCAGCACACTTATTTTTTGCTGATTTATTATGGAGCAGGAACCGACCACCAGGCAGTGTTTTCTCCAAATGCTCGCCAAGAGCCAAAACAACACAAGAAAGCATTTTGCAGGTGAAAGTACCAAAATTTGTGTACCCGCAGGTGCAGAACTGATTAAAAGGCACACATAAAGGGAGATGATTTCTAAGCAGGTGTTTGTACTTACAAAACACAAATTAAGATATATCCTTAATTTACTGAAGTTTCTATAAATGGAGTTAATCTAGAGATACGCCTTAATATGTGCCAACTTGAAATAATTTTAGATTAATGAACAAGTTTCTTAATGATTTTTATTTTAGGAAGTGCGAAACAGAGTTATATGGAGCAGGAACGTGCAAGTACCAGAGAAAAAGTAGAGGAGGACTCATTTCTTATTTTTGTATAGAGAAATTGTGCACTAATATAAATTATCAAATCACATTATTTGACAGAATAAAAAGTGACCTTTTCAATATTATCTCAGCCTCCTTACTTCTGATGATTTTTTTTAGTTAAATTTATCATTAGCTATTTTTATCCAAGAAGGTGTATTTATGGGATTATTTATTTATGGAATTACTCTCTGATATGGTATTTACTTGGGGTTCTTATTTTGATTTGTTTTAAATGTCATTTAAGACCTCATGAACAGTAACCAAACATTTAAGTAGCTAGTTGTCCTGTTTCTATTTTGCTATGCAGGGAATTAATGCATTGTTGTTTTCTGTAACCATCACCTCCTATATACTCTGGAGCTATCCTTAAATTTTGGTCTGATTTTCTTTTTTCCTTTGTGAGAACTTATTATTTAGTTATTTATTAGCTACTAGCAGATAAGAGGTTCATTCTTCATTTATTTGACGTTCCTTATTCCATGTTAAAAGCCCACAGATATTTGGTAATAAATAACTAAGGATATTTTAATAAGTGGTTACAAACCTTAATGCAGAGTTCTCTTAGCAACTACGTGTCTGCATGGCAGACACATCCAACTCCCTGTTTTATCTGCCGATTTTCAGTCACTATCTTTTTAACCCAAACAGCATGAAATAGCCTTTAGATAGTATCTTAGATAAACTGTTTCATTGTGCTCCAATCCTTTTTTCCAGATCGAAAATCCATCACTCTGAGGTAGTTTCTCACTCCATGTCCTTTTCTTGCCACATCGGTATTTCTTTATTGTATAACTTGGCAGATAAGAATTAACACATCCTTTTCTGTATGCTCGTTTGCAGAATAAATTACAAATAATCTAGCTATTCAGTCAAATGATAGCATTTTGATTGTTTTCGTTTAAGTGCCCAAATTTTAGCAAGGCACTAATATTAACGACAAACTGCCAAAACCCATTACAAATTGGGTGCCTTCGGACTCCACCAGCTCTGTAGCTGCGTTCTGCCTTTGTTGAGCTGCCTCTTTCCATTTACACTCCAGATGTGAACTCTGCGGACGTGTACTCTATTTAATCACACAGTGATAGCATGCACGAGGCACTACACACTGTCAAAATTTGAAGAAAGGCAATCCCTGAAGACACAGTTCACTATTTCTACGGAATAGCTGGTGTTTCTCGCCTAGTTCAGTACCTTTGCTGTCACCACATAAAGGAGTTTTCTGTACTTCGATGGGCTCAACCTGTGCCAACTTGCTCCTTCTAGCCTTGTGTTTTCATGCTGACTTGGGTGTGAGTACTTATCTACCTCCAGTAGCCTCACCACTGCTTTTATTTGTGCCAGCAAAGAGTTTTTCATATTTCAGCTCCCAGCCTTCCTCCTTGACAAATACACACATAGTCTTTAAAGAAAGAAACCAAAAATGTTGGGAGAAGAGCCAGTGTTTTGCTCCTCAAATGAATCCTAGAAGACAAAGATCAGGAAAAATGCCTAGTTAGTCACTGCATAAAGAAAAAAAAGCTGCATCTCCTCCTCTCTGACTCTTTTGCTCATTAGTACTTCAGGAATTCACCTTGTTCAACGTGGCATGTCTTCCCAATTAGAGACCAGGCCTCCCTAAAGGATACCAGAGCGGTAGGGATACCATGTGAAGTTGGGGTTATTCTTACGACCTTGCCCAACTGCTGCAGCCACTGGGTAGAGCACATCCATACAGCAGCTGCAAAATTCTCCATAATCTCCTGGAGTCGATAACAGGAGCTGGGCATGAGGCCTCTAGCTTAATAGATTAAGTTTTCCGGCAGAGCTGAGGATCACAGTAAAATCAGGACAGGAGATTTTTCTCATTATTGCTGCGTTTTTTGTCCAAGGTTGTAGTTTGGGTCCACAGTTAGTACTGATGAAAATCCAGGAGGAATTAACTCAGGTCTGGCTATTTTGATCTTGTCTCTCTTATGACTTCCAAACCATTGTGATTTGGAATTCCAAACGTAATCCAGCTTTATAAACATTATTCTCCCTTTCTTTGTGTAAAAATATGCCGCTTCCACTCTGAGCTCCTCTATACTGATGACCATGTATGTTACTCCCTGAACTACTTCAGCTAACGCTTCCCAAATCCTTAAACTGAAAATCAACTCTGAGAACACATATTACATCAGCCAGTTCCAGTGTTCCAATACTTGCAACCACAGGGCTAGGTCCATTGGAGAGAGCGCAATGAGAACCTGGCCATGAATGCGTGTGCATAATGTCAGAAGTGTTTATAAGCAGGTAACTGGTTCCTTCATAAAACGCTTCCCTCTTTGGGCTCTAATCACAGCTGCTTTAGCAGATTGTTATGAAGATAAATTTAAAAAACTCCAAAAAACAAAGAGAAAACCAAAACACCCTTTTCATTTTAGATGGGAGATGTTCCTTTTTTGGAAAGGATACTTCCTGGCCAATTATAAACCATAACAATTTACTGACTTAAAGGCTTCTACATTTGGCCACATGCATTTTTCTTTACAAATGCAGCAACAATCAGTCCAATGTGAAAGCCAGCCAGACGTGTGACTGCCACTGCCCACCTTAGGTGGAAATTCTCTTTTATTAGAAACTGCAGAGCATGTGTGTGGGCAGGAGGGAGCAGGGCGGAGAGGTTTAGTCCCCGGTTGTCATTCTTTAGGCGTGACCACAAGGCTGCAATCTCTGGAACGCAGATGGCCAGAAAGGATGAGGAATGCCCCTGCCTCCCCTGGGGAAATCACTCTGATGATGCCAGGAGCTGTGATTTGTCTCTCCAGGAATGTTGCCACCTGCAGCAATTAAACCTCCTCTATAATATGATTTAAACGAGCAGATATTTTTTCCACAGAAACTGCCAGATCATTGTTTCCTCCAAGTGCCTCTGACAGGCAAGGAAATTAATGCAATGAGTCCTCCTCGAAGTGGGGTACTGTGGCTGTCCCGAAAGGTGAGGGATGCTGTGCATGGCTTGACAAAATTCAGCGAGCCTGAGAA
Source organism: Stercorarius parasiticus (assembly GCA_013396915.1). Classification (NCBI taxonomy): domain Eukaryota; kingdom Metazoa; phylum Chordata; class Aves; order Charadriiformes; family Stercorariidae; genus Stercorarius; species Stercorarius parasiticus. The sequence continues at coordinate 145,181 of VWZL01004016.1, forward strand.
CTCCATCATCAGTTCCCCAGAGATATCCTCAACCAGTGCTAAAGGAGCTGAAACTACATCTGATCTCTATGCTGTCGTCCACCTTCACTGCCTTTGTTGGGCACGGAACAAAGCACACGCGTAAAACCACTGCTGGGTGTGTTTTGTCATTCAACCTGCCACAAGCAGACCTCCCAACAGCCTCCAATGGCTTCTCCACATGTCAGAAGACAAGAGAACCACTATAAAGCCATGGAATTTTTTTTAAAGTCTTTTTTAAAAGCCTTTTAAAGCTTCTTTAGAATCGCCCTCAATACAAGACCCGTACGTAAACAGAACCTCTTGCTTATATATACTTCACCTGTTATTTTTTATGAATGTGGATGTTCAAAGAATAACAGCTTTCACAGTTAAGAAAAAGCAGTTACACAGATCACGCTTCACCCATAGAAGGTCAGGTATTGCAGTACTGTATGTCAAATACACTCCAGAGGGATGTGTTCCCCTTGGACATGCTCATGGGGCATGGGGAGTTTTTAGGAACATGTTGTCCCTCCTTTCAGGACACCCTGCAAAGCTCTTACCTGTTCAGTGATGAAGGAGCTTGAAAAAGTGACAGCTGACCAAAAGAAGATCCCACAGCTGAGAATGATCTTTCTGTTGAAACGGTCACCAAGGTAACCAAAGATAGGTGCCGCAACCATGAAACTACAGATGAAAACTGCAAAGGAGAGAAAAAGGAGAGAAACATTTAACAAACATCAGGCTAAGAACATGAAAACTAATTTTCTGCAAGCCAAATCCTCTAGAGAGCAGTTCCATTTAATTAGACATTCTGCAGCCCTGACTTACCAAGTTGTGCAGGCTGATGGGCTTTCAGAAGTCAGTGTTTCCTTAATCAAACAGATTTTTCATTCCCAGAGAAACTTCAGAGCAGCAAACCCGTATTACATCTGAAAGCACCAGCCCCTCAGTCTGCTGCCAGCTCAGCATGCGGGGATGGGCGAAACCAGGACAGAATAAATGAAGAGCTTCTACCCAAATGTCCCCGAGAAGGTGAAGTGGAGGTCGGGAGGAATTTCAAGCAAACAGAAAGCAAGCCCAGGGCTCCTTGTTGGCTCTTGCAGCAGAGACCAGAGAGAAACAGGCCAGAGAAACTGAAGTTCTTTCATCTTTTCTAGCAGTATTTTAAGGCAACCATGAAACAGTAAGAAAAAACAGCTAACATTCCAGTCAGCCTACTGGCACCAGCCTGTCGTTAGAAAACCCCTGTCTCCTCATTAGGTCCTTCAACCAGTACTGAACTGGTATTTAAACCCATCACTGAGCAACGAGTTCACTACAAGAAAGAGTTTTAACCTCGAAGGCCCTAACAGGCCGGGAACGTCCTCTTCGGAAAGGTTCACCGTTCCCCTTTGCTTCCCGCCAAAACCCCCAAGCACTAACCCACGTAGGAAAGGGGCTCCTGAGAGAAAAACCTCTGCAGAACCTCCTCGGCTTCAGAGTTCGCTCCTCCAGCCTCGCTCAAATCCATCTGGCCAGTGACACCACTGGAGACACCTGACAGGAGGCACTCACACCATATTCACGATTAATTGGGAACTTGGCAGAAACTGCCAGATTTTAAGCCGATTTATACCTGGCTTTTGTCTGTCCACATTGGGGATTGGGACGAGAGCAACTACATCGATTTTACTGCCCTGCAGGATGAACAACTTCTTTCACTGACTGTCTTGGGTTCAGCAAACCCAGAAGGATTTGGGAGGGACAGTAGAATACCAGGAGATCCCCCTTTAGTCACAGAGTTATGACTCTCATTAATTATCAGGCAGTTTTGGGAAGGCAGAGTGGGCTTCTGGTGTTGCCTAACCCTAGCCATCTACTTTTAATTGTATAAAAAGGGGGTGAGGGGATATAATAGGAGAAAAAAAAAGGCAAGAGCAGAGGACACACCCCTCTGCTTGGAATGTGTGCATAAAATTAAAGCGGTTAAGACCCAAATTATGAGTTTTTCATGGATGATGATATGCGATAGCTCAAAAATGCGCAGAATGCTGAACTGTGAAATGAGCTAAATGTCTCTTCTTTTTTAATATATTAAGATGTCAAAGCTGCTTTATAAATAATACATGTCCATTTGCATTTATATTTTGCGAGCCACATGATTGCGTGTATATCACTTTTGCACTATGATATTTGATAGGAATTACAGATTTGCTCTTTTTACATTTAGAGTCAAATAAATGGAGATGACACAGAAATGTTAAGACATAAAAGAAGCACATGCAACATAATATCACACATATTTTAATCTTAATGCTACGAACAACGTTGCTGCTAAACTGGAGTATAATCCCTATTGACAGAACACGCAGTTCCCGCACCTCTCCCCAAATCCCGCTGCCCCCTCCCCATGGCACCCACACTCCGGCGCGGAGCCCGGCTTTGCCGGACAGGGCTGGTTGTTGGGTTCTGCCTCCAGCGCCGGTCTCCGCTCTCGCAGGCCCCCACCCAGTCGGTCCATGCAAGGCTCGGGGTAGCCCAAGAGCCCCACCGTTCTGCTGAGCCAGGCGCCCTGCTCAGTTGCAGGACAGGGACTGCCCAGGTGAATAAATGATCACTTTCCTACACTTTCTGCCATGCTCACCCACCCCTGCAGCACAGTCCATCTCCCTGAGCTGCACATCCCCGAGACCCTTGGTTTCCAGTGAACTTGGCTCTAGTAGAGCAGAATGATAGAATCACAGAATGGTTCGGGTTGGAAGGGACCTTAAAGATCATCCAGTTCCAATCCCCTGCCCGGGGCAGGGACACCTCCCACCAGCCCAGGTTGACCCCGTCCAACCTGGCCTTGAACCCCTCCAGGGATGGGGCAGCCACAGCTTCTCTGGGCAACCTGGGCCAGGGGCTCACCACCCTCACAGCAAACAATTTCTTCCCCATATCTCATCTCAATCTCCCCTCTTGCAGTGTAAAACCCTTCCCCCTCGTCCCATGGCTCCCCTCCCTGCTCCAGAGTCCCTCCCCAGCTTTCCTGGAGCCCCTTGAGGGCCTGGAAGGGGCTGGAAGGTCTCCCCGGAGCCTTCTCTTCTCCAGGCTGAACCCCCCCAGCTCTCTCAGCCTGTCCTCCCAGCAGAGGGGCTCCAGCCCTCCCAGCATCTCCGGGGCCTCCTCTGGCCCCGCTCCAACAGCTCTGTGTCCTTCTGCTGTTGGTGCCCCAGAGCTGGAGGCAGCACTGCAGGTGGGGAAGCATCTCACAAATCTCCACTCCACAAGGCTACATCTGCACGGGCCCCAGTCCAACAAGGCACTTAAGCACATGCTTATATTAAGCACTTCAGAGTCATCAATTCCATGATTAAGTGCTTTCCTGAATTAACACCAAAGTGCTCAGCACCTTGCAAAGCGGGTGCGGCAACCTGGCACGAAGAATATGTGCCTGTTTATTGGGGATGAGAAGCAGAAAATGACTCTGACTCGCACAGAGGAGTGTGCTCATTGCGATTTGACCTTACCCTTGGAAGGACACTGAAATTCATTCATCTCAGAATGAGATATCCTGCCATTTTTACGATGTAAAAAGACACAAAGCTAAAAAAGCTTCCAAGGGAAAATTAGAAACCATCCAAGTCAGCATCCCACCATTTCAAATACCGAATAACCTGATGAATTCAACTCTGAGGCATGGAGGGTGTGATCCAAAATTCACATTAATCAGTGGGATTATTAGAACCAATGACCTCTGGATGATAAATGCAAAGTCTAATTCTGGAATTCGGGCAAAAGCAGGCAAAGAGCACAAGTCTCCTCTTTCCAATAAAACAAACCAACAAAAAGATTGCCCAGTGCCTTTCCAACAACATACATCTTGCTGCTACTCAAATCCCTTCGGAGAATTTATTTTTGGAAGATTCTGAACCGAGCTGTGAGCTTTGTCACTGGTAAGCCGCTGACTTGACAGCTCCACAAGGTGTAAAAGGAAAGGACAACAGAACCTAATAAATAACAGGTAACAGAACACAGTTGTCATAATAATAAATGCAGCTTATATCAGAGTATTTATGACCCAAATATGCATTAGAGCCTTGATTGACTCCAATAAATGCAGAATATGATGGCTGTGTGGTCTGTCAAAAGGATCAGCCTGTTACAGGCATTTCCCATGAAACAATTTTTGCAATTACTCCTGCAAATGACAGCCGAGACTCCTGAACAACAGACGGGGTTGGCAGAACAGAGGTGAGTGAATCTAGGGCGTGTTACTAGGCGGGATGGAAACCCCAGTTACTCTAGACCAGGAGCTGAGGTTCTGCGACAGTGGAACACCAGAAGACAGAAACTGCCAGCACGTTCAGCTGGAGAGAGGGGCAGCAGAGACGTGATTAATATGAAGAGGAAGAGGGCCCCGGCGTAACGCAGAGGGATGCATTCCTGTAAAGGAGCCTGGCACTTGTGCCAGCCTCTTCCTATCTGGCTCCTCTCCCCTCTTCCTCAGCATTTTCTGTTCCTTGCACTCTCCCACATCCCTATTAATACCCAAGCGACACCACAGCAGCTGCAGCTTTGGCTTATCCCACTGCCACAAATCTTTTATATTAGGAGAGTGCGGTGACAGAGGCTGGCATTTCATTTGCCTCTTCCCAATCAACAGCTCCTCTTCTGCCCCAGAATATTAGCAGCTCCTGAAGACACGTACAGCGCAAGCCAGAGGAGAATCAGAAATCTACTGGGATTTGGGATGAGCTACTGCAAAGGCAGGGATGGTGTTCGGAGCACCTGTGGGCAGGTATAGCCATGTCAGTCGCCATTATGTATGCCGTACAGCTAATTTCTCTTGGTAAACGATCTCCAACAGTGCCAGCAGAAGCAGCTCGGTCCCAGCACTGGGTGGAGCCGAGACACATTTCTGCAGGAGCAAATTATTGTGTGAGCAAAGGATGAATAAACAGACACATAATGAATGCCATCCCAGGAGGGAGGTACTTTTAAGTACAGGTATTTTTGAAAGATCACTTTTGTCTTTATACCTCCCTTTGTGGCGTAGCCGCTGAAATGCCGACTGCGGTGAGAATGCAGGAAGAGTGTAATTGCCCAAACAGGATGGCTTGGTGTCTATTTCTGCCTCCGAATGCCTGTCCCACCCTCTACAGGTGCACAAGCACCGTCCCAGCCAGCACTGCCCAGCTTCTTCTGTGCATGGCTGGAATTACAAAAATGCGCAGCATAAAAAAAAAAATTATAAAAATCTTACACTTCCCTCCCTTCTCCTCCACCCAAACACCCACCAGAGAAGGAAAACATCCTCCCCAGCCTCTATTGCCTCCTCCATGTACTGCAGCTTGGGTCACCGTTGAGGGATTACGGCCAGGGAGCCACTGTTCAGCCCACACGCTCCCCTCTCCAGGGCTGTCCGTATGGAAAAGCAAATCCCCAGGGAGCGGAAGCAAAGGAGATGAGGGGAGAGGGAGAAACTGTAGACTTATTTTTAACAGTCACAAAACCCTCCTGTCCACTGGAACTAGACTTTATTACTCTTCTTTCCCTCCAAACAAAAATGTACCAGCTTGACTCTACAACTGCTCCCTGAGATGGCTCTGACCCATCAGCTTTCCACCCCTTGATTCCGAAGGCGCTGTTGCCTCTGTCTCACTTGCTCTTTTCTTGCTGGGACTGATCAGCCCTTTGTGGCTCACAGAGGGGCTTCTCCTGCCAGCAGGCCGTCCATGGAGCACAACCAAGAGGGGAGTGAGGCACTGACAGAGGCACAGGCAGCGGCTGCACTTCCTCAGGTACTGGAAGGTTGAGAGGATCACAGGCACCTCCAAGAAAAGATCTCTTCTTTCTGTTTTGACTTCAAGCACACAGGGTTTATTTTTTCCTACCAGGAATAATGCTAGAAAGGTTCAGGTTCAGGTAAAAATAGTTCGCTCTCTCTATGCAGGGATGCTCGACGAGAAAAAAAATAGTGGCTATCTTTGAGCTCTGAGTCAGCACGAAGCCGTACGTACAGGTCTAACTGAGTGCTGACAATGTGCTTGGCTCCGGGGAAGGCAGACCCAGACAGCCTCTGCCTCAAGGGACTGGCAATCCGCTTAGACACAGCAAAGAACTATGTGCTGTGAGGTTGTTAATGTTTTCCCAACAACAAATTTCCAAACAATGAGAATACCTAAACACCCAGCTCCCTCTGGATGGGATAATTTATGGGTGTGCACAGGCACAATCCTGCTCTTTCTGCATAAGCCGCTGCCCTGCTGGGCTTTGTTCGAGCCACTTCTACCCCAGGGACTTTTGGTCGTGAACACACGTGTTTCTCAAGCTGCTTCTGGGACCAGCTACCACCTACCCGCAATGGTGAACGAAAGACCCTCCCAATAGCCCGACCAGCCCCTCTGTTTCAAAGACATGTTTTTGCAATGCTTCTTTTTTTTTTAATTTTCATTTTCATTACAGTTTTATACTATAATAATACTACTCAGCACATATGCAGCACATTTAATCACAGTGAGGCTTGGGACAATTTAGAAAGGAAGTTAAACATCATTAATTTCTACATCAGGGCTAAGGAAATTAAGACACAGGAAAGTGACCTGCCCGGGATGAACTACAGGAATCTTGAACCCACATAGGTCTTCCAGCTTCAGCAGTGTCCTGTTTACAGGACCTTATCTATGCTAAAGGTATTTTTTTAAGGTCTACAATCACAAATAAAAGCCATTTTTTTTTTCTTACAGCACCAAACAAGCCAAGAAAGAACAAAGATCCTTTCATGCCATTGAACCTGATAGTTCAGACACAACATGGTGATGTGACCAAAGTAAAAGTGATACTTGACTATGGGGCAAACCAAAGCCCTTGGAAATCTCAGCAATGTGATTTAAAACACTCATCCTTTGACGGAGATGAATTCTTACAATACAATTGCTTGTAAAAAATATCACCCTTGAAATCATCATTATCACACACGCTACTATAGGTACACACTCTCCACATGGACTTTGTTTTACTTAATTTCTAATTCAACAGCCAACAGATGGATCATGTTACTGCGTTCTACCAAGTGCAAAACACAAGATCCCTGGGTTCCAGACTATCATGCCGACTCGAGGTTTCTGACAAGCGTAAGGAGCTTTGAAACACGCCATCAGTTCCGTATGCCATACAAAACTGTCATACGCTGACAGCATCGAACACAGGAGCCTTTGGGGAAAAAAAAAAAAAGGCTTGAGAAGACACCAAATCAACTGGACTTAAGCGTACAAATGTTTGGTTTGGACATAGAATCACAGACTGGTTTAGGTTGGAAGGGACCTTAAAGCGCACCCAGTGCCACCCCCTGCCCTGGGCAGGGACACCTCCCACCAGCCCAGGTTGCTCCAAGCCCCGGCCAACCTGGCCTTGAACCCCTCCAGGGATGGGGCAGCCACAGCTTCTCGGGGCAACCTGGGCCAGGGGCTCACCGCCCTCACAGCAAACAATTTCTTCCTAATACCCAATCTAAATCTCCCCTCTTCCAGTTTGAAGCCATTACCCTTTGTCCCATCACTACATGCCCTTGTAAAAAGTCCCTCTCTGGCTTTCCTGTAGGCCCTGAAATGCTCTCCCAGAGCAGATCACAGCACAAGATGAAATAGAGATTTTCATAAATGCCTCGTGCTTATGTCCTCAGTGAATTAATGAGGAGGAAAGCAGTGCTTTAAAAGGTGCGGACCTAATTATTCACACTGTTTGTATCTCTCTAGTGTCTCTCTGTTTGGCAGGACACTTTAGATTGCATTTCCCTCACTGCAGATGCCACTCATCAGTATTCAAACTCCAATCTTGTCTTCTCCACAGGGAGCATGTTGCACCATGAGGTGCCAGTTTTTTTCCCTTAGAGCAAACTGCTATAAAATATAAACAACACATTTCGGATGACTATGTACACACCCAGCTGACATACACATTTACATTGAGAAGGTGGCTGCCGTACCATACCACTCAATTTCATTTGCTGTGACAGGGTCAGAACCCGGCTACAAAAACACAGTTATGAAGACAGACAAGGCTTGAAGACAGCTTTCCTGGCAAGTTCACGATTGACTCAACATCACGCAAGATGCAGCCCCGGGAAGAATTCAGTACTGGTAATTCCACCCCTTTTCCTCACTGCAAAACCCAGATTCTTCCAAGAGTTAGCCCTTATATTCCCAGCAAATGATATCCTGAAAGCTGGCTTTTTCACCTTAGCCAAGACGAATAATTGCTTCAGCGGGAATTGCTGGGAAATCACTCCTTGGAAACAGAAAATCAGATAAGAATAGCCAGAAAACCAATCCAACAACACACTAATGCCACCTGAGCTTTGGGAGGAACTGTGCGGGGCAAAGAGCAACCACTACGGTCAAATATAAGTAATTGCTGTCGAAAGTACCGTATATAGTCCAGTATATCATTGATGCATGCAGTGGCGAGTATGCGATATTACGGATGTGAGAGGTATTTCACTCACTGTGCATTGCTGCACGGGGATGGAGAAATATTCCTCTTCAGTCCCAAATGTCTAGACAACAGCTACAAGAAATAACTCCAACAAAAGTGAAGCCTAAAAAGGGAAACAACCCTTACGCGTGAGCACTGTTGAGACTGGCAAAGACTAGAGTCCCATGGCCACGGCAGCTCCTTACAGGAGCAGGCTTACAGACAAAATTCAAATACAGAGCAAAGGCAAGGAAAAACTGGCTTTGAATTAAAAGCCAAGATCTAAAACAGCACTCAAATTTTTCACCTTTTTTAATTAATTTCCAATATTATGTCAATTGAAGCTGCATTTAAAGATTCGGCCGTTCATATCTTGTTTATTGCTAAAGCAATTAAGTAGAAGGTTATTCACAGTTATTACTTCACAACCATTTTCCACATCCAGTGAGGGCCAGTTCTATCACGCTCTACTTCAAAACTCTTTATCTCAGTGTACAGTGGAAAAGCTAGCATTTTACTGCGCTGTTCAGTCTCTCTGGATGTCCAGCAAATTTACTTGGAGCAGGAGCTAACTTGCTACTAGATTAAATTTTGAACAGCTGTACGCAGGCAACATAATTCAAACAGAGGAAAAACCCAAACCCACCTTCTGCTTCTCCCTTTGGGAATTACAGTGATTACATTACCATTGTTTTAAAGGGCAACCTGAGCATCAATAACCCAGTTACTGTGTTCCTAGAGATGAGCTTCGTAACACGATGCGGCAGGCAGCAACGGGAAGGGGCGGTTCCAGGGTACAGCCTACAGCCCCCCGCTTCCCTGCGCCTGAACCGGCGCCTGCCCGACCCTGCCCTGAGCCGGCTCTGCGAGACCAGCCGACAGCCAGCCTGCATGCACATCTTTTGCAATGAAATAAACGAATATTTGCTAGCAGGATGTCTTCTGTGGCTCCACAGTGTGTTTGATTGGGGGATTAAAATTTACACATGAGAACATTTCAGGAGTAGAAGACACCACCTCTCCCCATCAGTTAAAAAAACCCAAATCTTCACATCTGGTTCGGTTCCACAATCTGGTTCATGACATAGTGGGCGAAAAGAGCGGGCAGGAACGGGAGGCTGTGGCAGGGTTTGCTTTCCATGGCGGTGCCACACAAAAGGCATGCGAATTATTGCCTCAGACAGCATTAGACTGCCGACACTTAGCAGCAGAACCCAGAAAATGAGTTTGTCTGTTGGTGTTTAAACTCTGCTTTTGCATTTCTTAACTTAATCACTCATTTCCGAAAGGTAAGTCAAGGCCACTTTTGTTTTATAGACACTTCCACTTTGAGTTGTATTTCTGCAAAATGCTTTTAGTGTGGTTTGATTTAGGCTCCTGCCCAAAGTCGATGGAAGGGCTCCCACTCGATTCAGCGGGCATTAGAGCTGAGGTTTTTGTTTAGATACAACTGCTTACCAATCCCCGATGGCAGCAGAGATCAGAACCTCTTTACCAGTAAACACGGTTTAGTACCTGTAAGTTTACTGCATCCCTGTAACATAAAAGGTTATTACTGGAAAAAGTACAGAGAGCCTCAAAAAGAATTGTCAAAAGGACAAAATGGGGCCTTTTACAGTGAAACATGAAACATACTGGAAAAGAAACAACTGATGTGGGTATAGAAGAGACCTAGCACCACACGTAGCACGGAAAAGGGGAAAACTGAATCACCTCCTCTCTTAGAAGACTGACCGGGTGGCACCAAATAAGACTGACAGCCACATAATTCAAACCAAAGGAGATATTTCATGCACAAAACTTAACTAAACACTGAGATTTTATCACAGGAGGCTATGGGAGCTCAGAGCTTATGTTGTTTCAAAACAGGATTGGACAAAGTCTTGGAAGAATACTAATGTAAGTACTGTTAAAGATAACTCTTCTTGTTCAGAAAGTCCTCAGCTATCCAGTTGATAGTGTATTCCAGGGAACTATCATCATAATCTTGTCCTGTTCTTTTATTTTTTTCCCTATATATATATGCTATTGATCACAACCAAACACTGAACAGTGTACTAAAAGGACCTCTGGTCTGGGCTGGTACAACTATTCCCATGTTATTTTGAAAAAAAATATTGCATCTGCATCATTTCTGTTGGCTTGATTAGGTAATGGCTTATTAACGTGTTGTTGAGTTGCACCTAAAATTATTTCTAAAAGCTGGAACGTGGTTCATAGTTACATTTGTAAAACCGCAAGTGACTTTGTGCCTGCACATGCACGTTCACAGGGCACAGTAATGACGTACCCAGCCAGTTAACAGCAGCTTTGTCCCCTTGAAGTTTCTTCTCCATTTGACTTAGGTGGCTGCTGGGGACCTTTGCTGGTTAACACAGTGGAGCAAGAGAGGACATGGTCCCTTCCTGGCTGCAGCCTCGTTGCTCACACAACACCTGACACGGGTCGGTTTGCTGCTGCGCAATCAGTTGCAGGGAAACTTAACTTAGCTAGCCAATTAGGATGGATCTGTACTCATTCTGGTCCATCCTGGAGGAGACATGAGATCCCAGAGGTGCAGAGATTGGTCAACAGCTCTGCAGCATAGTGAGTGACACTGCTGCAAGATTGGTTTTGCCTCAACGTGACTAAAATACACCTAAAACAACCTTAGCTGCTGTTACAGAAACAGCCAGTAATCACTCCTGGCACTCATGGGAGTCCTTCTGAAAGAACAGCAGTTTTGTTTTCCCTTTCAGCGCAGTTTTCCAGGAGGTTCCGCATATCCGAGAGCTTCAATCCCCAATAAAGCTCCAGCAGGAAGCAGGGCTGCCCTCACTTCCCAGGAGGATGAAACACCCATACCCAGGGCTCAGGGCTAGAGAAAGGTGTCTTGAGAAAAGCCCTGAAATAACCACAAACCCAACGGATCTCTGTTTTATTCTGTTCCCTTCCTGCACTCGAGATCTTTCGTTTCCCATTGCGATCAGGGTGCCAGGCACGCACACCAGCCTTTGGAACGAAAGGTGAGGTCTTTTGGAAGAACTGGTCAGACTTCGCCTTGTGCCAGTACCAGAGCTCGTCTGGCCGCCTGGAGAGCAAAATCGGGGGGGTCCTGAGGACCGGAGATGGCCCTTGTCTCTTCTAGCAGGGTCCTTGCCCCGGGGCACCGCAGCGGAGGTGCCATACAGCCACGGGACAGGAGCAAGCCAGTGTCCCTGGGGCCGGGACCCTCATCTGCGCCCTTGCCCACAAAGCCCTTTCGACCGCAGCCTGCACTCAAACACAGCGGGAAATGACAGCCAAAAGCTGCTAATGCAGAGTAATCTAAATCCCTTGAGCCTTGAAATCTGCATTGAGCACCATGAATTAGATTTAACTAGCAATAAAATACGCTAAATCTGTTACTCTCTTCAATAGAAGGATGCACCATTTGTATCTGGTATAAAGAGAAACAATGTTCATGTCCAATTTGATGTTTTCATCCTAAAATGGGGTCTAATATCCTTCTTTACAACCGCACCACTAAACCTGCATCCTACCTCCACTAACATTTTAATTTCAAATCGTTAACCAGCGTGGGATAGGAGCTATTCTGTCTCACAGAGAAATCGGTCTCGAAACCTACTTCCTGCAGCACTAAGAGGACAGGAGAGAGAGGAGACACTTTGAAAGCACGGCGTATTCCTAATAAATTCTTTGCTACGTGTAATTCACCAAGAGCAGCAGCTTCCTAAGAAAAGCACTGCCATAGGAAGCCCTTCCACTTCTCAGAGCGGAATCAAGAGCTCCTCGTGCCGTGGCACTCAGGGAAACTTCCTACTAGAAACGTTCATCTGACAGATTCTTATCCCAGAGCTTTTCCCAGACTGCAGGTTTGTCTGGGTTTGTTTTTAAAAGGAAATTCACACATAAATGACCACTCCGCAGTAGGAATGCCTCGCAAACCTCTACAGGTGAGTTTCTAATAGCTGCTGGTTGCATTTACAAAGTAGAAGAAACCCTGCTGCGACCAAACATGTAGAATCATAGATTCGTTTCGGTTGGAAAAGACCTTTAAGAAGTCCCGTACTTCATAAAGGTGCCGTACAAACTGCTCGGGCACCGTCGAGCTGACTCAGCTACAGTTCCAGGGCAAGGGTTTGGGGAAGGCTGGTGCTCAGAGACTGGTTTTGCTGGTGGCCTCGGCCAGAGAGTGACCCTCAGCCATCGCCTCCCACCAGGGCCACCAGCGCCAGTGGGGGGGGGCTGCAGCTCCCCACCCCGAGGGCTGAGCTGGTGGGAACAGAGGGGACACTGAGTGGCCAGGAAAAGCTCTATCAAAGGCTTGCAAATCCCCACGGCTCTGCTTTGGGAATGGCGGCACACACAGTTCTCTGCTGGCATTCTCCCCAGGCAGCCAGTGGGACTGATTGATTCCTTTTTAATTATTATTACAGTTCTTCAGGGGGCTGTTGTACCATCTACAGTGGGCTTGGCAAAATACATGCTCCCTCTTTTGAAGGGAAAATGGCCATTGTCTGATTTTAATTAGGCAATTGGCTATCAACTAACGCAGCACTGACAGCCTCATTGCAACCATTTCCTGCTCTGCCCAGCACAGAGGCATGGAACGAGACTTTGCTCTCAAGCTTTTAACATCCATCATTGACATCCACCAACGTTGTCTCACTGAGAGCTAAGACTGAAGATGTAGCTGCAGATTACATGTTCCAGAAATTGCTCGGGAGAGCACATAGACACGGGGCAAATGGAGAGACAAGGCTTTGGGGTCAAGGAGGGACCTCCAGCACACGCCAGGTCCAGCTCGGCAGCAGCAGAGCAGCAATGTCGGGACGGGGAAGGACAAGGAATTCTATTTACAACGTGCATTTGTACATGTGCAAATAAAAGCGTGTCAGGGTTTGGTAAGAAACTCCTTCCACACCATGCATCTGCAAAACTGCTACCTTTCCAATTCAAGCCATGCGTCTTCAAGAGAGCTTTTAGCAGATCAGTAAAACGGCATCTTTTAAAATCAAACGAGCCTCAATAGCAAAGAAAATTATCAATCTGAAGGGGAAATTGCTGACTCATCCCTGTATCGTAGCTAACTTCCTTCACAGAGGTCAGTTCAGATCTTTACAAATTTCTAAACAGACTAACTTCACCCTGGGCTTACGCTGCCTGCTTTTAGTTATCTGGAGGAAGGCAAACATTTGTCAGATTAAACTGAATTTTAAGGGATGAAAATATATTACCTCTCATCACGAGAACTTCAAGAGGACACCTGAAATCCCTGAGTTTTATTCACTTGCTGTAAGATGCAGGCACCACCGACAAGGGATGTTGATCTTAAAATCCTGCCATCTGCAGCCTTATGCTAATTCCCTTTTTTAGAAATAGAAATCACCATGAAACGGGAATATGCTAAAATCCACAGAAGATATGGACATAAAAGCAACTGTGGGTAATTGCTTTTGTTTGATAATCCAACAGCCTGGCATTGTCTTATTTTCCTCAGAGTTTTTCCTCCTACTTTGCCCCCTCCGAGGGATCCTAGTGCTTGATATAAATAGCTTCATATTTATTTGTGGAGGGAGCACATAAATTTCCTGACACTGCCCACCAAACCCTTACTTCTAAAAAGCCACTTCCTGGTCACAGAGGGAATTCAGTATTTTGTCCTGCTCAATTGCCTGCTTTTTTCTGAGTTGCGTGTAAAATACAATAGTGTCTCGTGCAATAACAGTTCTTGCTGTCAGGGCCCGGACCAAAACCACACTAATTTTACAGAGGAAATTTCTACAGTGCTGACTGGGTTTCAATTCAAAGCAGCAACACAGAAGGAGAGAGAAGCATCTCTCGATGGGATCTCACATTTTCTCCTTAACAGCAGCCTCCGTCTTTCTGCCTACGGTGCCGGCAGGGTATAAATAATAACAAGTCCCCCAGTAAAAGATCTTTCATGTAACCTCAGGAGACCAATTCATAAGAACACGAGAACAATGGCAACAGATGAGAAAACCATGTAGTCTTGTATCCTGTCTGTGACAGTGACAGCAATCAGATCTTTCGAGGAAATACACCAAATTCCTACACAGGCAGCTGAATTAAGCCCTCCCAAGAATTACAATGTGTTATCCACTGAAAGATTTGGTCTTTTAAGCTCTGGCCCTGACAACACTCCTTGTGGCATTTATTTCCACAAGCCAACAGCTCACTGAGATGTTTCCGGGGTGCTTTCCAGCGAACTGACCTGTACTGATTGTTTCTGCATGATGAGGAAAACAGAAATAAAACACACCCCCTACCTTTTCAAGACATGAATTCTTTATGCACTTTTACATTACCACCCCCCTTATTTTTAAGAACAAGCAAATTAGTAACACAGATTATCTTTAAAGCGACTCCTGTAGGAAGGAAGCGACGGGCATGCATGTGAAGATGAGATGTGAGTCGCAGCAGGGCTGGGGCTGGCTGCATTGGACTAGACACGTTGGCCAAGAGTGTCCTGTGTGCAAATGCACTTGCTGTCTAGTTTCAGTATGAGTCGCGAATTCTCTGAAAGGCAAGGATGGAACCATTTGCGCTCTTCACTTACTCTGTACCCTGAAAAAACTCGTATTTGGTTTTTATACCCCAGACATTACGCTTGCACAGTCACAGACGTGGTGTGTTTAGACAAAACCAATTCACCAGTAGCTGCAAGGGCCAGGGAATGAAACGCTGAACCACTGACCCGGGCTGGTTAACAGAACAGTGCGGGCCAGGGAGGAGGCTGGAAATGCCAGACAGCAGATCTACATTTGGCAGAAAACAAGGCTCCAGCCCCTCAGCAGTTACCACACTGCCTTCTCTTGCTGCTAAATTTATCAGGTCACTCCATGTATGTTTCTCTTAGGAACTGGCATCTGAGCCACGAGAGAGAGCCACCAGAGAGGCCTCTTTCCAGACACCCACCAACCCCAACCTCCTAACAAGATCCACGAGCCAGCCAGAGAAGCGAAGAACATGATCTTATGACATCCAGAACAACCTCAACTCCCACAGCTTCGCATGTCCCGCACACTTTAGAGGGAGTCTCGTCGTCGTTTAAGAGTCTGAGCACAGGACAGGGGTCATAAATACCTCCTGTTTCCCATGCAATTCCACACGATGCCCATTAGCACTTAAACAGCTCTCTGCCAGGGTACAGAGCTTATCCATCTACTTTTTCAAATGCCAGCACCATTTCCATAGGCTTTTGTACTGCAAAGTAAATACAAAGAAGCATTGCTATCAACTGCAATTTGCAATTACGCACTGCCTAGTAGGACACCAGAGCTGAACAAACAGCGGGCCACAAATAAACACCTGCAATGACGAGCAGTCTTCATCCTACAATGAAGAGAGATCAGGGAGTACGTAAGGAAGCCTCTCTCACAATTCTAAGTGGCTAGTTCTATTCGACAGAAATTATTCGCTGATTCAATTTTGCTGGCAGTATTTAGAAATGCTCTTGCCTCTTGCTGTTATAAACAGCGATTTAGACAAAGAGCAAGTGTTTCAGAGCGGCTGGGTGGCTTCAAAAAGGGATACATTCATTTAAGGAAATTGCTGAAATACTGATGTATCCCAATGTTTAATTTGCCACGGTTTGTAAAAGGAAAAGGATCATAACTACACTGGAGAACGAATCGTGTCTCTGTCCGTCTTACAATTGTTATTTCTAAGATTATCACCCACATGAATTTCCAGTGTCATCCCTGACTTGCAGAAACCGTTTAATACCAAGTTGAACTGCAGCTCCAGGAGTGAGCTTCGCAACTACACTTGCATCTGCGGATAAAGGAACACGACCTCTGTAAAAGATCCCAGGGTCAAGAGTAGTTGCAATAGCCACAGTGTATGACTGGACCCTCTTTTAAATTATCCCTTGTTTTAAGTTTCTTCGGACTAGTATCTTTCTGGTAGGATGAGTACTACTGGAAAACAACATACCGAAATGAATACTGCAATGCGCAAGGTTTGCAAATGCAATGCCTTCATGCACCATCAATTACATTAATGGAATAAAAGGAAAGACAATATTTGGTGAATCCCGGGATTGTTGACATATTAAAAAAGCCCATTTCAATCAGGACTACATATGCAGAAGGTGAGACTGATGACTGACCAGCGGCCCATCTGAAGTCACTTTGTGTTCAGAGCCTATTCCTTTGCCTTCCCTAGAGATCTCACCATCATAAATGTCCCAAGATGCCAGCTGAGCTTCGTTATTAGCAGCCCTGTACAGCCAAAAACCGAACCTTGGGGAAAAACTTGTCATGATGTTGCCAGCAGTTTGTCTGGTGCTTAGACAAAAGAGTCTACTTTCTGGACTATGAATCCATAAAGAACAAGTTCAATATGTGTAAACAAGGAAAATTAACATATGCAAACATTTTCTCAGGTCAGTGTGTTATATGCTGTATTGCCCAAGTCAGTGGACGATACAACATTAGCAGCCGCTAGGAATGTCTCACTGGGGAGCTTTTAGTGAAAATTCAACATCCATTGTATAATATCCTGTATTATTACCTCTGCTGCCATAAAACATCCTCAGTGAGAACAAGGGCAACTTTGGACAACTTGCTTTTCAGGAACATCTGTTCTCTCTCTCTCCGCATTTTTTTCCAGATTTATTTTCTTTTAATATTTTCTCTTTGTCTTGCCACCCTCTCCCACAAATGTGACATATTTTGTATCATACCTGCTAATAATTTGCTGTATTATTACATCCATGGGTTGTAAAGCAAGTAACACGCAGCATGATTGCTATGTTAGCCAAAAGCTGGAAGAAAGTAAAGGCTCTGGATGGGTAAAACTGAAATGAAAGCGCTGCAGGTCTGGGCTGGCGATGCCAGCTGAGGGAGCAGGGCACTGCACATTGGAGCATGGAGAGCTCACTCCTCCGCAGGTCAGATAGGTGTTTGGGGATTTACAGCCTCAGACATCTTGTGAGGAGCTGGAAGGTTGTGTTTCCAAAGCATGCTCAACTCCTGTTTCACTTCACATACCCAAACCTGAACGTCACAGAATCGCTTTGGTTGGAAGGGACCTTTAAGATCATTGAGTCCACCATTAACCCAGCACGGCCAAGTGACCACTGACCCATGTCCCTCAGCACCACGTCTGCCCGGCTTTTAAATACCCCCGGGGATGGCGACTCCACCACTGCCCTGGGCAGCCTCTTCCAATGCTTAATAACCCTTTCGGTGAAGAAATTTCTGCTAATACGCAATCTAAACCTCCGCTGGCACCACTTGAGGCCGTTTCCTCTTGTCCCATGGCCTGTTCCTTGGGAGCAGAGCCCGGCCCCCCCTGGCTACCCCCTCCTTTCAGGGAGCTGTAGAGAGCGAGAAGGTCTCCCCTCAGCCGCCTCCTCTCCAGGCTGAACACCCCCAGCGCCCTCAGCCGCTCCTCACCAGACTTGTGCTCCAGACCCCTCACCTTGTGACAACATATTTTGCACACTAACAACTAATGGCCCAGGACACTGGGCAGCACAAGAGCCAGAGCCGGGCACTAGTCTACTAGATTCCACTTATTATTGCATCCATATCTAAAGCATCTGTCCCTCGACAGTGACTCTGTGCCAACACACTCCAAGTACCTTCGGATAACAGACAACTTGCAAGGCTCGTGTTGTGACAGATTGTGGCATATCCTAGGGAAGCTAAACATCTTGAAGAAGTAGGTTTCTTTATAAGAAGATCTCATCACATTTTATTAGAAATGCAACAAAATAGCCCTTAGAGACAGATCCTCTTTCTAGGCCCACACAATTATGCAAAAGCAGCCACGTATCTGACAACAGTTTCCACCTCCTGAGCCGTAGAGACACAGTAGTGCCTTAGATTTATACATTCCAGCAGCGCTCCTCTGCACCCCTGCTCGGGGGACATCATGTGGGCAGCATTTTGATGGTGGACAATGTCAATTTAAAAACAAAATGGGGGATGGGGAGGGACAGGAGGGACCAAACCATCAAAAATTATGAGACATTTTCATGTTCTTGTTCTGTAATTTTACCTTCAAGAAGATTGATAAAGGAGATGGATTTATCTGGTCAAACACTTGTATGGTTCTCACCATAATAACTCTTTACATCAGCTTTTCTGAACTAATATCTATTTTTAGTATTAGGTTTTTAAAGGATCCTCAACTCAATCACTAATTTTGAGCTTGCAATTTACCCTCGGAGCAATTTTGCTGGTGGAATTAGTGCCACTTAACTACTTTGATTTGTAGGCACAATTAGTAAGTTAAGGATTTATATATCCCAAACTACACCTGTAAAATGGTGGGCTACTTTTAAAAACAGTCCATATGCTTAAATTGAATGCAACTCAGTTCAATGACACGTGGATCTCTAAAGCACCCTGCACATTCCAGAGTAAGCAAAAAAAAAAAACCCCACNACCCGTCTTTCTTACATGACTCATTCTAGTCAGAAAGGCTCTCACGAAATAGTACCTTCCTTTGTCAGACTTTGTCAATGATTTCTAGTGCTCAAAAGGTGTGGCCAAGGGCACTAAGGCAATTTTATTGTTATTTATATTGCCCAGTAGGTTGGACAAAACCCTGGATGCTGAACATACAAGCACGGAGCTGACAGCTAACACCAGCGATGGCTGGGGTGACCAGGAGCACTCAGATCCCAGGGCGGGTAGAGGCAAGAATAAAACCAGTAATTGTGATTAAGACAGACATAATCTGACAATCTAGAGGAGAAAGGGAACAGGGAAAAGACCCAGAGAAGAGACCACCTTGGCCAGTGCCATCAGCAGAACTGTAAAAAGAAATCAAAGCTCAAACTGCTTTACCTGTACTGCCTCCCTAATTCATTTCCAAGTCTACCCCAAGCGTAATTTCTTGTAACCATCCATTTAAAATTAGCGTAGCTCCAAAAAAAGTTAAAGTTATCACAACTTTTTAGTTCTTTAAGGCAACTCTTCACAGGAAAGGTACATTACTATTAGTGTTCTCAGTTCTACACCACTGTCCCACAAGAGAACAAATTAGAGTTGCCACATCTCCAATTCAGCTCATGTACAGAGAGCAAGGAGAACAATGCTGTAAAATAAATCTTGCTTCTGTAGACATTAGTGGATGAAAAGGTTGGAAGGAGGAAATGGTTAAAACTCTCCATATGTGTAATTAGGAATAACCTGATATAGAACTGAGTGAGGGAATAAAAGGTCAAAACTGAACTTTCCCTGGAAACATACTTTTCACTGAAAACCCAAGCACTTCCCTGCTTGCAGCAGCAAAGAACACAAGAATGTGTGTCAGCCTCTCCTCCTACTATTCATCCCATCAAACAACTGTTTGTTTTTCATCTGAGATTTTAAAAATTAAGCCATCCTCAGTCACTTCATTAAAACTTGAAAACAACTGGAGAGCATTTTAGCAAAAAATATTTAGGTACATTTACATTTTTTGTGAGAACTAACTTTGAATTGGGGTAAGTAATGGACTATGGTCAGTAATTTTTTTCCTAAAAAACCAGGCTGCCTGCACAATCTAAGCAGAAAATTGGTCTTCGCACTATAACCTTACATCAGCCTACAGAAAAAATCCTGGAACACGTGCAGGTATTGGGGGTAAGGGGAGCGCACTGGGAGATTTCTTTGGAACAATACACCATTCATGCAATTCAGCCTTACTTGTGTTAATTGGAATCTAGTTCTGCAGGCTGGTAACGCTACCGAATACCAGGAGGAATGTTCACTTTTTACGTAACTGATGCCCTGGGATTCATTTTCAAAGGCAGGTATGTGTGTCTATGAATGAGTCACTGCTCCTCAGGTGTGTATGGGCCTATATATGGGGATCACAGCGGCCAGCAGCTAAATGCAGTTGCTTCTGCCTGCAACACACCAGTTTTAACAGTTAAAGGCTATGGTTCCCAAAATTGTGTTCCACAAGCTAACAGCAAGGTTTTTGCAGCCCGCCACACAGCTATATTACTTTTGTAGTGGTCTGATTGATAAATTACTATATGAAATTGACTGTAAGGATGCTTACACAGCCCAAAAGGCTTGAGAAGCACTGGTTTGGAAGAAAAGCCACCTGGAACTCAAAATGGGACGCATTAGAGAATGAAAACGATCATATGGGCTGGTCTAGGACCCCAACATTCCCACTACTACGAAAACACCCTGGTACTTCCAGAGTCTACCAAATGCCTGCAGTACTACAACAACTACCAGCAATGCTCTTGCTTCATCACCAGGCGGTACACCTTCAGTGCTCCACAGCTCCTTCGCGCTCTGTCAAGGCTATTTGGTTTATCCAGATGACCTCTCTCAAATCAAACACCTCCTCCAACAGCAATACTTCCAACTATACTGTATTAGTTTGGAAATCACCCGGTGGGCACAGACCAAGACCCTTTTATCACCTGATCTGTAGGTTTGTGCTCTAAGAAAATGAGAGTTCTTCAGGTGTGGGAGGCAAGACAAAACTCAAACAATCTTAAAATAAATCTTCTAAGAGAGAACAACACTTACAGCTCCCCTGGGATGAAGCACATTAAATATAAAAAACCACTGTAAAAGTTAGTTCTATTTTCTCACTGCCTGTTCATAGACAGCCCTGATCCAACTTCCCTTAAAGTCAACGTAAAAAATCCTCCCCTTTGGTCTAACTCTTACCCTTTAACCAGGCCCAACAGGTACCAGCAGCAACTGTATGCACAGGTCCAGGTCAGGGTACAGAGAAGGAATACTGGGCTCCTTCTGATTTAGACCATGTACAAACACTCCTCTGCCCATCACACTTGAAAATTAAAGTTACAGCCTCAGTGAAAAGCAAGTATCAAAGCTAAGCAGGTATTCCACTTACTACCAAAAGCTTTTGGTGTCACCGCAGAGGGCAAGGAAAAAAAGTAAGCTACTGTGCTGGTTTTGGCTGGGATAGGATCTTCTTCATAGTAGCTGGTATGGGGCTGTGTTTTGGATTTGTGCTGAAAACAGTGTTGATAATACAGAGAGGGTTTTGCTATTGCTGAGCAGGGCTTGCACAGTGCCCAGGCCTTTTCTGCTCCTCACCCCACCCCACCCGACCCCACCATGGGCTGGGGGGCACAAGGAGCTGGGAGGGGACACGGCTGGGACAGCTGACCCCAGCTGCCCACAGGGGTACTCCATACCGTATGGTGTCTGCCCAGTAGATAAAGCTGGGGAAGGAGGAGGAAAGGGGGGACGTTTGTAGTGACGGTGTTTTGTCTTCCCAAGTCACCATTAGGCGTGATGGAGCCCGGCTTTCCTGGGGATGGCTGAGCACCCGCCTGCAATGGGAAGCTGGGAATGAATTCCTTGGTTTGCTTTGCTTGTGCGCGTGACTTGCTTTACCTATTAAACCGCCTTTACCCCAACCCACGGGTTTTCTCACTTTTAATCTTCCAATTCTCTCGCCCATCCCACCAGGGGTAAGGAAGTGAGCAGCTGCATGGTGCTTAATTGCTGGCTGCAGTTAAATCATGACAGCTACACATGAGGTATTGGATATAAGGACACACCTCTCTCTTCCAGCAACTGGTAGCCATTAGATAGCTAAAACAGCATGAACATAACCGTTAAAGTAACTCAAACGTTCATCTCCCTCTTTCAAAAGTCCAAATAGGGTGTTAATGAAAAAAACAATGGCAGCAAGACTAGGCCTTCTGAACTACTTGTGCATGAAACACACAATACAGCGCAGATGCCCGCTACATGAGATTGCATAGCTGGTATTAAGATGAAGTTGTTGTTTAAAAGCACTACACAATACCAACAAAAATTCGATCTCTGACTATAAAGAGCTTGGATGAAATTCTGAGGTTTGAGGAACATGTGTGGGGGCAGATGGACAGGCTATGTTAAAAACTTAGGGCTTTGGGTGGAAAGATAACTACTTCTCTCAAATCTGTGGGAAATCTCTCCCCTTGTTATTATAATAAATTACAGAAGCGAACACAACCTTGGCAAGAGGTGCTTGAACTACAGCCTAAGGGAAAATAGGCCAATATCTACGTACAGAACAGACACGCCACAGGCGGCACAAATGCAAGTTTCTCTTGCAGCAACCGGACCAAGCACCTGCCCTGTCCAAAAGGCCAATAGTTGGGACAAACCTTACTTCTGCACAGCAGGAAGACAAGATGGGAAGAGGACTGTTACGTTGTGTTAGTGGCCATGCAGTATCATAAAATGGAGATACTAATGAAGACAAGCCAGTCTAGAGAGTTTCCCTGTTCTGGTAGCCTGCGCTCCCTTGCTGACATGTACAATAAAAAGACCAAGTGCAACAGTGGCTCAAGCACTTACCTCCCATCAGCAGGAGGCAAGGACATCTTCCCTCCCTTCCCTGCCCCTTCCTCCCCCCCAAGATGATTTACTTTGCAATCTAGGGCTGTCCAGTGACAGTGCACACTGTAAACAACATTTTTATAGTTTGGTCCTTGGTGGACGGGGGACTGGGCTGGGGCACAAACGCGTTTACCCATAACCTGCCCACTGATTCGAGAAAATGCTTTCATTCTTGATTGCAGAGGGGTTTCCAAATAGGCTTAACTGCTCTCATGAATCACACCCTCAGATTGCCAAGACTTCTCAGCATATCAGACACCATTCTAGCACACAGGAAAAAGGACTGTCGGAACTTGTAAAGGATGTAAGCGGGCAATAATCAGGCTCTGGACTATCTCAACTCACTCTACCTTGATAAGTAAAAGACCCACCCTTGTCACAACGTTAATCGAGGCACACTGAAGGCGGAGCCCTGCTTTTTCACCTTTATCGCTTACACTGAAGCTGTCCTATACAAACCATTTAATCCCTAGATCAGCGGCACGCTACAGAGGGCTGAAGAAGTTTAGAAAAAAACAATACGATATCAGCTCTGGAGGAGGAAATGGGGAAAAAGGTTTTACTCATTGTTGATACGATTTAGAGGACCTCCTTCTGGCAGAAAGAGAGCTCCACCTTGTCCTGGCATTCAGAGCCCAAGATTGCCAGTGAAGTAACCTGGATTTAAGAATGCTTAGCCTGGCTGGAGGAAGGGAAGATGACAGCAGTATGACCTGCTCTGGGTCGGGCATGGTGGTCCAAAGCATTTGCAGTCATAAATCAAGAAGAGCAACTACAAAGCATTTGCGCTTGGACACCTGAGACACTAGGGCTTTGGGAGGTGCTTTAGTGTAAAAAGTCATTCCCTCAAAAGGAAAGCCCATGAATTTTAAATAGAAAACAAGAAGGTGTCCAGAATATGAGTTCCTCTGTTCTAGCATGAACAGTTAAGCAGGTGCAGCAGGAAGTGAAAGATGAAGATTTGATTCAGTTATGCATAGCACAGATGAGGAGCAGGACAGTATCTATTCAGGTAGAAGCAGATGGTAGAAAAGAAACACGTGGCACCTGCGACTCATGTAATACACACATTCAAGGTTAGCATCTCATCTAGAGGCAGTGGTCTCTGTGTAGAATAAAGAAAAAATGTTAGAGCAGATAGACTGTCATCATAAGCTAATGACAAGATGGGAGTCAAAGGCAGTTGAAAGAAAAACCTCCAATTTAGCAAGTCTGATTTACCCCATCATTGCATTCAACTGCTTCAAGTCCCCTACTCGCCTCACGTGCCTATAGCTTGGCTGACACAATCACAGCACGCCAGAGCTGCTAACATCTTCACGAGGCTGCGATCCAGTGCGAGGTTACACGAGGGCAGCTCAAGAGGCTGGGGAGCTCAGGTAGATAAAGGTTTCACTTTTCAAATGAACAGAGGTTCTAGATGGAATTGACCCTTACAGGAAAAATGAGCCCACAACAAGACTTAAGAAAGTACCTGGCATTGCTAGGCATCCTGGGAAACCAGGGGCTGAAAGGCATTTGGGAGGATGCCCATCTCTCTCCACGTGAGAAGAGACAAGTTCTTTCAGAGCCCCAGTTATCTATGATTATTCACCTTTAATTGAGCCCTTCCAGATCTCTCGCTTCCTCACCTTTCCTTGCTTCTGACCTTATGCTACAAACTTTTGGTTACCAGGGTTTCCTCTAATGACATCCCTGTGCTCCTTCTGAAGACAGACACTTTCCCCTCTGCGTTTCAATGGAATCCTTGCCATAGCCTTCATTTGACGCCTCACAGTTTCCATTTGCAGAAGTCTCCACTGTTTTATGTGCCTTCCCCCGAGCTTGAGCTGCCTAGGCTAGGAGATTCAGGTGCCCATTAACAAGGACCAAATCTCTGGGTCTGAGCATCACCCCAGTTGAGCGCTGCGTGTTCAGGAACTGGACTGCAGTTCTTGCTCTGGCTGAGCCTCGGACCCGCTGTGTGACTTTGGGCAGGTCATTTCTCCCATCTGGCTTTACTTGGTTTCCCCATCTGTAGGAAAGGGCGAACCTTATTATCCCTGCCTGTATAAAACATCCCGAGATCTACAGAAGATAAACTGCATTGTGGGCCAAGCACTATTATTATTAGAGCTCTGCTGTGCTAAATAGACACTGGCAAGAGACACAAAAGCAACAATAAATCCAAGGGCAAGGAAAGCAGACAGAGCAATAAAGCACAAAAATTGAAGAAAGAAGGGCAAGAAAAATCTAGTGAAAACCAGAGTACAACACTGGGGCTCTACTCCTGTGGTCTAAGTACGTACGGAAGGATAACACTATTTTGACGCAGTTCTGCAAATCCAGTTGTCCATCTTCTCACCCTTTGTGTTTTTAGTTTTGGTGAGTCTAAATTGCTGCTCCAACCTAACTCCATACATGGGAAAGACTTTGTATGGATCGGCTTATAAATGTAAAAGCAGCCAAGGAGATGCTCTATCACCTTTTGAGATCAGCCAGGATTATCCTTTCTCCAGCTGGGAAAAGCAACGAGTAAGGAATGAAAAGCACAAGGCAGCTTGGATGCAGACCTGTAGGACAGTTAACTGAACCTAACTAATATTTATATAGCTGCGTATGTAGTGCTTTAAAAAGGACGATCAGCAGAAAATTACACCATCATCAAGAGATAACTGAGGGTCTGGAATCAACACAGTTATCTACCTGTTACCCTACAATGCCACCGAGCAAGCAGCAGTTGCGATCCATCTGTCAGTGTGTCCTTTGCTGTCACAGGGTCCTTGCTGCAGAGACTACCACGTTCTGCTCCTCTCCATTATGGATGAGGCTGGAGTGTCCCTGTGATTCTTCTGTACAGGAGTTACAGTGCCCCTCTAACCGGCTTTTTTTATACCTCTTAGCCAAAGAGCAGCTTGTATCTTGGGATTAATACAAAAGATGACCAAAATTCAAATTCTGTCTTTGCAATTCCTAGGAAAGCAGTCGCCTTTGCTTTCCAGAGAGCAGCAGAAGCTGGGAGTGTATGCGTTGGCTTTTGAATGCCCGGAGTGAGAGCGCTGGGAGATTGGCTGTGCCTGCAAAGAACGCGTTATGGTACGAAGGCAGCGTCTTGCATCACCTTTGGGGGATTTCTTTTGCCCTTGCTGTTTGAGTTTTCAGTACCATCTCTTCCTAAAACTGTGTGCAGCCTTCTTTCTCAGTTAAAAGGATCTTTTTTAATTTATTTTTTAAAGCCTGTTTGATGAGTGATATGAACTGCCAGTGAATACTATGTTTCACTCCCCCTCATTAACATTGTAAATTAATTTAGGACTCATTTAGATGCAGGGTTAACAACCTGAGGACTAATCCACTCTTTATTCAGAGGACATATTCAGGATGAGCAGTCTTTCGTCCCACATCACTCAATTAGTTAGCAGGGCCATCTCTTGGGAATAAAATTATATTTCTGTCTCTCTGCTTGCAAAGGAACTGTTCCAAGGTTAAGGCAGAGGTCTGGGAGACGTCAGTCCTGGTCCCAGCTCTACTATCGGCTTCCTTGGCCACCGTGGTCAAACCCTTTTACACCCTGCAGCCATTTTCCCCTATTTACACATCTAGAGAGGTCAGGCTTAGAGAACAGACAAAAGATTAAAAGCAGTGTTTACGGTGGTTTAGGGCGGCGTGTTTTATTTCACCAGAGTTAAGGGTACATGAGCCACAGGCCGGCTGCCAACACAGAAACTTGTTAAGCTGAAGTAATACAATTAGTAAGTTCTCAGTTATGTGCCCCTACCCTTACTTACATGAAATGGTGTTTTATTTTGTGAGAACTCTTCTCCTGTGATGGTACTGTGATTAATACATTATTATCTAAACTTCAGGGGCAAAGTCAAGCCCTCAGATTTCAGATTTGAAAAAAACCAAGAGAAAATGTTGCTTTTCTTAAAGCAACTGTTATCAGTTACAAAACTCATGACACACTCAGCAGCAACCTTGCAACACCTCAGTGACGCTGTTTTCAGATGCCCTGTATGTTTGCTGGAGAAATAAATAACATCTCTTGCAATTAACAAATGAAATGCCCTGTTGGAACTTCGCTCTTACTTGCTGTCAGTAAATCATCTGCAGAAGGACTTCATCCACTGAGGGGAATGAAGACTAAATATATGTTTTGGCAAGTGTCGTTTTCTACCGGAATATTTTCTTGAAGGCACTTTGTGTCTAATGATACATTGAGGACCTGTTCCTCTGAGTACAATAAATAAATACAAATAATTGCTGTAGAAAAGAGCCTGACAGACAACTAGTGCCACTTTGGGCACAACTGATTGATGCTACTTA
Source organism: Stercorarius parasiticus (assembly GCA_013396915.1). NCBI lineage: Eukaryota > Metazoa > Chordata > Aves > Charadriiformes > Stercorariidae > Stercorarius > Stercorarius parasiticus. The sequence goes on from VWZL01004016.1 coordinate 172,261, forward strand.
TAATCAGTAACACTCGTAAAGCTCAGGCCTTCTGTTCTGGACATGTGCTGCACACATCAGCTCAGCTGAACTCGGCCGTCCCACAAGGAGAGCATTTTTAAAGCCCTAATACAAACTGTTATTGTTTGTATGGCAACATTACCAAGAAGTGGAACCACAGGTGAGGACCCCGCTGTGCCCATGGGCTGCAGAAAATAAAAAGGAGGAGATACTGCAGTGGTTCACCTAGTTTGAAATCCAAGGCCAACTGAGGGATCCCCAGAACATTCTCACCTCTAGTGGGATCGTACATGAATAGCTTTATACACTTGGCTACAGTTTCACGGACAAGCTCCTGACAGGCATTTGGTATCNACACTATTTCTAATCCTAATTGAATTCTAATTTTTTCAGAGATGTAATTGTTCCAGCGTGGTTCCCTCAGACAGATGACAGTGACAAGATAACCACGGCACCACAGATCTATGACTCCAACTAATAATTCTGTACAAAGTTTCCAAACCAGACTGTTTCCCTCCTTAAAATATTGCATTTGCTCTCTGGCTAGTCCCTTCAACTCTCCATGAAGATCAAAAGTGCTGTCGTAACTTCATGAGACTGCAACTCAAGGACACCGAACCCAGGCCGTTGACAAAGACACTCCTCTAACCCACCTCAGCACTAGGGGCCAGTAAAGCTGGGTTCGTCCCGGGACTGTACAGCTCTGTCTGCAGACGTCTGCAACATTAAAATGTCTGCTACATTAAAAGAACACCACAATTGCAATAATCCTTCCTCCTTAAATACAAGGAGAGAAATGTCTGGAGCTAACAGCACCCAAATCATAGGCATATTGTTAATCCATGAGCTACCATGAATGCAATGATTGTTAGCCTTTCCTGCAGTTTTCATCCTCGGGTACTTGTCCTGATGACTTTTACATTTTCATGCCACACCGTACTCCCTATTACTGTACGTTCAGCAGATTCTCTGTGGAGCACATGAAGGGCATCATATATCACACTTATTACCAACTTGCAGAGAGTTAAGAGAAGTGAGAACAACGGGATCCTGCTGTTGGTTTATCATGAGTTTTCTGATCTAGGGGAAGCAGCCAACTCCAATACGAATTTAGCTGTCATAAATAATAGCACTAGGTTTGTTTGCTTTTGGCTATTCTGCACTCAAGTCATTCTGAGCCCTGATCTCCTGCCCCCTGGCAAATCAAAGCCAAAAAGACCCTCATGTTAGCTTCTCTTCCCAGTAAGAGTGTATTTCACAGCCAATGTGCCCAAGGGCTAACTGAAGAAATCTGAACGCACCTTTCTGAGACGAGGAAGGGTACAAAAGCCAGCAAGGAAACAAATGCTCTTACCTGTCTGTAATAAGCCAGCCCCACTGTCTTTGACTCCAAAGTGCTGCTGGATGTCTAGTAACACACCTGCAAGGGAAACAGAGGGACCAAACTCAGTGCCTTTAGCCTTTGAAAAGCATAAAACCTTTCGTGAAGCATCGGCAAAGCCTCGAATTCCAATCATTTAGACGCATAACATCCGAAGTTTAAAACACTGGATTCTTTTCCATACATCCATACTCAACAATTTTGGGCTACTACAATAAAAGCAGAGGTAGGTAGATACAACATCAGGCAAAGACCTTGGGAATGAAGTCCTCATGCATGAGAAACTGGTCTTTCCTTTCTACTTAAATAAGATATGGGTTTTCTTTTTGTTTGTTTTCTGTAAAATCCAGATCCCTTACTTCTGTTATTTTACAGAAATACAGGGAAACTGATTCTGTGCCTTCAAATGGTTTGACAAGACAGACAAATTGAATCCAAGGCAAGTTTTAACAAATCTCTGTTGGGAGGAGATATGACACATCGATAAGAGCAATGATGGAAGTTTTCACATCTAACTAGTTCTGGGGGGTTCTCATTTCCAAAACAAATGTAGAAAACAAATGTAAAATAGCTCAGTAAAGATGGGTAAGTGACCAAATGTTTAGCTTTAAAGCAACTACAAGCAGAACCAAAACCAACCTTCTCTCTTCCCTGAACCCCCAATATATTAATTGGCATAAGCAAAATTAATAGGTTTTGTAGTATTTACATATTCAGCACTTGGGTGTCAAACATAATAATACATGTAATGTCAGGTACACATGAACAGAAATGCGTTTGTAACCAACTAGCCAACAGGGAAAACCCCTAAGAGAGCTTTTATAACCCATCTTGGAGGACACAGGTTCACCAAGCAGTAGATGGTCCGGTTGTCTCAGATACAGATCCATAGGCCTGAACATTTTCTATGGTCTAAACAAGCTGCGCTCTGACTTCTTGGGTCTGGAACAGAGACAGTTGCTCTCCGAATGTATCTGGGACTTCCTTATTTAGGCTACTGTCTTCCCCAAAACTGAGGATAAGCAAGTTTCTTTTTTTTAAAATGAGAAACAGCATTCTCCAACTATACCGACCACCTACCAAAGTTCACCTCCAGTTCAAAATTTGATCCAAAGCTTTATCCAAAGCAATTCTGCTCATCCCTGCAGGTCACAGGAATCAACTAAGCACCAACCTGAACTCTAGTCACCATAAATATCTTAGCTTTTGGGACTGCCAGGGTCACACTAAATGACAAACACAGAGATAAGAGACCCAGAGATAACTGTTCCCAGAAGACGTCTGGGACAATGCCAAGAGAACAGATATAAAGCTACTAAAGGAAAAAAAGATACTGAGAAGGAAGGAGAAAGCAAGAAAGCTCATTTGTCCTATTCCGTATTACTTGTACATCACCATTTTCTCAGGGCAGCGTTCAGGCTGGCTTTAGGCTACCAATATCTGCCCAGTAACAGTGGTTCAACTTCCCACGACAATCCCCGCTTCCCCGAGAAGGCTCGGGGTGGGGAAGGGTGTGAACCTTATCAATATGTATCAATACCCGATAGGAGAGGGGGTAAAGAAGACAGAGCCAGGCTTTTCACACTGCTGCCCAGTGAAAAGAAGCAAAGGGCACAATCCAGGAAATTCCATTTAAACGTAAGAAAAAACCTTTTTACTGTGAGGGTGGTCAAACATTGGAACAGGTTGTCCAGGGAGGTTGTGGATTCCCCATCCCTGGAGATATTCAAAACTCAACAGGACGTGGTCTTGAGCAACCTGCTCTGGCTGACCCTACTTTTAGCAGGGGGCTTGGACTAAATGATCTCCAGAGGTCGCTTCCAACCCCGATTATTCTGTAATTTTCTGCAGGATTAAGTGCCTCATTACATCCAGCCTGACACGTGTTCCCTTGGCCTTTCTTGTCCTTTGGAATATTGCTGTCTACTCTAATTCCAACAGGAAGTTCTTAGCTTCCTCTTGGATGGCAGATTTACCTCCATTTTCAAAGTGCCCTGGCATTTCTTGGCTGTCCTTCCCTCATTTGCTCCATTAATCACTGAGTTATCATTATTCAGGTAATATCTGATGAACAAAAATAAATTGTGCATTGGCCTAGCAAAACCCTCTGTGGCTTAGATGACTTACATACTCCCCTTGGTGGCCCACCCTTTCACAAAAAAAACAGTTCTCTTGCAAGCCAACCTAGAAACCTGACTTAGCTTAACCAGCTCTGAACACCTTGAATTTGTGCTCCATTATTGGTTGGTCCCAGACCGCCCACATCAGGAGAAGCTCAGCAAGTCAGAACAACTCGTGGGTACTATAATCCCAATTTTATAGAAGATAAACTCATCCACATTCTCAAGAAGAACATGGGAGGAAATACCAAATACAATGTTTTCTTATGCTCTCCCATCGTCACTCAGTTGCGCTACACAGAAATGAAATACCCTACTAACTCCCCACAGCTGAGCCACAGACACTCCAGCTGGAGAAGCTGAGTCAGACGGATCCAAACCCTCCTTACTTTTACAGACATATTTAATACAAGACTTAATTGAGCAGGTACATCACTGGGTGGTCAAAGTCATGGCATTCACCTCCTGGTCCCTGGGCAAACGGCTTCCTGGCGGACGCCATGCTCCTGGTTCAGTCCATCAACTTGCAGCTTCTTTTATTTAGTAACAAAGGGCTGGTTTGCACCCACCTTTCTTTCAGGATGGGACTTCAACTCCCACTCACATGACAACAGATTTTCATTTTAATAATTAAACTCTGTGAAACAGGCTACGAGTATATTACCTAAAAGCTGCGAAGAAAAACAGAGCAGCAAAATACTAAACCAGGCTCCTAATCCCATGATGGAATGGGAGCTCCCTCCACCACTCTGAAGCGTGCCTGCCCTGCCTACAGCAACATGGTCCCAGCCACGCCAGAATGCCAGAGAGGCACAGTAAACCACCAAAGTCATCAGGAGCAGGAGTCTGGGATGTGATGGAAAATATAGCCTCAGAAAGAAGAATTTTTTTGGATTTGCATCAGAAACCAGAACAACAAGTGCAAGGGATTACAATGGTTCCCACGCAGTACAGCAGAGGAGGTCTTCAGTTCATTGCTAAGAAATGATCTGTCCAGTGACAATGGCTTTACAGTTCTACAGTGCTTTTTTCCACGAGAGATCATAATGTGTTTTACAAGACTGAACTACCGTAGCCACAAATGAAATACATGTAGGACGCTGACGTGCAGCCACCTTGATTTAAGCCCTCAACTTTATTCCGGTGGTGGAGAGGGAAGTGGGATCCGTGGATAGTCAAAGCAACAAGACAATATAGAACCACAATTATAAGTCCTGTGTGAGCTTAGGAGAAGGTCCCAGATGATTAAGAGAGATCTGCATGTCTAATTGGCATGAATTTCCTACTCCAGGTCTATTTTATATTCTCTTTGGACTACAGGTGTTTTGATATGGGATTTAGAGCATTAAATTAGAGGCAGCAGCAAGCAGATGATGCAACACATCTATGAAGTGATAGGAGTTTCTCTGCTGTGGGAGCTTTCCTGCTCAGCACACTCACAGGTAAGACACTCCTCCTCTCCTAAAGTTTCCACTTCACCATGGCAATGACTCACCCTAAACTTTAATAAGATTTAGGGATACAATTAAGCAATGACAGACCAGGGGAGAATACAGGAAAATGATAGAGCATTTTACTTTCCCTTCTGCTTCTAGATGATGGGAAGGCAGAGATATCTGGAGCCAGGCTCCAGACAATGATCATGTTGCCTGTAGAGATGTGCTCCCAGGTGTCTCACAACACCTGATGCAATCCAAGAAAGGGAATCTCAAGAAAGGGAATCTGCTACACGTGGCTGATGAGGCCTTTCTTGGATTAAAGTTCATACCTACATCCCAGGAGGATCTCAAAATAGCCATGAGCAGGTAACAGGCACCACTCTTCCTGAGAAAGCCTTTCAGCAGGGCTGCTGGCCATTTGGGATGTCTTTGTGATTACGTGGCACACATTGGTACTATCACCTAGTATTTCTTAAGCACATTCGGCATTTTCAGGACTGAGCAAACAGACAGGAAACATAGTGCCAACCTTCTGAAGTATCTTACCAGCTGAACCAGACCCTGTTAATGCTGATGTAGAGCTTGGAACTCAGTGAGATGAAACACGGGCAGCACCTAGCCAGGAGTGCTGATCAAGATGGGCACAGAGACAGGACCTGCTGGGAAACCCAGGCAGAGGAATGACTAGTCACTTCAGCCCTATCTAGGTTACTTCACTCGGCCTGCACACTAGCGTCTAAGTGCCTGACAAAGACACCAAGGCAGCTATCGGATTTCTGCGGGCACTGGGCACGGAGAGGACTTTTAAGAGCAATTTGGAGGACAAGAGGTCTTTGGGTGTGGAGTGTTAGATATGGAGGGAATGTCAAGTAAATGGGGAAGAGCAACATGTTTGACCTCATCCACTCGCAGAGCAAGAGGGTTTCTAGGATCTGGCGCAGGATCCAGCATACTCCTGCCTCCCATTCTTTAATGGCCATTTCACGAAGAGTGAATATGAAAGACCTGATTCTGAGGCTTTTGGAATGCAGGTCCACATTTAATGGCCTAAGTTATCTCTGACTTAGGTGAAATGCTTTGGGAAAGATGAACTTTCCTGGAAATAAAACAGTTTGGGCTTCAAAGAGGGAGGTAGGTGGTACGGTTCACGCATGAGGCGAGCTGCTTGCCTCAATAGGCTTTGTGTTCCTGAACAGAGCTACAACAAAACAAAAGTTGCAGGACTGGCAGGTCATCTAATATGGGGTAAAAAGATGCTCTGAAGAGAAGGTCATCTTAGTGCAGATGTTTTTTGTGTTAACCAGCATTTACAGAACTGCTCCATAGCAGATCTAGCGTGCAAAGTGCCTTGGTTATCCTTTAGACTTAAAAGAAATGTGGGCTCTTCATCTAACCACTCTACCTGTACATAGAATAAAGAGTCGCCATGGTAAGAAACAAAGTTCATAAGCTAAACCACAAGGAAATCACAATTTCAAAGCAAAAATACATTACAGCTTCCCTGGGAGAGCCCCATTTTCCACTCATCAAATCAAAACATTATGATTTGATTTCAAACTGTTTCCAAGGCAGATGCAAAACACAGAGTTAGCCTGTGCATCGAGCACAAAGCTACAGAAACAAAGCCACAGGTTTCCAGCTCACTGAGCCTTGCATCAATAATGCCAACACACGTCCTTTAAACACTGCGTGTGTGCTGCAGTACCACTGGCCAACACAACTACCGACTTAAAAAGAACATGCATTTTTAAAGATATGTTTTAATGGGGAAAATTATGGTGCTTGAAAAGAACCAGCACACAACTTTCCAGGCAATGCAGGCTGGAACTGGCAGCAGCCGTGTGCCACCAGTTCCCTGCCTCCTGCCCCACTGCAGCCCTGGACTTGCCCCTCTCTTTGGGGAAGCCTCAAAAGAGGTGGAGGAGAGCCCAGTCTCACACGCTCTCTCGGCTCCCAAAGAGCCAGAGCACACCCTGTACCGACAACTCCTTCTCCTCCATCACCTGTTGCTACCTACCTCTTCTCCTCGTGAAGGCATGTTCGACCAACCCAACCTGTTGGAATGGGTCCAGAGGAGGCCACGAAGATGCTGCGAGGGCTGGAGCACCTCTGCTGTGAGGACAGGCTGAGAGAGTTGGGGTTTTTCAGCTCTGGGGCGAAGAGAAGGCTCCGGGGAGACCTTCCAGAATCTGAAGGGGGCCCATAAGAAAGCCGGAGAGGGACTTTTTACAAGGGCATGTAGTGATAGGACAAGGGGTAATGGCTTCAAACTGGAAGAGGGGAGATTTAGATGAGAGATGGGGAAGAAATTGTTAGCTGTGAGGGCGGTGGGACCCTGGCCCAGGTTGCCCAGAGAAGCTGTGGCTGCCCCATCCCTGGAGGGGTTCAAGGCCAGGTTGGCCGGGGCTTGGAGCAACCTGGGCTGGTGGGAGGTGTCCCTGCCCAGGGCAGGGGGTGGCACTGGGTGGTTTTAGGTCCCTTCCAACTCTAGCCACTCTATGATCCTATGTTCCTTCCCAGGCTATGCTCCCTTGTTCTTCCAGGACCAGCTCCCTCAGGTGGAGATAACTAAGCAGGGGTCCCCAAGCCCTGGCCTCCCAGCCACTGAAGGGAACCAGCCACCTTCCTACCATCAGGCTCTTCCTCACGCCTGCAGCCATATTCAGGCTCCCTCAAATAATGCATTAAGGAGACATAGGAGTGGTGCACACACCTGTCTGTTCAGAGACATGTGAAAAGATGAGGTGGAGAGAAGTTTATTCTGAGGTCTCTGCGATTATATCTTGGCTGCAACCCCAAGGTGTGACTGCAGTTCACACACCGATCCCTAAGGTTCAAACAAGCTGGCTTCAGCTCAGCCACCCACGAGCAATTAAACCCCGGCTTCCCAGTTTGGACCCTATTTAAATACTCAGCTGCAGAAAACCAACGTGGTGGCCCTGCTGATAGTTGTACCTCAAGACAAATTCCCACTGCCACCAGTCTAGAAATAAAGCACAGTACCACCAGTACCACCTTCTCTGGATTGCCATGAAAGCGTCCCCTGTCTTGCGCACAAGAAGCAGCTGGCCTGCTCCTTAAGGATTGCCAATGAGCGGCGATGTCTTGCTTGAAAACATTGACAGGACCTTCCTTCGATCATCCACACAGACTTTCCTTCTGCAAAGATAATTTTCACTGTTGCATGCCATGACAATACAGTCTGGTGAAACAGTCTTTGGTTTTGAAATGGTGTCGCAGGATTAAAAAGACACAAACAAAACAAATCCAGCAACTAGACAAATCACAACAACGGTTTCCCAAGATCTGCTCACACCGGTATGCAAGAACACTGGTGACCTAGAAAGGACTGGAAAGAAACTGGCAGCACCCACAGCAGCACGTTTCAGAAGGGATTTCCCTGCGCAGCAAAGCGGAGCACAGAGAGGAATCCAGCACAGCAGCTCAAGGAGAAGACAGGAGCGAGCCAGAGTCCACAGCCATTCACCAGCCATGGAACAGCTGCTTAAAAATCTGCCACCAGAACCCCAGAGTGGGCAAGTGTGAGAGTTCAAACCTTCACAGATACCAACAGCCTCCCACCACCCACACATAGAGACAGGCGACGGGGTTAGGGCTCCTCTCAGAAGACCATGTTTTACATGGAGAGCAAACCTGTACGGGTGAACACCTGTAGCTCTGACACAGGAGCTGCTGGTTACCCCGAGCAGCGTTTCCAGTGGGTTCTCATTAGGATGGATAGGTGCTGTACGCTCTGCCCACCACAATGCTGCTTGGGAAACGGAGTAAGGATTTCTGTCTGCTTTGTAGTGACGTTCCTATTCCGAATCGAAAACCAATGTTATCCTCAGAGACCTGCACCACCTGTCGCACCCACTTTTTCCATCCAATGTTTTTATCATTATTATAATATCAGTGGGGAAGTATCCGAGCTATTCACTCATTCCCAAAGGCTGTTGGCTTACCTGCATGGCATGTAACAAGTAATTAAGCATTAGGAAAAAAAATAAGGAATGCAATTAACCAAGGGCTTGGAGAAGAAAATATATTAAAACCCAACTTCTCCCTCTCTCTCTGGCTCGGGCTAGGTAGTAATAAATGATGGTTCCTCTAACATAGCTCAAACTCCACTGTAATGTTGTATGCAAAGCACAGAATTGCCTCCAAGAGCGGGAGGGGATAAAAAATGTTCATCAGGTGTAGAATTGATTAGCACAAGGGATCATTAACACAGGGTCAGGACGTCTAGGGAACGCAGCACAGGACAGCTAGTCCTGCTCGGATTAAAAAAAAAACACAAAACCAAAACCAAACAAATAGGAATTTGAATGCAACCATGGCTGCCAAACGCTGGGTGCCTCACTGGCAAAACCACACCCTCATCAAATCCCTCATCTCCCTAATTACAGTGTAGGCCTGTTCCCAGGACTATGGCTGGGAAGGAAACCCTTGTCAAATGGGGAATATGGGATACTCAGCCGACATGAGACCAAGAGCTTAAATAAATTCCAAAACATGGAAGATTTTCCATTTATGATCCAATGCAGAAAGAGCTGTCACCAGCAAAACTGCAAAACGACTTGGGTCAAATCTGAGTCTGAGCTCACAGTGTCACTTTGCTCTTATTCCCAGCCCCACCACACAGCTCCCTGTAAAGAGACCCTTAATTTCACCCCTGCCTCATCTCACTTTGAGACTCCTGCCTTAGCCTATCTTAATCAATTCCCACAAGCCAAGGAAAGACTCCAGTTAGAGATAAATGATGTGACTTGGCTAAAAGGACAGGCTAAAATGAATTGGCACCTAGACCTGGATTTAAAAACAAGCTTATTCATTGAGAGTTGGAAAGATTCCCTATGTGGAATGGTAAAAATCAGAAGCTGTTACAACTTTAAACAACAAACAGAAGTCTTTGAAATTTCAAAGACTCTCCTCATTCATACTCTGTTTATGTACGCTCTGGCAGAAAAAAGTGGGCCTGCCACCAAAAGTTCTAGTTGTCTTCTGGCTTTCTAATCTTTACAGAAGACTAACAAGTCTAGCTAATTCATGGAATGAAACCTATCTCAGAGACTTTGTATACGAACTACTTAAAATAAATAAAACCAGTATAGATAATGATAGAGCAAATCAAGTGCATACGAATTCAGGCCATGACTCACCACTCCCTTGTTTTCCTTATTGGAAAACTTGGCGTATCACTGTACCGGAGTGACAATGAGTCAGGAAACTGGCATAAACCACAAGTTACAAGGAAATTAAAATAAGCATCTACAAAATCTCTTTTTGGAGAAATTTTGGAGATTTTTGCTGGCTTTGTACAGATGTGGCTATGGACTTCACAGCTCTATTCTTGTGGTTTTCTGGCTAGACAAAATCAACAAAGGAAGAGAGTCATTTACACATTCTTCTAGAGACAATACATAAAGATTAGGCTCTTCTTCTCCGAATCAAATTGATGCCTTTACTTTTACATGCTTATATTTTAACCAAATACTACCATATTTTAAACAATACTACCATATCCTACTGAATGCTTGATATCACCTTACCTACTAAATAGGCGGATATTAGTTGCTTAGAACCAGACAAAGCACATGCAAATATTTTAACAGTACTAAGCTGAGAACTAAGGGTGTACATGACAGGGGGATAACCGTTCTCAGCCTAATTCTGCGCAAGCAGAACCTCTAGCTGGTCACTTTGTCTCCTGCCTCATTCAGGCAGACCATGAGAGCTCACACCATTATCTTCTGACACAAACCCTCTTGGAGTGGGGATTTTCAGGCAGGTTGGCAACACGAAAACCAGCAAAACGCCCCTGCTCTCAGCTGTACTTTCTGCGCACGAGCAGCTCTGCGACTGTCAATACCTCACATTTCACTAACAAAATTCGATTCAAAATGTTAAACTAGAAAAATTATTTAGAGAGAAACAAACCCCACAGATTTCAAGGTTCTGAAGGGTAACGGAAGAAAGCCTCCATGTTCTCTAATGTCACAGGCTCTAGCGAGCGAGGATTTTTTACCCACTCCCTCCCCTTTTTTAGCCACGCACGCTTTTGTGATACAGAAGGCTAGGATATGAATGAAAAACAGGGCTCATTAGTGACTGATGATTTATAGTGGATGACAGCTAATTTCTCCAGTTCAGAAGATTTCTATCAAATCTGTAGAAATACGCACTCAGATTGGACATACTTCCAAGTGACTGCATCTCATTTCTCATTTGCATTTTCCTTCTGCTTAGCAATGCCTCGAAGCTATTTCGGAACATCACAAGCTGTCCAGGGCACGCTGGTATATTTGTATGTAATTGTAAGGAGCTTTCTGTTCTTCTTTACTACAAAGAATGTTTTATAAAATGCAGGGGAGATTCCAGATGCAGAGGTACCCTGTGGTACCGTGTGGCCTTTCTCAGTCAAAGCACGACACATTACTGTCGTGGTCCTGGGCTAATCAAGAGTTCCGGTAGTCACCTTCATGTCAGCACAGGGGTATATGAGCACAGCTCCAGTGCTCCTGACAAGCTGCATATTGATTTTAAGCAATGTTAGTTAATGTCCAGTACACCGATCTCCCTCTGCGACCCAGATCTGGAGAGGATCATAAGGCTTTAAGTGCAAAAGCAGGAAAAGCTGGAATTGCCTACAGCATACCCTCCACAGATGAAAACCTGGATAAAACTGTGATGCCAACTTGGTGCCCGCTTCTAAGACAACAGGAAATCTGTAAAAAAAGAACAACTAAAGTCCTACTATTTCAAGCAGCTACCTAAAAATTCTTGTTTTAACTTCCAGGTGAAAAAGCTTTTGGCTACAGATAAAAATACGTACCCTAACTTTAGGAATCCCAGAACGGCCCTTACTGTTAAATATGTGCTCCAAACATCTCTGAGACACCGCTGCTGAACATGGCAAAGAGGTTTTTGAGCCTGTCATCCTGCACAAAGAAAGGAGGATACAGCTATGCCAAGGCCACCCTTGCACGCTGCTCCCTTCCACCCACCTCTCTTCCCTGTTCTCTCCAGAACACCATAACCAGGACCTTCTGGGTCTTCTCACCCAGACCTGGAGGACACTGCGATCCCTACAGCAGCTCCGCACACCCAAGCCATGTTCCCTTCCTCCTTCCCCATCCTTCTGTTCACTCAGGAGCTCTCCCAGCTCAAGTGCATTGATCGATGCAAGAATCCTACTGCATGCATCATAGAAATAAATCAAAAGGTCCTGTCTAGAGGAGCTTTTTTCACATCCTTGCATAACCTGAGGCAGACCTTTGTCCCCCCCAGATGAGGTTTACAGGTCTGTTACTACCCACTGCCAATGTCGGCTCCTGGAACCCTCTTGGTTTTCTTCCATTGCTATTTAAAGCGGCCACCGCAGCCCTCTAATCATGGGCATTTTTTAATCTGTGTGTGAGTGGAAATGCCCTTCTGTCATTGCCCAATCCTACACCTCCCACGAATTGAAAATGTCTTTCCCTGAGCACAAAGCAAGGCAACACTCCTCCTCCGCACACACACGTGTGTGCACACACCAAGGCCCACCAAAATGCATTAAGCGTTTGTATTTTATCTGGGGTCCTGGTCAAGCTGCGCTAGGAAACGATTGCACACAGTGCCCAACTGTCGACAGCTACTTTAGCTATTCTAAGCAACGCATCTTTAAATTCATCTAGCTGACAAGGCTAATGGCTTCGTACAGTTAATCAGTAAGGCACACAGGTATTCAAAAAAGATCTGTGTGGGGTGCAAAAGCCTGTGAAGGAACCCAGAGCTTACCCATAGCACTATTAGGGAAAGAGAAAAGAAACCAGCTTTGGAGTTATCACACGGAGATTATTTAAATACATCAGTCCGGCCTCTTAAATATGACCTAGTAAGGAATTTACTATGTTCTACAATAGCTCCATGGCGGATACAGCAGTAAAATCCGTGTATAGCACTAAAATCCATGTAAAATCCTTATACCTGCACGAGGGCGTGCGCTTAGCTGAGAATAGAGTGCACTAAAATAAGCACACAGCTAGGGCTTCTCTGTAATTGGAAGGGGTCGTTGGCGTAGCCACGTGAATACAGCGTTACCAGGAAATTCTCAAAGCACAAACAGGGCTGGCCCTGTTTTATTTATAGCGTGTTTCATTCGGCCCGAGTTGTAGCAATTTCTGAAGCTGAAACACCCTCCACAGCACCGGTTTTGTTTTTCGGCCAGCTGCGTTGCCAGAGGAGCCCTGTGAGAAGGGCTGCGGCACCAGCAGAGCCACGCACAGCCCCGAACAGCACACCCGCCCCAGCAAAACCCGAGCCCAACCCAGGCTCTGCTCCCAGTCCGGACACTACATCCCTCTCTAACCCTGGGTAAGGTATTTGATCATGCGGAATTTCAGAGTCTGCATTAGCCTAATGAAGATAATAACAATAATCATGTGTGTCACAGATACAGGAGGGCTTGGTTATTATGTTCTTGTGAAGTGCTTAGAAGAGCCCCAGATGAAAGGGAAATTAGGAGAAGGAAGATTAATTACAAGACATGTGCATCCCAAATAAAAAACAGACAGGAAGATTTTTGTTGTTGCTGTTATTAGGAGAGAGAGTCTCTCTGATTTAGGGCAGCTTTTATTTCTGTGTTGGTAAAGCAGATCCATTTTAGCCCCTTTCCACGTTCAAACTTTATTTGTAGATGGTCGGCAGGTGATAAAGGCTGCTGAGCCTCTGATACTACAAATATAAAGACCTTTGATCCAAGTTCTGATTTCACAGTAACTGGCGTCTGCGATATGACAAAGCTGATGGGTCTGCCTGCGTTTTACCTGTTGCAAGGCAAAACAAGGGATCAAAAATTTACTGCCACCCTGAAGGAAGGAGTAGGACTGGAGAAAAGGAAACATTTCCTGCGGATCAACACTCCACAGTGAGCACAGTCACTAGTGGGAAATGTTGCAACGAAATTATATTAACCACCGCTTGGGAATGTAACAAGACTTGTGCTTTTTGTCTAGGAAATTTATCATTTAGGTCAGCACCATTACCCATTCTAAACACAGGGAAAGGGACACGGTGTGACATGCGTCGACAGATCTGAGCTCCCGTATAACTGAGCAGCTCCCGGAGAGAGACCCGAGCTCCCTGCTCCATCCCCACACCTCCGCCGGGATTGGTGCCCACTGCAGAAGGCTTCCTCCTTGGCCAGGGATGAAGCCCAGCTCTTCCTGCAGCATGCCAGGAGTGTTAGATGCCACACTCCAGCATCACCCGGTGACCTAACTCTAACTTCATTGCGTGAATTTCAAAGTGATACCAAATTCCATGAACTATCCCTCAGGCATTCAGTAATGAATTTCTTAAAAAATAGATGAGTACAGGAACTTGGGAAAAAAAAGTAATAATTGTACATTCTTTCCAGGACACAGAAAAACATTCACCTCGCACAGAAAGTTTTCTGGTTTTAAAAAAAATAGGGTGGTATTGAACCCTTCATTTATCAAAAGTCAGACTTTTTTTAAAAATTGCTGTCAGCAAGTCACCTACACTTTAATTTGTGATAATTAACAATGCTGTAGGAGAAAAAAAGGACACAGCCTCCACTCATTTCAGGAGACACTTCAATACAGCTAGCTAAAGAAGGAGTTTGGGTCTCCCCCCTTAACTATAAACAGTAAAAGACTTTAATCTGTTAAGCTTCTGCTCATGAAATGTGCATTAATTCCTTAATGACAGGTGCACCTCAGAGTCAGGACAGCTAATGACAAGATCAAGAGTTAACGACAGCTCACAGCTCGTAGAAGCCCACATCTTTTCCAAAGAAAGGCCTGGCAAGGTCCCACAAGCCAGTTCACAGCAAGTTTATAGCAGAAAGTTATTTCCTAAAAGCAGAACTAATGATCCCTCTTTTCATATGGCTTTATGTCTTGAGACAGCATTCTCCAAGCTGTTTCAGTGGTGGCCGACGTTCAAAATCTTGTGCTTTTGTGGTTTCTTTCACATCTAATAAACATTAAGCTCATGTTACAGGGACTCCCTGATTTCCCTGGCTCCAAATTTCTACGGAACCTCTTGCAGCATTGTATCTTTGAGAAGTCTTCCTTCTTCAAGCGTGGCCAGAATTGGCCAACAGATTAAACCAGTAAGGGATGAGGGGAATAAAGAATAACCGAGAGAGTGACCGACTTACAAAATACCCTCTGTTCAAAAGAAACGGCTTCCATTGCAATTCACATCTTAATTTACTGGAACTGCTGAAGTTCCTTTATTTCGGTCACAGTGGCCACATTTTATTCCAGAGTGACTTCCCCCTTTCAGAACGGCTATGTGCATTACAGACCCGAAGCCAGCCCGGGTGGCTTTTCCTCCCTGTACAGAAGCAGATCAGCAGTATTGCTCCACCGTACCTATAAACTGGGAAACGCGTGCATTATCCCATGTCAGCTACAACTCTCACTTCTGAGAGTCAACATTGTCAGTCTTTTAGTAAGATAAAATACCACACAACTTCGGTGAAAAACAGACCTTGCAGAATTTCTTGCAATGATGTTTAATAACCTGAAGTTTCACAGCTGGCCAATAAAACATCCCTTCTGGGACAGACAGTCCCTAACTCTCATTCCTTATCACAGAATCTTCATGGTTGGAAAGGACCTTTGAGATCATCGAGTCCAACCATACACACACAAAAAAACCCCTACAATCTCTGTCACTAGAGCATGCCCCGAAGTGCCAAATCTACACGTTTCTTCAATCCCTCTAGGGATGGTGACTCAACCCCCTCCCTGGGCAGGCTGTTCCAGTGCCTGACCACTCTTTCAGGAAAGGAATCCTTCCTAATGTCTAATCTAAACCTCCCCTGCCGCAGCTTCAGACCATTTCCTCTGGTCCTGTCATTACTCACCTGGGAGAAGAGGCCAACCCCCACCTCTCTGCAACCTCCTGTCAGGTAGTTGTAGAGGGCAATGAGGTCTCCCCTCAGCCTCCTCTTCTCCAGACTAAACGTGCCCAGCTCCCTCAGCCTCTCCTCATATGGCTTGGTCTCCAGACCCCTCCCCAGCTTGGTAGCTCTCCTCTGGACCCGCTCCAGCACTTATCTCAGGATGTGTTTGTGTGTGAAGTGGAAAACAAATCTTCAGAGACAATCAAGATTGGACACAGGTGCTGCACATAAGGGACTATCACTGAAAGAGCATTTATCTTCCCCTCCCTACCCACACCCTACTTTTGCATAGAAAAATCTAAACAGCTGAAGAGATGGGGTCAGGAAGAAAACACTTAGCCACCGAACTTGCACGGAACATGAAAGGCAGAGCTCCCTTTGAAGAAACAGCCTGTTGGGGTCCTGTGAACCTGTGTTCTCACTGAACCGAGAGGAAAAAGAAAAGATCCATTTTAAAATGAAAAAGCAACGCAGCCCTCAATCTGTACAGTAATCCACGCTCCTCGGCCCCTCATTTCAGTCACTGCTATTAAAGGTACTTCTTTTAGGACACATGTCAATCCTTTTGATCATTTATTCTTGACTTACATGTTGAGTGGAAAATAAAGCATCTTAGTTGTATAACACAGAAGGGATGAAATAAAAAAAAGCAGTGCCAGTCTGAGGCAAGGGGGAAAAGCCCTCAGTGCTGCCTGATTACTGAAAGGAACTCACAGAAGTATCGCAAAGTGCCTGTGCAGTCAGTGAATTTAAAGTAAATGAGGACTCAGGAAGTACTGCAAACTCTGAGCACCACAGTCGATGCTATCAAATAAAGCGATTCTCAGATAAAAGAAAGTCCTTGTCAAGCATTCTGCTGTGGGGGTATACATGTTGCAGGTGGAGAGCAGACCTAAGGTCTTGCACAAGCATGCCATGCCCCAAAGCTGTTATCCTTCTGCTCAGGATGCAGGCTGGGATCATCCTTGACTACGAGCACCCACAGCATCTGCAAGGTATCTGCTGGGGAGCTGGGTTGTAGGACCCTTCCTCAGGTGAGTCCCTCAGCTGAACCAAGAGAAGCGGGGTCTCTACAGAAGTGCTAACACACCATAGTACAGATATAGCTCACCACTGAACACGTTTTAGCATGTACAGAATCACAGAATGGTTCAGATTAGAAGGGACCTTAAAGCCCACCCAGTGCCACCCTGCCCTGGGCAGGGACACCTCCCACCAGCCCAGGTTGCTCCAAGCCCCGGCCAACCTGGCCTTGAACCCCTCCAGGGATGGGGCAGCCACAGCTTCTCTGGGCAACCTGGGCCAGGGTCCCACCACCCTCACAGCAAACAATTTCTTCCTAATATTCAATCTAAATCTACCCTTTTTCGGTTTGAAACCATTCCCCCTCATCCTATCATTACACTCCCTGCTCCAGAGTCCCTCCCCAGCTTCCCTGGAGCCCCTTGAGGGACTGGAAGGGACTGGAAGGTCTCCCTAGAGCCTTCCTCTCAGCCTGTCCTCATGGATGGTAGGTAAATCCAGGAGGACCTGACAAGATAGATATGCGACCTACCAGAGCACAAAGAGCTTTATTTTCAAACAGGCAAATGCCAAGCTAGTGAGGGCGCTTTCAAGTCAGTCCAACAGCCAGACACAAAGCCACCCAAACACCAGCAGATAGCTCCGTGCAGGTCTCAACAGGCCGACCAGGTGTTCCCAGGAGGAACACGCTTTACCAAGGGAGCTGCAGCATTCCTCACCAACCTCCGCATTGGAATGGCCTTCAGATGGGGTCTCAGAATTTATTTACTCTGTAAGCTATTCCCCGCAAGGTATTGAGGATGATGGAAATGAAAACAAGAAAAAATTAATCTTTTCATTAATTTAGAAAATGTAATTCATGACTCATAGCGAGCTTGTATAAATAAATGGCATTGTTTAAATCCTATTTGTAATTATACTTCAAGCCAGAGACTTTAAAAGCTGCACTGAGAATATGGCATCCAATTGCCTAATTTATTGTTATTTTAAGCAGGTACTGTATGCCCAAATTCCCTTGGCAGATTATATCTCAGCTTAAGTGTTTTGCTAGAGGTAATTTTCACGTGTTCATGACAGCAGCAATGAGAGGAAGGAAATCAAACAAAGGAGAATTCCATCTATGTTGGCCAATTTCTTCCTCTCTGTGGCAGGTTGAAAGAGATTTGTGCACAACTGCAAAGCCGTATGCTCGCTGTGCTCTGCCTGGTTTGGCACGTAAAAGCAACTAGATGTGAGGAAGGACCAAATGCAAGTGGTTTGGGAAAGGAAACAAACAAGTAGGCTTTCTCTACTGGCTGTGCATTTCTTAGGAATAAGAAAAAACTGCTCTTTGTGCTACTTCTGCTCACTGTACTAGCCACCTGTTCATTACAACGCTGGTAATTAATAAGGAATAAAAACTCCTAAGCAGATCACCTTGAAAGTCTTGTTCATACTTCATCAGCTTCCTGCAGTCCCCAACCACAGACTTCAACTTCATAAGGATCAAAAATGTACAGAAAAGTAGAAGTTACTGAGGGGAAAATCATTTCTGCTAAGGCATATATAAATCTGGAACACCAGCCTGCCTAGGAAATGAGTCTGATTAACACCTCGCTTCAAATGCCCCAGGAACACTTAGAAGAAACCTGCTGATCCCCAAGGAAATTGATACCATCTTGAGGAATTGTCACAGAGCTGGTTGTTCTTGAAAAGTTGGACAGAGAACAAAAATGGCTGGAGAAGCGTCTATCATGTATCTGCTGCTTTTTAATACCTATTGCAGTGCTGCAGCGTTGCATGAAGCCTAAGACGTGTAGCAAACACATGGAAAATTAGGAGCCTCCTAATATATATCCCTGCTAATCGCCAGAAGGATCACAGTCACCCATTTACTCACTGCAGAAGGTGAGCTGGGAAAGAGTTACCATCTGTCCTTTTCTCAAGGCGCTGTTTTAACCAAAAGAGATTTCTACATGAAAGTATAACCAAATCCTAAAATGCTATATTTACTAGGACTGTAAGAGAGATATATATACACACAAACAGAAAAAATTGTTCCCTAAATCACACTTTTTATATGATCGTTAATTAAAAATACACATATAACCCCATCCAATCTTGAACTGATGTCAAATTTCTTTCTTTATTTAGCTGCATTCCTACCAAGTGTCTGCTACAGGTAAGAAAACACAACTTGATATCTGAAACGGCAGAGACTGAGAGAATTCTCTTGCAATTACTTTTAAATGACCTGGAATTTCAGCGAACGCTGCTAATTCCTCTCCTTGTAGGTGGTGTCTCAAACTGCTGTTCCCTGTCTTCTGATGCTCCAAGGCCCGGAGGATGACTGCAGATATTCAGGGACAACTGACGATGTGAGAAGATGCAGGTGTTAGAAATGACAAAGACATTTGTCAGATGCAGACATACTCCACCCTACTCCTTCCTTCTTTTTTGCGTAATTTCCTAGTTTTATGTTGTTATTAATATCACTTTTTGGGGGTGAGGAGAAAGAAAATGTTCACCTCAGGCACACCACCCTAGGATACTGCAAAAAGAAAAGACTGCATAAAACATCTATAGACATAAGGATCCTGCTGTGTGCTGGAGGCATAATACGTCTCCATTCAGCTAAATAGTGCAAGAGAGAAGCAGAGAAAAACTGCAGAAATTGCTTTGAAAACAAAACCAAAAAAGTGCTTTCCTAGAGCCATCATCAGGTTTGCTTGTCAGCTCAGATGCCTTTTTTTTTTGGTGCTCCATTCAAATGTAAAGAAAACGCTTGAAGAAAATTGCTAGTTCTGATATTTACACCCTTTACATACGCAGCTGGAGTGAGATTTCTGCCGTGGTGGAGCAGCAGCATCAACAAAATCACGTAAACCTAATGGCAGTCACACTGCAAGAACTATTTAAACATATATGCAAAAGATTTCTTGATTCCCTGTTACATACTCCCTAATAAACTTTATGCTTGCACAATTTTTAAGCACTTATTTTTACAGCAAGTTGTAGGGAAACGGACCATCTCAGGGTAAAGATTATGATCTTGGAAGTAGGACTGAAGGAAGGAGGTTAATAAAGGCAGACGGAGTCATGAGAAACCTTCTCCCCACTTCAGTAAGGAAAGCAGAAGCTCCACAGAAGGCAAATCTTTTTGGAGTCACCAGCAGACACTTGTCTTGTTTTAGCTTCCCATCTGACAAGAGCGCACACCCTGCCTCATGCTGCAGCTTTTTAAAGAAACACAGAATCAGTCCGAACTTTTTAAGAAGTAGGATTTAAGAACTGCCACCTCCTGTGCGTTTGTTTACCCTTGCGACGCTTCGCACCCTCCTTAAAATAGCTGCTACTGCAACTACTGGATTCTTTTAAGACTAAACTCTTCAGAATCGTACGGTTGTGCAGAAAGTCCCCAAAACAGGAAAAAAAAAAACCACCAGGCTCCAAACCCAGAATACAACTCAATCACACCCAAAACGTTTCACGGCAAACTTGAAAGGCATGCTCATTATTGTGGCAATTAAGATCTGTAAGGTGCAAGTTTCCACCAACCACCACCCCTTTTATTTATTTTTTGGAAACAGAACAACCGTGATTCCTAATACAAAAAGCTTGTTCAGACATAAGACAAAGCCACAGGTTAATAAAGAGACAAATGAAAGGAGAATGCAAGAGAACAATGCATCATTTCTGTCGCTCTGACAGGTATCGTGACCAACTCAATGCCCTCATTTTCATATAACCGCTGTGCAACAATCCCTGCTCCCGTAAAGCTAGAAGTAAATAAAATCTGCCTTTTGCTTTGCTACCAAAATACTACTATGGCTATCTGGCCTGACAAAGGACAAATTATTTGCCTGGTTTTTTTACCCCCACAAAAAGTTAATTGCTTTATCTTCCTTATCTGATGGGCGCAGTGTCCCAGCACCTTGCTTATCAGCTGCTTATTCCCACCTACCTGCCCTGCCCTGACCCACTGGCTGCTGCTCCCCAAGTCACTTGCCAATGCAACTACTTGTGTGGCCATGGCCACAGTTGGAGAGGGAGCAAAAGCACCTGGAAGAGAAAGGGGAAGGGAAAGGGGAATGCGTATTTTTGCTTTACTTTCTCCTCCCTGCAGAAAGCAATTACTTATTTGCCTTACAAGACAAAATTAACAATGATTCTGCCTACAAATATCCACATAAGCCTTCAGAAATGATGGAGCACGTGGTATTTCAGCAGAAGCACGTCCTAACGCTCGCTTCCAGTGCTCCAGCTAGACACGGGCTAGTTACAGGGCCTCCCAAAGTGCTCTGAGTGGCATCAATTTCCTCTCCAATTCCTTCATATTAATTGATGTGCTCTGAATTACATCATCAGTTTCTGTCAGAGTACAGGTATTTAAATGCCATCCATCACCATATTTTTACTTAGAAGCCCTTACCCTCCTTCTCCCTTCTGCACACACGCTCTCTCTCAGCGTAACGCAGGGAAAGCTTCACGTTTCAATACACACTAACATCAGCTGCAAACAAGAGGTGTGGAAGGAAATTAGGTATGCAAGTCAACTCATTCACAAATTAACTGCCTCTTCGTTTGCAGGAGCACGGTGCTTCGCCACGCTGGAAAGTGCTTGCCAAAGGAGAGGCGGCTGGGGGAGCAGCACTGGTTTTCCAGCGGCTTGAAAACTGGAGCAGGTAGATGGAAAGATACCTCTGTTTCTCTGAGGCACCATCTCAGGATCGACCTCTTCTAGCTGCTGTTCCCGGTTTCCAAAAACAAGGCAGACACCAGCATCATCACCACCTTTAGGATATTAATAATAACTAATGAACTTACAGGACCACTTGAGTGCTGAATATTTGTGAGGAGTTCTTACACGCTAGACAGCCATGCTATGCTAGGTGGGAAAGCAGAGCTGGAGCGGCCGTTATACCCAGTTATCCAGGATGGTCACTCTGGAACACGGACCACCTGTGTTGCTCATTGTCCCTGCCAAAGTCCCCTTACGCAACTGAGCCTCCTGCCCATCCTCTCTCCCTGCGCTGTCCCGCTTCCAGCACACAGGGATGCGGCAGGGTTGAAGAGCACAGCGACCACTGGAAAAGGGTCCGCTCGTGTGGACCTTGGGACTCTGCGGTAATATAAACAGCAACGCCTCGTGGCAGCGTCCAAAACCCAGCCTGAGCCCTCTGCTCCTTCTTCCATTTATCCTTTCTAACACAGGAGAATAAAGCAGTAAAATCTTGATCTCAGCTGTACAGTATAAACACTCTGCAACTGCCCTGTATTGACGCTAACTTGAAGAGGCGTCAGCCCAGCTATTTTCCTTATAAATTTCACATTACTCAACTTTGATCAAGATATGAATATCATTTCCTTTCTGAAACTTTTCAACCCAAAATAAACATTCCTCCTTCACAATCAAACATTTTTATACAAACCCTCTACTAACATTTCACAGCACGTTTGAAAAATAAATGGTTGCAGCCTATCAAGTAAAGCATTTTGCTTAAATTACACACTCTTCTTTCATAAAATTACAGAATGTGGTTTTGCCTCCTCTCCGTAGCAGGGATTGCACAGAAGTGCAATGCACCACACACACATCCTGCAAACTTCTGCTTCGTATTAAATAACATAAAACCCCATTAATTTGTTCAGAAGCAGAGATAACAATGGTCAGCCTTACTGGTTGAGGGCTGCCAACAGCAGAGAGATCCCTATCGTACATCAGGAAAGGCCGTGAAGGAATTGGCACATATATTAGCACATATATTAGCACATACAGGTATGGCAGGGGTGATCCATGTGCTAAGCAGAGCTCTGTTCTCCCAACACTCATTGCCGTTACTCATCTGCACAGAACACAGCACGACAGAGTCCTTAATTGCAATCCCTAACTGTCAATGGAAATAATACATAATTAGTGCATAAACAAAAAGCCTAAAAAGCCTTCCCCAGGCATTTCAGATTTGTTTAAGAAGCATCCACAAATATCTTAGTAAGCAAAAAACCTCCACTACATTTTAGAGTTGAGAAGAAAAGTAAAAATATCTGGAGCTTAAAGTGTCTTTGTACTTCAACACCGACCTCCATCCACAGGTTAGGCTACATGAAAAGCCCTTGAAGAGATGAATAGTTGGGTTAATTGCATTTACTTGTCATGTCCTCTTACTTGAGAAATCCATACTAAGGCTATGAGTATAGTGACAACTATAATAACAACCGGGGATGCCCAGAGGACAAAACTGATGTAAAAAGCAAACAACAAAGAATAAGATTTAATTTCTCAGGGCTCCTAAAAAACCCCAAACAAACAACAACAAAAAACCACCAAGATGAAACCCAACGGAAATGATGAAAAACAGATTAAAGTGCAACTCGGATCCATCTCTCCTTTCATCTCAGCATTTCAAGTTTTCAGACTTTATAATAAATGATATATTCTTTCAGTTTATGACATAACAATTAAACATATAGCCTAAAATGAGAGACGGGGCACTAGCTGAAACTCAAAGCATGTGATTTCAAGCCAGCCAAAGGCTCATAGCAATATCTGACCCTTCCACTAGCCAACAGGAACTAAAGAGCAGAGCACATTATTTGAGAGATTCTCGTATTTTGCATAGCAAACACCTCAGTTTTTCCTGCAGTAGCTCTCAATCTCACATTTTGAAGTGTCCTGGAAGAGGACAAGCCTGGTTCTCCAGCACATCCTTCTGCTGGATGGTTACACCGCTGCCGAAGAACACAAACACCTCCCTACAGCTGACATGCAATCCAGGCATATGGATTACACGTACGGTGGGCACCTTCTGCACCCCAGCACCCTCTCATCACCTTTTCAGGGCTTTCTGTTACACCACAATAGAGAGGTGCTCAATCCTCCCCCAAGAGGCAAGCGTCTCCACCTAGATTAAACAGAAAAAGTCCATGTTGAGGAGTTCAAAACATTCAAAATTCCAGCTCGGAAAGAGCAAGCTGCCAGTGGCCAACATTTCTAAGGGCAAAATTACAGCGTGTGGGAATTACAGATCTGCAGACAAACTGGCAATTTGTGAGGAATTCAAGTCACCAGAACCGACAAATTAGGACCACAATGCTAACAAAATTAGACACAGTCTCCTTTTAACCTCATCTCTATTTTTAAGGGCTTCTTATTTTTTTAAGGTTTTGTATTTGTTTCGTTGTTAAAGTTTCCATGAAATTGGGCTGAAAGCAACTGTTTAGGAACGAAGTTTCCCCATAATTTACTCTCATTATTTTAGTACGTGTGAAATTACGCCCATGCCTGTACAAGGAGGTCTCTCTCAGCCAATTAACAGAGTCACCCAGCAAACAGAAAACTCAGTAGCAACATGAAAATTTCCATAATCATTGCAAATATGCCGCTTGACAGGAGGCTGTCAGCTGTAGGATTTTTTAATTTTATTTTTTTTATGTTCCCTTGCATTCTTCAGTCTTCTCTCCGGTTGGGGACACCGATAGAGTTAAAAGGCGGCTCTTACCCAACGTGCCTCTTGCTCATCTACATGTCGATAGCCTGGAACTATGGAAAAACAAAAGAAGAACCAAGCCCATTTCCACCCCCCTCCACTCAATAACAATAAAATGACACAACAGCACCTTTCAAACCATGCCTGTTCATTTTGATAATTACTCTAACAGTCCATCCGAGCACGGCCACTCAGCCCCCGGCTCCAAAGGCAAAACCAAAACCTGGAGGAGAAGGAGGAAACGGCTCATCTGCCGAACACAATGTTCGGAAGTGCAAGGTGAACATTCCTCACCAAAGCAAGATTAATGTTCCCACCCAAGCACAAAGAAGGGGTTCATATTTCATGTATTTTCCATTGTTTGAGCTTGCTTGTACATAAGTAACTACATTTAGCAATCGCCAATGGGAGATATTTAGCAGCTAAAAAGATTAATTTTTTTAATAGTGGAATAGCAGAAGTAACAAGGCAGGCTGCAGCCTGTTCAGTTCCACCAACGTTCTCCAGTTCTGACACAGAGATCCACCCTTCCACGGGTTACCTCTGACACCCACCAGTGAGATGCACAACATCCACTGCCCAAATGACAACATCCCACGAAAGTTATCCACAATGAGGGCTGCAGCAAGGAACCCCAAAGGACACCAACTGCCACAGTTTGCTGCTTAGTTTAAGCAAGGCTCTTGGGAAGTTCCGCTGCACAATGATGTCTCCATGGTTTTTAGTGATGGAAAGGGAGTGGATACAGAGTCTGAGTGGAATCAAACAATTCTGGATTGAAACAAGCAAATGCTTTGAAGTGTAAGGTATTTAAACGATACAGCTTCACGACACAAGGAAGTATCCCGTAGGTAGCAATGAGGGCAGTGGTTTCAAATGCCCACATGAAGAAGCGTTGTTTTTTCTCCAAGGGGTTCCTTGAACAGTGGTGGACCCAGAGACCTGGAAGGTCTCACCGCCCATGGACGTTGCACGCCGGCGCTGATGCACTTGCTCCTGTTGGCAAAGCGCAGCCCGAAGGGGGGATGCCAGCAGAGGGGCTCCCATGCAGCCCTGCACCCCCAAGAAGGCACAACGCCCAGAAGATCTGAATAGACACAGCAAAAGAGGCTTTACCAACCTACAGCAGGTTTCAAATAGAAGTCTGCAGTGTTCCACGAGTGAGTGCTGCTGTCTGGAATGGCCCAGCACCCTTGCACAGCTATCACCGGACACCAATTGTTGGTGATTTGGGTCGCTGCCTTTCTTTATGCATTTAACACAAACCACATAACACTGCCCTTTCTAGCTTTCATTACACACTCTGAAAGCACTCTTCAAGCAGACCCTGTAAAAATATAATGCAGAGTGTTTATGGACAAAGACAAGCTTTAGAAGACTGGCAAGGAATTACATGTCCTTAAAACTATTAATTGAGATAGAAGGAACAGGGAACGCTTATCAGCGCAGGCTGCTGGCACACAAGGTCATATCAGCAGCCAGCAATGGCAGGTGCAAACGATGAAATCTGTGTGCGGATCCTAGAGGGACAGCTTTCTAACACAGCAGCTCTTCTCCGCTGGGGCTGGTGCCACTGTTTAATTTGATTACAGAGAAGCAAGAGCCTGGGGGAGGGAGAGGAGGAAAGAAGAAGAAAGAGCGAGGACCCTCTTGGTGCGTGTGCTGGAGGTGAAGGTGCGTGGAGCTGCAGCGGGGGCAGCAGGGGCTCTGAACAGTGGTACCCAGCAAGATTACAGGGGCATCTGACAGCTGACATGGCATCATCCTTCAGTAGACAAAAAATTACTTGCTTCCCTCTCAGCAAACCACACGCCGCATAGCAATTTGGGCTGGAAAGATGCTATCCCAGATTTAAAGGGAAACTAATCTGTTAAAAGAAATAGAGAAATGGGAGAGTCTGGGATCTGTGTGTGAGCACACCACGCACGGACTGACACTCCGTCCCCAACGTGTGCAGGTGCTACACTCTTTCTGCCAAGTCTTTGACTACCTGGCTTTTTAAGAGACTCCTTTCTAACCATAACTCGTAACCTAGAAGTACCCAAAATGTGCTCTTTCTTCCCTCTAGCCCTGAAGTCTTACAGAAGGACCCTGGGACTGTTTCTTTAAAAGACAAAACTATTCCATCTCTATTGCATTCTGCATTAAAAGGGTAAAAAACTCAAAACAAAAAAAACAACCAGAGTCTAGGATCAGGTCCTCCAGACTATGTGCAAGAATATCACTAAAGAAGAAAATTGCTCTTGTTGAGATATTTAGGTACAATTTATTTTTTTTCTAAACGTACCTTAAAATTGTCATGACGCTACCTACCAGAGTCTAAATTATACTTTCAAAATTATATGTATTAATACCTAAAGTGCCTTATTATAATGGAGCAGATATATTTTAGAAACACCATACTTCTAAGGCTATTTTTTAAAATAGAATCTTTATGCATGACTGTAAGATCTGTATTTTAGGTCTCCTGTCTTTATGACTCAATACTGGTAGAGGCAACTGCAGTCCACACGCTCGAATGAAGCTTCAAACAATCATCTTCTATATTATGTCAATGGCATTGATTAAAAAAGAAAGAAAAAGTTACTCCTGCAGAACAAAAGAAACCCCTGAAAACAGTGGAAAAACAGTGCTGCTGATAACTTTTCTTCTTACCAGCTTCCTTCACTAAAGCCAAACTTATGCAAGCAAAAAATTTTATCTATTTTAATCCACCAAGAAAACTGAAGCGTTGAAAAATATTGGTTTTGCCAGCCAAAAGTGTGATTAATGAAATTTACAAACAGCTAAATTATCAGATAAGCGATTTAAATCTACAAACTAGCGATCATCCACACCATGACTGACCCTGCCTGTTGTTTTCTGGCGCGCTCTGCTCAGAGACCAGAGGCTGAATACATATGACTAAGTATTTCAATCAAGAAGATTAAATGCTGAGTCAGACTGTCTCACGTCTGCTTACAGATAGAAACCTCTACCCAGCCACTCACATAACTTATATTTTTATTAAAACATTAGCTCCACTGCTAATTTATTCTTGTTAAGTAAAGTGGCTTTCAGCAACGCAAGTGATTTAAATGTACACTTGTGAGGCAAATGTAAGCTTGCAATGATGTACAGAGTTTGACATTTATACCATTATATATTTTTGAACGTAATATGACTACAGAAGCATTACTAATTTTGAGTCACTTCCAAATGAGAAAAAGAAGTTTAGCAAGAACAATGGAATGCAGAGTAAAAATGATTTACCCCTCTCTCCTTCAGCTGCTGTTGCAATCCCTCTTGAACCACAATCCCAAAACCCGATAGTTTTGGTAGCTTTGTAATAACGTAAAGTACACCCACTGCACCTTGAGTAGCTGCCAAAAACGTGACTTAACATCACATGCATCTTTGCACACCTTTAAGGACAAAGGTAATTTCAACCCTACTTGAAAAGGTGTTTTAGCTTCTAAGAGCTTTGCTGAAGCAGGACACGAGAGACAAAGAACCTCCGGAAGGGCACTATGCAGCGATTCAGCCAATGTGGTCTCACTAGAAATAAGCTCCAGAAAACATAGCTGTTCCCCTGTATTGGATCCGTCACTTTTGAGACACACGGGTTCAAAGATGCCTCACTTCTCCAACGCCCCCAGCACCAGCGACTTAAGAGTATGACCCAAAACTTACTTAAGTAGTGAAAGGTCTACCTGATTTCATGGACGTTAAGGCACATATAAAACAGTGCGCCAGCCTCCATCTCAGCTTACAAAACAACAGCGAGGAATATCCATTTATGCCACGCTGGAATTTGCCAACACGTAAGAGGTGCAAATTATGACTACCTAAAAATACATGTTTTATGAAGGAAACAGCAAGCAACCCTAAATTTTAGCAGTTCTACCAAGACTCTGCTATCATGAAGTAGGCAAGAGAAGCAAATGCATTAATTTTATTGCTTTTTCGGCACTTCTGTACAGTTCAAACTACACCACAGAGCCAGCAAGCACACAGCTGGGCGTGCTAGGGAAGCACTGCAAACCGCTTATGAGCGTCCAGCACCTGCATACGTATAAAAAGTAGATTAAATGAAGACAGAGGTAAATGAAATAAACTTGGTTATTCCCTTGACAGCTGAGAAATGCTACTGGGGAGAAAGGCAGGGAGGAAAGAGCAGAGGATACACTCGCTGTGCGGAGTGTTAGTGGTGAGTGCCCAACCTTTGGCCAGAATTAGCACCCAACAACCTCACCTTCTGACCAGTGACTCAAGGTTTTTAATTAGGCATTGTGTAATAGGTTATGCAGTCTGTATGCAAGTACAGCTAAACAAAAGCACCGGGATTCCTCTCATTTAGAGACAAAACAAAAAAAAAAAAAAAAAAAATCACCCTTGCCTTAATACCAGGTGGGAATAAAACACACCCCCACTTTTTCATGCCCCAAACACCATAATTGATCATCAGAATATCAGGAATCTTAGCTCATTGTTGTTATAGTCAAAAATCAATGACTAGAAACCGACAACTTATTATTTTCCATATTTTGTTATGGGAAAGTCATCATGGAGAGATCGTTTGCCCTTCCAAGCACTATTACTCAGGTACCTTGTTTGGTATTTCTGATTTACAAATTCCTTAAAAATTGCAAAGGAAAAAAAAAGTCTCATCTCCTAATACTATCACATTACCTCGCTTTTTTTCCTCCCCCTTCCCTTCCCCATCAGAGAAGGAACTAACACATCCAAGACAGAGCTGATCAGGAACTGTCAGTTGTAATCAGAGCACTGTAGCTGTCAGTCACCAGTGGCCCTTGGGTATTTTGTTTCCTCAATATATAAAAGATTGTTATCCCGAAAGTTAGTCAGCATTTCTGGCTGCTAGATGGAAATAACAAGACTATTACAAACGTTCTTACGTTAGCATAGCTGCAGCAGTATTTGAGTTCCAATAGCTTAACACACAAACACACGCAGTGACCACTCTTTATGAGCCACATAGGTGCATTTGGTAAAAATGAAGAAATCGTTTTTCCTTATTGCACAGTTTGTTTCCTAACTTCACAACATTTATTAATAGTGTTGCAATTCTTTTTAATTATTATTTAGCACTAGCAGTATGCCTGGAACGGCACAACATTAGTCCCTGCCCCAAAGTGCTTTAAGCAGCCCTGATTCAGTATCCCATAACCAACATTTCATACACCAACCTGCCGGGTTACTAAAGCCTGGGTTTCACACATCAACCTGCCGGGTTACTAAAGCCTGGATAGCAGCGTAATTTGGTCAGCTCAGGTCCCAGCAAATTACTTAACTCGTGCTGCTCGGGACAGCCAAACCACCGTGAGTCTAGCTGGGATAAGGCTTACAAGCACAAGTCTGCTGGAAAAACCCACCCAACACCAAAGGCAATGTAAAAATGAGAATCCAGTACCTTATGCAAAAATAAAATAATTTTTAAAAATCCTGTCATAGTCTCACATTTTCAAGTGAAAAGTCTCACTGAAGAGGATTACAGCAAGAGCACAGAGCGGTTTGTAAACCTTCCAAACTGCACACCTGGTACAACTGTACTAAAGCGACTGTATGTGCCAGCATAAACACAAAACATCCAAGGTCATCACTACAACACAGGCGCAAATCACGAAACACAGAGGTGACAGGCAGAAAGACGTGAAAACTGCAGATCAACAAGAGGGCAAGACCCCCCCGTTCAGATCTGTACTGCTGCATTGGCAGACTCTCCCAGAGGATCGCTTCTCTGAAACGAGAATATGCGGAGAGCCCAGATCATCAAATCATAGGACAGCCATATGAATCAAAGTTCACCTTCGGGCAGGTTTAATTCAAGCCCTGCAGGCTTCAGACAGACAGAAGTCCTGCTGGCTCTGTCACTTCACCCACTCTTGTTGTTTTCCACGTTGCCAAGAACACAGGGCTCACGTTCTAAGACAATAATGACACGTTTGTAATGCGAATAAAGAAAATGGGGAGCTATGAAACAAATAATTAACTGTATTCTGTTATTTACATAATTATTGGCAGAAGCCTGAACAAGGAGTAAAATGGATTACTGCAGTTTTGGTTCAGTGCAGCCTTAAAATAAAAAAACATCATCACATGCCAAGGCTGAAAGGATTTTCATTCCAGCGTGTGGTTCTCTCATTCCGCCAGCCAAGCTCCAAGCTGCAACTGCAGCTATTCTACGTATAAGCCCTGATTTTTTCCCTCTGCTGTTCTGTTCAGCCACTGCAGTTGCTGGCCACCAGCAGAAGTATAGGAAAGGTATTAGAAGATTTTTAAAAAGCCTGCAGGAGATAATATTGTTCACCAACAACATAACCCTGGTATGTTCATATTGCCGAAGCCTGAATTTAGGTCTGGCAAGGCACAAAGCCGAGTTTTCCTTCTGTATTTCTCTCATTTCTCTTCAACTAAAATTGCTCTATGATTTCAGTTGTGGTAGAAGATCAACAGTTCTGAGGAAGGGATGATTGATATTTATTCCCTCAAAAACAGAAGTACAGAATAGGTGGGAGCAGCTACATCTCTCTCACGTCATGCTTCATTGCTGTCTAGAAAGATCAGCCTGACAGAAGAACTCAATGCTTACTCTGTCATGTCATATTTTGAGAGATAACACAGTGGTTCCCAACCACGCCTTGTGTGAGGCTTTCATGAAACAGCATCATGGGGAAAGAGACCACTGTTCAGAGGGTCCTGAACAGCTCATTCAAGAGCCTTCCAAAAGAAACCTTCAGCCACTCCTGACTGGCAACAGGTCCAAAGGAATGACCTCAAAAGTGAAGGATTCTACATCCCTTCAGTCATCCAGGATCCCCTACATCCTCACTTTCCTGATATTTACGCTGTTGTAAAACCAGAAGCACAGAAATTAGTGTTCCCTCCCTTTCACTTCCTTTCCCTGCAACCCTACAGAAATAGCTGGGTTACATCAGACAAAAACACCCACAAAATAACAATGAAAACAGATGTGTCAAAAAAAGAAAAAATGTGTATGAGATGCCTACTGTGCATGCCAGTTCTAAGTAAAGTACTTGTCCAGTCTACGAATAGCACGGTGAACTATTTCAATAGTACCAAACTCAAAGGGAGGTTCTAGTCGTTAAGAAGCTTCGAACTAAGGGTTTGGGTTTTGGGGTTTGTTGTGGGTTTTTTGTTGTTGTTTGGGTTTGGGTTTGGGGGTTTGTTGTGGGTTTTTTGTTGTTGTTTGGATTTGGGGTTTTTTTGTTTAGTTGGTTGGTATTTTTTGCCTGTACCTGTCTCATATTTGCTTCTTGACTTTCAGACCAAGAATTTCAGACCAGTTCACCAAAAACGCAATTTTCAAGAGAGGTCCATGTCAAGTTCTGTACCCAAACTTCTCTAGAAACTACCAGGAGTTGCTCACCTCACTTGTACCTCTCTGGGCTTTGAGCCCATGCCCATTTTGCTCAACTCCCATTAACTCACACGGCCCCTTAGGCACTTCACAGGTCCTTTGTAGAACTCATTTTGAACATATATTATTTTTTTCTAGAACACTCATCACCCTACATCCATAGCGCCAATTTCCAGAAAACTCTCTCAACCAGCAGAAAGGCATCATCCTCCATCACCCATTTACAACAGACATCTTCACGCTTTCTCCTGGGATGCTCATCATGTTTGGTAGATGCTGTCTGTAAACACTTGCTGAAAGCTACCATTGTCTTCCCTCAAACCCCTCCTCACTCTTTGGCTACGCTGCCTACCAAATAAATCATATCTGCTGATCTCCTAGGGCCCCTTACCCTAACCAATACTGGCCCTTGCCTCCTTCAGACCTTCCCATCCATGGCCTACAGCTCTATTATTTCTTGAAATATATGGATTATAAGTACCTTGGGTGCACCGCCTGATTCAGTAGAAGCTGCACAACAATGTCCTGGTCTATGATAGACATAAAGCAATGATGATGCAAACAGGCAACTCAGCAGAGAGTTCTGATCTCTGAATTTCCTAATTTCCATCTGCAAAATAAAGTTATGCTTTCCCACTGAATCTCCTGAATGGGTACCAGGAGCCTTTATTAACAGTAAAAGGAACCTCAAGACCTTTACAAACCCTATTTGATTCAGGCGACGCATTATGACACCTTTCAATCACAAGTCACTCAGCACCTGAAAGCTCAAGCAAGGGCTATGGGATTTCATATTTGGGGAAAAGTCACCAGCTTTTAACAACATCTATTGAACTTAATAGCCCACCATGCTACCAGCTCATTTGCTTCTGATGTAGAGTCTACCAGAAGCAATAAAGAATAAATGTAAAACAAATAGGAACAACTAAAAAGAAGATGACTGATGGAATGTAACCCTATTACAGCTTGGCATGGTATTTGAAAAGCCCTGAAGGAATGATTACAGAATTCCCACACTTTTGACCAGAGAAGCTTCTGATATTGACAGTCTCGGAGATCAAGGGACTAGTAAGATCATCATATTATTCTTAAGAACACACTCAATATTTATGAGGATCTTAACTCCATGTAATAAAGGCCACATTCACTGACTGTGATGAGCTGGATGCTTTGGGGATAAAATTAATCAACATGCATGAAAGAGGATCTCAGAGTCAAACAGGAAAATCTGCACATAATAACAAAGATACTAACTATCTGGCAAACCTACATCACAAGGAAGAAAAATACTATGATTAAACATAATAAGACTTCACTTGAAATGTAAAATACTCTGCAACAAATCCTGCCAGCTCGGGTAAGAACCAGCAAACAGGAAGCCGCTGACTATGCAATAAAGCCCATCACACAAGGAAAACATGACATCGGAGAACTAGATGTTACTACACAGTCCTTGTCACTGTGCTGCAGAGTGCTTTCTACTGCCTGCTTTTGAAGCACATGAGGTTCAGCCCTTCCAGCTTGTGCTCACAGTGCAGCACTGCTTGAGTTTGGAGCCAGTAACAGGCACCTATTGTCCAAGCACAGCATTGTTAACCTTTTGCAAATTCTCACATGCGTGAGCTAGTGGCACCGCTGGCTCAAGTAGGTTCTGTCAATATTCTTTTCTAATATTTTCCAACATTGCACTCCTTCCACAGCTGAGTCCTAGGTTAAGATTAGCTCAACAAGAGACAAAAAATGAAGAGCTTGCACTGCCACTTAATGGTTTCCTCCCTGAAACTATAAGCACAGTCTTGTTACAATGAGGATAAGGGCTCTCTTTATCCCATTAAATACCTGAGATCTCAGCCTGCGCGAGGATCATTCAGTATGAAACACACAATGAGGTAACATACAAACATCACACGTGTGAGCTCGCAAATAAAAAGAAGCAGTTTTGGCTGATAACCTCTTGAATGTCTTTGCACTTGAGAGTTAGTGTTGAACCCTTCCTAACCCTTCAGTTGTAGCTTGTACTACATAGTTTTAAACTTGACTTTCAACTTTCAATGATCATTTGCATGTATGTATCTTCAAAGAATGGTATTTGATTTGCAACTCTGTGTTGTAATGAGAGGCTAATTAATACAAATATGGTTATTAGCTAGTTACAGGCATTTACAGGACAAAAACAGCAGACCAAAGCCTATGGTGTACTGTGTCACAGGGACAAGAGAACCTCAAGGATGAACTAATACCAGCCAAGACTCTGCCACTAACTACATTACCACAGGCAAATCGCCGACGATCTACAACTCTGCTTCCCCTTCTGTAGTGGGATAGCAAGGCTCATTTACTTTGCCGGGTAGTTCTCCAGCTTAATTAAATCATTACCTTTAAATTAAAGGCACTACAGAAATGCCAGGAAGTAGCATCTGAATTAGAAGGTGGAGGTGACACCCTAATGAAGCAAGACTATTTTCATCGTCAACAGCAAGGCACAGTAAAAGGTCATCCATGGCATAATTGTGAAACCACATTCCAAGCTCCTGAAGGTAAGATGACTTTTCCCAAAACTTCATTAAGGAAGAAGGTATGTCCCAGTATCACTAGATGGCTGAACTGCTGCAGTTTCACAGGTAATCTACAATGGTTTCGTTACTGCTAGTTTTCCCGTTTCCTTACTCTTTGCTTTCCTAATAGCAGCCAAATATCACGGCTCTTGAAAGAATGCTTTTTCCACAGACAACTGTTTTCAGTATGATAAAAGACCTATTAAGAAAATTGCAGAGGATCATTTCCCTTCAAGTCAGTGATGTTCAGCACAGAGTTTTCAATGTTTTCTTTAGAAGAGCCACAGCAGAGGCACTCCCACTTCTTGTCTGGGACAGCTTCTCCCAAATATCATTATATTTTAACATGCCCCATACACACTGGAAATTTCCAACTCTGCGTAAATATAAGGACGCTATTGAAAGATCCACTACTACTGTGCAGGCTTTTTGTTTTTAAAGCATTGGAAGAAACCTATTCTTAAACCACAAGAAGCAGGCCAGTCCTCAGTGCAGGCCCAGTTTCATCGTGTATTCCCAAAAGAGCTGCAACTTAGTGTCAGGTGTGAAGCTGTAGATGTCCTGTATCTCAGCAACTGCACCCAAGTTCTGTCACGGAACATCCCAGATACCAAAAGGCACATCTCATCCTAAACTCATTTAGTCCATACTGGGAAGGCATTAACCCCAAACTAGGGAAACAGGCAGCTACTTCCTTGTTTGTTGCACCTGAAAAAAGATTACCCAAGAACAACTCGTTATACACAACGTCTTTGTATCCAGAGTGTAAACACCAAGGAATACCACATTTGCGATTTACTTTTTAGCAATGCAAAAATGATTTTTACTTTTAGGAGCAAGATGTGCTATAGGAGAGCTCAGCCTGGTTCTTTCTGTTACCTAAGATCTCCTTGTGTTGACTGGATACAGATTACCTAGCTTCTGTGTGGTTATGTTAGAAAATACTGGAAGATACCCACGGAATTACATTTGCAACAAAGAACTCCATATACAATCTTTTTTTTTTAGTGACTAAATATATACTTGCATATGCTTATTATATATACACACTAAATATACACTTGCATTTGTGACCAGGAAGACCAAAATGGTTGCAACCAAGTTTTCAAGTAAGACAGAAGATGTATTTGTAGTATTGTGCCCATAAAACTGGATTTTCTGTTTGCTTGTGTCCGTCTGTCAGCTGCCTACTAATTGCGTTTGAGCCTACTGACCTGCTTTTCACTAAATTTGGCAGGAGGAAGAAGTACCAAAGCTCACAAACACTTTCATTTAAAAAAAAAAAAAAGAAAAAGGAAAGGTTGGGTAGAGGAGTGACTCTTATAAGACAAGAAGAGAAAGGTTAATGACAAAGGTCAACCCTTATTTGACGTCAAAGAACCCACAGGAGGGATCACCCTAGAGACACAAATCCTCAGGAACCAGTTTCCATCGGGACTGCTGCTCTTCTAACACTTGTTTCAAATAGAGCTGGAACCAGAAATTAATTCCAGTTCTCACAACAGTTCACTGGCCTTAGGTAAATCATACCTTCTGATGCTACTTCCCCTGCCATAACATGGCTAGTGCTAAACTCCCTCATTACGTTGCTGCAACAATTCATATTTGAAATGTACTTTGAAGGTCTGAAGAGCTGTATTCACTAATTATTACCTGTCTTGAGACATGAGCTGAATATTCAAAGTGCTAGCTTGATTCATATGCAAGTGCACGTCACATAAGCTTGTGGTATGCACTAAGGCTCAATATATAAAAGCAAAGATTGCTTTTAAAGAAGGCTTTATTATAGAGTCAGTTTTGAGCTCAAAACACACCATTTTTATTGCCACAACTCTTCTATTGGACTGGATTTAAATTATTCCTTATTTTGAATTAGCACTTTATGAAACACTAGTTTGAAAAATAAATACCAATTGACAGAAGACAAGAAGATCATGCAACGTTTGATTCTGTCCTCAGAGGAAAGTCTGATGTCTGAGGTCCCAGACCTTTGATATCAAGCTGAAAGCTAACAGGTAAGTTCCACGGGGCAGTTACTGGGCACTGCAAAACCAGAGCTTCTCCTAGAAATACTGGCAATCGCAGCATTGGGACTGGCAATACTGCATCACAGCAGGCAGGCATTTTTAACCTCTGGTCAGGCACTTTCCAGCCTTCCCAGAAATGAAAGTGCTTCTGCCTGCCTTTGCCAGAGCATCCCATGCAGGCAGAAAAATCAGATGATAAAGGTCTTGCTGAAAGTACTAGATCAAACAGGTAAATAAGATAATACTTTATTAAAAAATAAAATAAAATAAAAA
This sequence comes from Stercorarius parasiticus, assembly GCA_013396915.1. NCBI lineage: Eukaryota > Metazoa > Chordata > Aves > Charadriiformes > Stercorariidae > Stercorarius > Stercorarius parasiticus. The sequence goes on from VWZL01004016.1 coordinate 208,850, forward strand.
TAGACTGAGTGTGTATGAGGCAGGGGATAGCTTCCTGAAAAAGAAACTTCCCATGCATTAAAGGAAAATGGTGCTTTGTGGCAAATCTCTTTACTAGACAGAGTCCTATTTGAGGGTGTGGGAGCAAACTACAATTTCCTTCAGTAATAACAGATCAACCTTCTATTTTCAAGCTTCCTCCTGTACCATACTGACTACCAGCCGAGTACTCAATACTTCCCAAGACTGGCCTTTACACTTCCTGAAGGAGCAAGCTCTGTCTAAAAATAATAATAATAAAGCCCCAACAGTGTCAGTTAAGTTTTCCTTCTAATCCTCCCCATCTCCCTACCGCCCACAAAACAAAGCCAACCTGGACAGCTTATTCTGACAACAGTGACTAGATTTACGTCCCTTGCACTTTATTACTGCCCTACAAACATATATTATTTTAATGTAGCATAAACAAATATCTGATTTGTTTAACACCACATTGAGTCCTAGTGATTAAAACGTGTATATGCATAGAGCAAAATTTATACGTGCACAAGCCCCTTTATAAACTCTGAAGATAAAATTATCAGTATTGCCAAACACAGAATATGCATTATGTTTTAATTACATGAGACAGTTGAATACCAACAAGCCTACTTCATTTCTAATTAGAAAAAGTTCAGTAATCATTTTCTTCCCTGCTGTTATTGCCTGACAAGAATAAATGAGGAGTCCCCTCTAGGGACTGTTCAGTAAACATCCCAATGCACGTTTGTTTCGGAGCCGAGCACACGCAGTGGCGGCAGTCACCGGGGCACACTGTGCCCCTCGCCCAGCATGGCTGGGGAGACCCATCCGTCGGGCAGTGCGTTATTCTTAAATGTTTACCTCCAGAAAACAGAGGTTTTTTACTGCAGCCGCCTCGCTGCTCCTCCTGCGCATCATGCGCCCAGCCCGCAGCCGCTGCCGGGCGGCCCTGCTGTCCCCGCAGAGCGGGGACCCTCCCTGGCAGCGGCTGAAGGACAGCCCGGCCTGCTGGGCTGGGGGACGGGGCACAAAGCAGAGGTGACACGCTTCGGCGCTATTGTCACCCGGAGGAACGCGACCACTTTTATTCCCCCCATTTCCAGCAGTGTTTTTCCGGCAGCGCCGCACCTGTCACCCGCAGCCTTTGTACTATTAATTAAGATCAATAACGCTTCTCCCATCAGCCCACACTAAGTAACCCCCGCCTTTGCCCGGCATCGCTCCTTTCCAACCCCCCTCCCTTCAAAACACCTCCTCGCCACCGAGCCCAGCCGAACAAAGGCCACCTCCTGTTATTTCCCACAAAATCCAAACTAGACAACAATACCGGAGGGTCCGGGCAGCCGCCACACCGCATCCCCTGAGACTTACTCCGGCCCGGGCACGGCCAACCGGAGCCCCGCCACCCCCCACCCGGGCTGAGGTTGTCCCCGCCACCGCGGGGAGGGAGACGGGGGCCTCGCTCACCTGCCACCGTGTACCGGTCCAGGTAGTTGAGCACGTTGCCCACGCTGAGGATACCGGCGGCCGCCACCCGGGCCCGGCCGAGGCTCGGCGCCTTGTGGCGGGCGGCCGGGCGGTCGGGGTGCTTGCCGGCGGCCGGCGGGTTCATCCTGCCGGAGAGGGTCTGCACCTCACCCTCGCCGCCTCGCCCGCAACAGCCCCGTTCGCCGCCGCCGTCCTCCTCCTCTTCCTCGTCGCCGGCTCGCA
>VWZL01004016.1:211179-319262 GCA_013396915.1 Stercorarius parasiticus
GGCCACCTGGGCACACTGCTGGCTTGTATTCAGCCGGCTGTCGGCCAACACCCCCAGGTCCTTTTCCCCCAGGCAGCTCCCCAGCCACTCTGCCCCCGGCCTCCAGCGCTGCAGGGGGTTGGTGTGACTCGGGTCATTATTCTGCAGCGCTGCAGAACACCTTGATTGGCAGAATGGTGTAGTTGGCTGACAAAAAAATTACCACAGAAAAAAACAGGACATGAGACGCTACCAACGCTGGCTTGTATCCAACAGTAAACTCCACGTGGGCCACACAGGCCCACCCTGAACTAATCCGCACAAAAAAAGGTCTCCTTGCCTACTTTCAACCCCCAGAACCGTCTGCAGTCACCACGCGGCTGCTACTAGGGGAGGGAGATGTGGTGGGGCAGGGTGAGNGGCCTCCAGCGCTGCAGGGGGTTGGTGTGACTCGGGTCATTATTCTGCAGCGCTGCAGAACACCTTGATTGGCAGAATGGTGTAGTTGGCTGACAAAAAAATTACCACAGAAAAAAACAGGACATGAGACGCTACCAACGCTGGCTTGTATCCAACAGTAAACTCCACGTGGGCCACACAGGCCCACCCTGAACTAATCCGCACAAAAAAAGGTCTCCTTGCCTACTTTCAACCCCCAGAACCGTCTGCAGTCACCACGCGGCTGCTACTAGGGGAGGGAGATGTGGTGGGGCAGGGTGAGGGCAGGCTGGAACACACGCCAACCTTGCACCTTCCTGCTTGGCCACAGACAATTTTCCTTCAGGAACAACATGCACCTTCAAAGGAAGTAAAATTGCTCCAAAATTCCCCCCACTGAATACAGTTTTGTCCTACGCTCTATAAAGTTCCACCTTTGAGCTTAGAACGGCCAAGAGAAATTTCATTTCAAAAGAAGTCTTCAAAGAGATAAAAGTGTTCACAACCGAAGCGGCTCCAGCCTGTCGTACCTGTAGTAAAACTACAAAAGCTGACTAAAACCAGAGAAATAAGATGAGCGCTAGAGAGCTAACATGCACTGTCCAAGAACAGTAGGTTATGATTTCAGATTTCTCTCAGTTTGTTGATCTCACCTACGAAACTGTATCATGATTAAAGCCCTTGTCTCCGGGATATGCATTTAAACAAAACCCCTGTCACCTACCTCCAGGGAAACCAGAGTTACTCACAGAACAATGTGGCGTGTGTGCACTCAGCATACCTGCCTTTGTCACACCCTTTCCACAGAGCTCATGCCGATGACACCAGCGCAGGACTATGCCGGTAATGGGGTGAGAGACTGCAAAAGGAACCCCCGGGATGCTGCCGGTGAAAAGGGCACTTTCTGGTGAGTCAGCGTGCGATTCAGTGCTGTTTGAGCAACGTGCCGCTGAGGAAAGGAGCAAGCACCATTTCTGATGACACTCCCAAATAGTGGCAAGTGACGTGATTATGTTGAGAATAGGTCTGCACAGGTGTTCCAGAGCTAGTTTCAGTAACAGAAACAACATAGCTAGATTACCATAGGATAACATTCTGTTTGATTTGTCCAAATCTAGGGAATCATTTTTTACTCCATCGCAGCATCTACAGTTCAGATGCAGCTGACATGGTAGAGGTTATACTAACAAAACTGCTTCCTCACATTCCTACTAATTTCAGAATTTCCAGAATTACTGGTGTACACTAATGTGGTCAAGTGACTGCTCACCAGAATATTCTACAGCCTGAAAGGAGAAAAACAGGGTAGAACAGGGGGAAGAAGAAAGAAAAAAAAAAAAAAAGAGTGAACTAGCTTCACAAAGACCACACAGATTGGCCAGCAGTGGAAGCAAAACTTCTTGTGCATTAAGTTCGACATATTAGGCACTAAACACAGCTGAACTAGAGGCTCAAGGCGTTCCACAAAGGCCAGCCAAAGTATCCAGGAGCCCTCAAATGTGTATGGTCTGCTCCAAAGTCTATTCCGCTCTTTTTTCACTGCTTGGGCTACCGCTGGGCTTTGCACACAGAAAACAGTGTTCAGAAGATGTTAACAAGATTAAAAGGTAATGCAAAAATTAAAGACCTTAGTCTTATGGATCAAATGGTCCCCCTGGAAGTAACTAAGAAAGCACAGTTTTCTTAAGAAACAGAAATTTAGTTTAATTTCTTTCTTTTTATTTGTAACTAATACCAAGCACAGCTGACACTGAAGCCAAGGTGGCTCACGGCACATTAAAATAATTGCCTAAAAAGGCCGGGGAGTGGCTTCCCCAAATCCCCTCAATCCCACAGATCCCCAAGAAAAGAGAAACCATCCCAAATACCAACTTACTATTAAAGGTCAAGATATACACTCCATAGTTTGGATGGGCTTCTGATGGTCATTGAGCACAGAGCAATGCAGGACCAAGCTGAAGGGGCTTACAAGAGCATCTGTTTCATTCCTGACAGGGAGAGGAGTTCCAGCTCAGAGACATCTACAGGTACAGCACAAAGAGGCATTGGTTAGGCAGGTAGGTACATGGACATGCAGGCTCCTACAGCCAACCCTAACACCTTCAACTGTACATGGGAACTCACGGACAAGCAGAGCAGATGCCAGTGCATCCAAGTCATGAGATTTAGGCAAAGGAAAACCAGAGGGAACTGGAAAAAATGTGATGGAATTGGCTTTACTGGCAGGATGAGTCATGTGAGTGAACTGCTAAAATCACTGGTTACTACCTCTTAAGAGGAACAGAGTAGATTCTAGCTTAGAGATATTGCTGGGTTTTGCTGTTACAGGTTGTTGAGAGGCAATTTGATTACAGTGTGCAAGTTCTATCATGGGGAGAAAAATGCCAGTTCCCAGAGCTCTAATCAAGTGAGAAAAGGCATAGCAAGAACTAGAACAATGGCTGAGAGCTGGAGTTAGAAAAATCCTAATGAATCATCTGGTTCACATTTGTTACAGAGCGATTAACCTCTGGAACAAAATGCTGAAGAAGGGATGCATTCTCTATCCCTTTATGTCCTTGGATCCAGGTTGATGCCCTTTCTAGAAAGTGCATTATTGAACTCAGCCATGAGCTATTGCACTCCACGCAGAGAGAACTAGCTGTGATATGATGGAGGTCAGGCTAGATGGGTTAAAGTCCCAGCCCTGAAGATATGAGTTCTTACTCTGTGTACCAAACACACAACATTTTTTGCGCCCTCTTCAGTCACTAGATTGATCTGAGCATAGCCCCTAGGGAAGCACATTACACCAACCTAACCTTGAAACAGTGATTGCAAGACTGTAGCATTCCCATAGTCCTAGTGATAAAGATGTACAGCCTCTAGAAACTGGTAATACTGTGTTCTGTCTAAAAGCTAGGAAGCTCCCTCAGGCTGGGAACACTACCAAGAGGTGTGTAGATACAACTAAAAGCAAGTCTGATCTTGGCTAGGTCATCCTTCTTCTTCCTGATTATGCACGTCATCTCTGCTCCAGAACGAGCTCTGGCCAGTTTCTGTAGGTTCCAGCTAATAGATATTAGGGATAAGAGAATCAGCAGCCTTTCCACAGAGAAGTAACGTAGCCTTGGGCATGTCTCTAAAAGCACCTCAACCCATACCCCATCACTGTCTTGTCCCAGTAGCCTCAAGCACAGATGTGCTGTCTGGATGAGACCAAATGAAACCATGCACAAGTCCTTAACACCACGCTCTGCCGAAAGGCACTTGCAGACGTCTTGCTGAGTGTTCAACGACGAAAAGAACAAATTCACTTGTTAGTAGCCCTCCTCTCTCTCCCAGTGCAGTCAACACAGCTTATCCAGAGTTTATCCCTTCAGGGATTATTATCTTCCTTTCATTCTTTGTTAGTATCTTAAAAGCTTGAAAATGTTTATTATATTTTATCCTTGTCTGCGCTTATTGATTTTCCCCATCTCCAGGGTTCTAGAGGTGGCCGGTATGAGCAAAAGCACTTCTGTTTGACAACACCTATAATTTATCTTTGAGGAAAGAAACCCATGTTTGCCAGTGCACCAGTATTAACTATGGTGATGTAGTCCAGTAGCTGGTCCACAGGCTAACCTGGCTTACAGGAAGTTGGTGACCAACCTGCCACCTTCTCCCTCAAGGGGTCATGGCTGATCCTCTGGTGCAAGGGGCCAGCAACTGCCTTCTCTCTCACCTCCTTCCCCCTTGTTGCTGCGAGGGAGAGGAGGGGGCTGTGTCCAGAGGGGAATGGTGGGTTAGACCACCTGTGGAAGGCAAACCCCAGACCTGAGCCCTGTTGACAACTAGGTTGGGCCTTACCTAATCTAAGCAGTTACTACAGCCTGCGGCACTGGACCGTCAAGAGGACATCACACTGCTGTTTTGGAAATAATGGAAATTAAAAGAAAATGCCTTTCCATCTCTAGCCTAGCTTACTTAGAATCCAGATTCCCTCTTCAGCTAATAAAAATCTTGGAAAAGTCACTTTTTGTACTTCAAAGTCACAATCTGTAATACATAACTGTCAAAGGACTGGAGTCTCCCTGAATTCATGCTTTGCCAAAGTGTACACCAGTTTAGCCACCGCTATCACCAGGACCAGTAACTGCCTACAAGACTAACATGTTAGACTGCAAATAATTATTACTCTAAACAACTTCTGTCATTTTCCTATGTTTGCTTAAGCTGGTTCAAAATCAGGACTCAAACACAGGGACACACACACGGAGTCTCTCACTTCAGAAAAATAAAGCTACACAGAACACCAAACTACAGGATCACAAACCCCAGATTTTAGGTTATTCAGATAGAAGCCTTAACCTGACCAAATTTTATGAAAGGTTGTATCATCAGACAGTCATCAAGGCTGCAAGAGCAAATCACAGGACAACAGCAGAACTCTTTCAGCCCTACCCATTCTTGGTCTTCAAAGAGATTGCAGCTCTGCAAGAACAAAAATAACAACCCTGCAATTACACACCTACATTCCCCATTATGCCCACTGTATCTCCTGGCTTCTTTTTTACTTCAGAAAGTTCTTAGCTGAATTAACCTGTTACTAACTATTGATAGTTAGCAGCATTTATAAGGTCATCCACCTTAGAGGTTTCTTGTGCGAGATGCTGTACAAGGGAGACCTGCTGAGTGTCAAGCAGGTCTTCCAAACCAAAGAAGGTGGATACACATTAGCATATAGAATCATAGAATGGTTAGAGTTGGAAGGGACCTTAAAGATCATCTCATTCCACCCATTGCCCTGGGCAGGGACACCTCCCACCAGCCCAGGTTGCTCCAAGCCCCGTCCAACCTGGCCTTGAACCCCTCCAGGGATGGGGCAGCCACAGCTTCTCTGGGCAACCTGGGCCAGGGGCTCACCACCCTCACAGCAAACAATTTCTTCCCCATATCTCATCTCAATCTCCCCTCTTGCAGTGTAAAACCCTTCCCCCTCGTCCCATGGCTCCCCTCCCTGCTCCAGAGTCCCTCCCCAGCTTCCCTGGAGCCCCTTGAGGGACTGGAAGGGGCTGGAAGGTCTCCCCGGAGCCTCCTCTTCTCCAGGCTGAACCCCCCCAGCTCTCTCATATACCTCCATGTTTTCCAGCAGTCACTCTCTCAAACAGGCTCCTTAAGCTACCCAGAGAGACCAGCCTCTTAATTTAGCTATTTAAGATGTGTGTTCAACGCTCAGTGATGTGAATAACCCCCTGGTTATCATCCTGTTCCCTCCACGCTCCTATATGACATGTCTCACCGAGGAGAGCTTTGGGCACTGGTGTGCTGAAACCTGTTTGTGCAGGGGACCGTACGCACAGAGCAACACCGCCAGACCATGTCACCTTCGGCACAATTTCACTAAGCAGAGATCTGAACAGTGCCCCAAGATGCACAGAAATTTTAAAATCTCTCAGAAGGCAAATCAGGGTTAATCTCAATGTTGAAAGTGTAGTGGTGTTTTAATTCCTAGAATTCAACAGAAACACGATGGAGGCAGAGGCAGTGAATCAAAGGAGCAATCCATCAACAGAAGCTGGCATCCCAAGGCCCAGTTCCTTTCTGACCCTCACGCTATAGTGCTTGAAATGATAAACTGGATGTAGAAGAAGCTGTATTTTCATGAAAACATTTAGCTTTTGCAACAATACGAGCAGCTGCTCTCACCCTCCCCTACAATCCTACATAAGTGCCTGAATATTTGTTTGTGAATTTTTCAGTTACAACATTTGTATAGCGTTCAGCCTGCCTGGCGTATAGTATCTCATGCCAACCAAAACTAAAGAACAAAACAAACAAAATCCCTCTAAACAACCCCAAAACACCCTACCCTCCTCTCCACACCCAACAAGAAAAAACACAGGGAAACCTCAAATCAAAAATCTCCAGGCCTAGCAGACTGCTCAGAATCCCAGTGTCCGGAGGCAGCTGGTACAGCAGGCAAACACCACCGCTGTCCTTCACCATTTCTCAGTGAGTGGCCTTTGATGTTCAGGACTGTTGAACGTAGTGATCCCTCCCCAAAAGTACTGACCTTCATTATGCTCAGAGAAGTCTCAATGCTCCAAATAAACGGAGTTTGTGGTCTCAACTCAGGTCCCAGCGGGGACTACAATTACTAGTATGCCACATTTTTGGCAAGTTTTGTCCCATGTTTGAATGGAGAACGTTGAGCCTGAACTACTGCCTCCTCCCACTAGAGGAGTCAGATTCTGCAGATGATAACATGCACATTTGCCGTTAGCCTCCCACTTCTCAGAACAGCTAAATACTTGAGGTCTGATTAACTAGCATTTAAGAATCCAGTGTGGAATGGAGAGTTACAGAAATAGCATTCTTGCACTACCCCAGCATTTCAGGAAGGGACTGCCAGGTCCATGTGGGAGCAGAGGAATCCCAAAACAATAAGGACAGACCCAGCAGTTACCAATTTATAAACAGCTTCCTGGCATCTTACAAAAGGGCTCAAGCCATGAGAAGGGGATCCTTACAAAAACAACATTAAGAGAAACGGTCCCACTGTTTGGTTTTGCCCACACAAGGACAGATGAAAGATGAGGTCACCCAAAGTGGAACAGGCTGGAGCTGAACAGCTCTAACTGCATGGTTTTCTCAGTCAAGCTGACTTAACTCATTTCAAGAGCAAATTTCCTCGAGCAACTTCGAAAATTCCAGCTTAATACTAGCAGCTGTAATTAGGGCTGCGCATCCACTGTCCCAGACATTGTCCCCACAACTACAATCCCAGTCTCCTAACCTCATGTGATTTATGTTACTATATCATCAGGGTCACTTGAATTTATAGTATTCTATGTGGTCTGAAGCATTTGCAGTTAAAAAAAACAGCTATAGCCTCAGCACCTGAGGGTCCAATCTGTGCTTTTGGAAGAGGGGTTTATTTTATTTCACACTTGGTAATTTTCATGCCTTTTCAGCATTTACAGTGAAGCCATTTAGTTTATAATGGGATATTGGGGATGCACTCTTCTGGACTAACAGCAATTATATCCTTGGGCTGAATGATTCTCTACAACAATATGGGAGAGGATTTGACAGCTAGGTACACAGGATGGAAGGAACAGCTGTTATTCTTAGTGGTTCAACAGGCTCAAGCTCCGAAGTCCACGCTGATCCACTTGATCAAACAAAACAGAACATGCAGGGGTTGCTTCACTAGTGAATCGTCCTGCTCAGCTTGTAAAGAGACCAAGAACATTGGTGAAAGAGCTCTTGGTATAGAGTTTGCTGTGATATACAATGAGCATTAAAAGAAAAAAAGAAAAAAAAAGGCAAAGTCATTCTTCAAAGCCAAAGCACTACTCCAAGGAGAGCCAGGTTTCTACCCAAGGAAACAGTGGTTACAGGTACTCGTGAGAGTCTCTGAAGGGATCAGTGTTTGAATGTAGTCAAGATCAGGGAATTTAAGAGCAATTTGAAGAAGAACATCCAAATTATTCTGAGATCATTCATGTCTTAAAAGGGAAGAGGAAGGAGGAGGCTCTCAATCCACTGCCTAGATAAAGTAGCATTGAATAGGGGGTGGGTAGATTTGGACTCAAGCCTATCTTTTATGGGATGGAGACCTAAGGGAGAGAAAAATTCAGTGAGACAGATGCAGAGTAGAGAGACACTTGCTGCCAGTTAAAAAGTTAACTACAACTCTGTAAATTATCATCAACTATTATTTCTTAGTTCAAGCAATTCTGTGTCCTAATCAGAGCAGTTTTACATTAGGCTGCATTTTCAACACGAAAGGGAACTGATCACTTAATTAAGTGTTAGGTGTGATTCATGTAGGCATATTTACACTTGGATCATCTTTCTTGTATGCAAACAGAATATAGCCAGTGAGTAATTACCCAACCAGTGTATAGCACTTGGTGTTTTAACAGGGCTTGTTTCACAAAGCCGAAACAATCATGAGTCCAATTACTCAAAAGAAAAGTTAGAGAATGATAATGATCTATGAAGCCACTCATTTACTGAGAAAGAGGCTATAAAATACATACTATTACCATAAAAAGGACAAATTTTGATAAATTAGGATCTAGAAATAAAACAAACTGATTACGAAGCAAAAGAACGTGATATTCTGTAAGCAATATTTTCATTTTCAAGTCTATTTTAACATGAGCAGTGTTGACAGGATACTACCTCATCATTAGATAAAGGAGTAGAGCTGTCAACAACAGGCTCTGCCGCAGACTAAGGCTTCGACACTTTAAAGTCAGAACTTCAGAGATTGTTAAAAGAGCAGGATGAGGGCGCTCTGGTCTGCTGACACAAGACATGCCGGTAACTGTTAACAGCGAGAACTTCCAGGAGCCTGGAAGGATGCTCATATTGTGCCAATATTTTATAAACATAAATATAGGCCTGCCGCCCTGGCATCAGTCCTGAGCAAAATAATCTAAGGCATGACATGGGACTCTATTAATAAACAGGGGGATTATGTAATTAGTACCAATGAACGAGAATTTATTAAAAGGTAGAACCTGCCAAATTAAATTGATTTTTAGTTTAATGGCATCAAAAGTTTGCTTGCCTGCTGAAAGGTAGCAATATCGCTGTAATGGACTTTTGCACAACACTGCACTTGCTGTCATGTGACGTGCTGATTAGGGATCCACAACAGGTCAGACCATGACACATTAAATTAATTAAACCTGGCTGTACAACAAGTCACAAAAGACAAGTGGAGATATATTACCAAGCGTATTTCTGAAGGAATCCCTCTGGAGCTTTAGCTCTGTTTTAGTACATTGTTTTGTTAGTGACATGGAAGAAAGCAATCACCAACTATGCTCCAATGCTCTAGCATTTAGTAAATAAGGACAGCAGAGCTTCCTGCTGGAATGATACGCATTGCCCGGCAAGTTGGAATAATATGGTTCAATGTCTAGAAACACAGACCGTACGTCTTAACAGGTCAAAGGATTTTACTCTGGAAAGCAATCACTTTGGAAAGGCGACTAGGCTGACAGTGAGAGGTCAGCTAAAGGCGAGTTCCCAATGCAGGGAGAAGGCTACAAACACGGCAGGAACCTGGAGTCGGAACCAAGCGATGTCACCTTCCCGTTGTGGTGTCACAGCCACTCCTGACACAGCAAGTACAGTTTTGTTGATCACCACTCAATAAGGCTGTTGATAAACAGAAGAGCACTCAGGAAACAGCTGCAAGAAAGATGAAGGGGCTGGGAATGATGTTCTATAACAAAACTTTTACGGGCCAAGGTCTGGTTCGCACAGGTTTTTGTGCATAGGACAACTAATTCAACCCTTATAGTCTCATCTGTGTAACAAAACTGTAATAAAGCCCTTATCAGCTACAGTGTGAAGCTACATAGATACAAACAACATACTAGATGCATGTTTGTTAATAATGAGGATAATTAGCTGGACCAATTAATGAGCAATTGTAGCAGTTCTACTTTACCAAAAACTATTCAAGTCAAAATTAGTTGGTGGTTTGGTTTTTGTTTTTTTGTTTTTGTTTGGGTTTTTGTTGTTGTTTAGGGCTTTTGGTGGTGGTGGTGGGTTTTGTTGTTTTTTGGGGTTTTTGGGTGTGGTTTTTTTTTTTTTAACGTGTGTAGTTAAAACAGGAAATAATTTACAGAAGTCTATAGCTTTAACATACAGGCTGCCAGATTAAATACCCAAAAAAGGTCCCATCTGCTCTGATAATCTGTTTTTAAATATACTCAGACTCAAATGTATATGCACTTATGCATATACACGTATGTATTTATGCGCACACACACACATACATATATATAAATAAGAATAAAACTTAGGGCAAGCTTTTCTGTTTGTTCAAATGCTTTTTCCTTTCAGAGTAATTGCAAAGGGGGGAAAAAAGAGGTTTTAACTACAGTGGCAATAGGTGCTACTGAAGAGCCTAAATGAGAGCTGTTCTTATCACTTGTCTATTTCTGTGCTTGTTGCTGCAAGACATAATGAACCACAATTGATACATGGCAAGAGGGCAAGTTTTATAAGCTTTGCTAAATATCAGAGAATTACAAAGTCACAGCAAAGCTAGAGGGCATTGCTTAAGTGCTTAATTCTCAGGAATACAACAAACTTCTTGAGACTACTGTTTCCAAGTAGCTCTTTTTAAGCAGCTAATTCTTGTAAGATAGATACATCAGCATAACTACTGCTCATTTGAGCTGCTGGAGCGGATCTCCAATTACATCCTGAAATGCAACCTGCCGCAAGACCAGTGTGCAGCTCTTCTTACATCCAGTTGAATAACCATCCAAGCCAAGGCAAAAGGAACAAGGTAATACCACGTCTACAAGCGCGTCTCTGCCTGGACACATACAGCATAGACTCCCACTGTCCTTCAAAGCCCCAGATCCCAGACACAGCTGAAGTAGTGAAGCCTCCAATAGATCAATTCTTGCTGAATTGATCAGAGCACCGAGCGTTCGTTGGCAGGCTTCTTCACCATAAAGCAGGCTGGGCTGCATATTGGAAAAACCCACTCCAGCAGGAAGAATATTGTAAATTCTCCAACCTGCATCATTTCCTAAATGACTCAAACAGCAATATTCACACAGATGTATCCTATGCCGTATTTTATGAATTCCACACGTTCACCAGTATCACTGTAAAGAACATTAAAAATAAAACCTTTGCAAGTGAGGTCTGTGTCTTGCAGTAGAGGATATGGTTGAATGCAACTGTAACTCACGTTTTCCTGCCATTCATAAGTTGCACAAACTGCCATCAGCAGTTCCTTTAATTGAATTAGAGCCTGGTTGTAGAATCAGGAAACGGGTTTTCTACTCTGCGGGGAAGAGAACGTAAAGGGAGAGGCTGGCACATGCTCTTTCAGAATACATACATTCAACACTGATTCACAGGCAGATCTGAAAGCATTGTGGCAAAATGTGTATTGGCCAGAAAGCCACACAGTTATCACAAAAACCAGAGGTGAGTGGCATTTGGTAAACATTCATGGGGTAACCAGACGCCACCTTAACGCCGCCCCTAAAAAAATAGTTCCATTTCCAGCCACGTTAGAAAAAAATTATTATCTCCCAATGCCACCTGGTGCTTTTAATGTCAGCTAGTTCAGTTGTATCTGCATTATCCTCTCTATATGACATGGGGCTGGAGAGGCCTTCCAGACCCCCATTTTCTAAAATAAGCTGCTTCTCCCCACAGCTCCAATTTGGACAATCTTTTAAAACCTCCCCATTCTGAGGATTACAAATTTTATCTTGTTTCCAGACTAGAGTTCATTCCTGGGCTATTCATACCCTCTTGCTCTTCGACTAATGCTATCCTTTGGTTTAAATCTGTTTCTCTTCCTGTTGTTCATTCCTGTGGTGTATTTATAGATGGAATCTTGCCCCTCACAGGGCAGACTCTTCCCCTCTCTCATAAAATGGGTTCCTAGGATGACTGAGAAATGGAGAATCTTTTCCTGCACTTGTTCCAGAGCTAAGAACATGATGCAAAATTCTAGCTAGGTAAGTAACTCTAGGAATCTTTCATTCCTGCTTTGTACAACGCACTAATAGCCCCTTATCCTTTCCCGATTACTAGAACTGCAATTGCATTTTTCCCATCTGGCAGGTCAGACCCATCCTTTGACTGGCCCTTACAGCTATTCTCTCCCTCATCTGGCTGCGCCTAGATGTTGTGCGTAGCAGAAATCCTCGTTAGTCTGTAGGTTTATAATCATGCATTTTGTATTGCTGAATTTTATCCATTTCAATTCCATTATGTTTTAAAATTCTCCATAAATGTAAACCAATACAAATATCGAATAAGATCACGCTTATTGTTAGGAATGTCCTTACACTCACTACCCTCATCTCATTTCGGTGCTGCCTGCTTTTGTCCCCTCTTCTCCACCTACACGGCCCTATTCTCAAAGGACAGGTTCGTTCAAACCCTTTCTGTTGTTATATTCTGGTTCTTTCGGTATGCTGGAGTGGAGAGTTCTGTACTCAGGAGAAATCCTGGTAATATTCGTACAACAGCTGACAAAGAAATTCCAGACCTTTTCCATATTCAAGTAGGTTGGCTTCCCTAATCAGTTTTCCCTTTGAAACAGAAAATCTGAATTACAAACCTTCTTTTGTTTATTCTTTCATTTAATTTAAATAGAATCAATTTATGATCACCGAAGCTAGGAGAATGTTTACAGCAACTTCTTCATCATATCCTTAACACTCGCAAGAATCATATTTGAAGTCATGTCATCTCCTGTTGATTCAGGCACATTTTGATGAGAAAAATCTAGTAGACATTATATCCAGGACTATCTGACCTTACATTTAATAGCATTTGCTCTCCAGTCTATTATCTGGGAGGTTTGTCTTCATATGCTAGTTCCCGGTAATATGTCTCTCTTTAATAACACTACAAAGATTTTACGCAGATATGATTCTTACAAAAGAGAGAAGCCGCCTAGCACCAACCTGGCAGAACCTTTTATCCCTGCTGTCCCTTTCTGGTTCCTTACAGCCTGACTTGTCATTAGCCCAAGACAAAGAGGGGAGCAGTTGTCATACTTGGAATTTTCTGGATATTGCAGGTGGATTTCAGAGAATTAATTTACACAATTTCCGGGTTGCAAGGAAGATTGAGAAGTTTGAAATTGCACCATAAAGTCAACCTTTTATGCTAGAAAAAACAAATAGCACGGAGCCTGGCATTAGTTCTGTTTGCACAAGCGTTAAACTGCGCCACAGACAGACAACAGCTAGAAGATAATAGCTGTGAAAGCTTATTTTATTATCACTGTTGATCCCATCCGCAAAATATTTTCTACGGTTATGAAAAATAGGCTCAGTGAGACCCTTGACTCTTCAGCTTTTGCTTATAGAAGCAAAACCAAGGCCTTGGAAATATTTGCGTGGAAAAAAAGCGGCCAGATCTTTCTGAAGAAAACCACGGCTTGTTGAACTGCGAAGTCCTTCACAATACACAAGCCACAGCACTTTTATCACCACAAAGAAGCTGGCCCTTGATACCACATGAACGTGCTGCGGGTTTTCTTTTCCATATAAATATTTTTAGCCTTTGGGGTTTTTTCCTGATTTTTAGTGGACTGAACTCCCTGAGGAATGGGTGGTGAAATCCAATGAGCTTTCTCACATCCGAGCACCATGGGAATAGCCTTGCCCTCCTACGCACCCAGCCCACGGAGAAGTGTGCCATAAAACCAACGCAATTAAGCAACTGATTTCTTAAAAGGCGGCTTTCCTTCCTACCGTGTGGAAACATCCTCCTCCCATACAAACACGGTAGAGTCGATTTACAGCTTGTTTGGATCACACAGGTTGGAGCTGATTTGGTTTTGTCAGTTATCACTGAGAGGGTGAGAAAAACTAGTTTTATAGGAGGCAGAACCCGAGCTGACTCCAGGCCACAAGAATGCCCTGCTCCATCTAACCGGCTCACCGGAGAGGTGTGGTTTTGGCACAGCATCAGGAAAAATTATATCAGATACGTAAACGCAATTCTGAGAGACTCCATTCCTGGCCCTGGACAGGCCACTTTCTTCCTCAATTCAATAGTCACCAACTAAAAGTAAAGTCTCCCTGAAGAGATAAGAAAGTAGTACGTCCGTGGTGGAAACACGGTAAAAAACGAGACTAGCCAAATAGGTGCAAGTCTTTGCACAGATAAACGCACAGAATTCTCACTTGTTCACAGTCAACTAGAATCGTCCCCTCCAAGCCCCATTCAAGTATCTATAGGCTATAGCTGTACAAGGTAACACGCCCAGGAGCACAAACATTTCTGGCATTGCGGGGTTTTTAGCTCACGGAGCAATCTAGCAGCACCTCCAGTTTCTTGAAATTGCCATGTTGAGGCAGCCATCTAATTCCCTATGCTCCTCCCGTAATGCAGTTCATACTGCAAGCCTGGAAATCGAGACAGACTCCACCAGGTCCACACTGCCCAGGGTGAAGTCTTCTCCTCACACCTCCCAGTATGCACATTACCAGAGAGCACAAGAACGTGCTCCCTTTTCCTGGTGGCAGCAGGACTTCACCATAGCTTGCAAAACACTTTGCAAGTCTCTGATGGCAGGTGCAACAGAAACATTATTTACTCCTACATTTTCCTGGCAGATTTCCTAGATCTGCCTTGCAGCAGATGGAGAAGGAGCAGCGCTAACACTGAAGCTGTGAGTGCAATCATTCACACGTGCCTAATACTCCTGCGAGCAGCAATCACTTCACTCGGCATGGACAAGCATCCTCACCACTGGTGCTACAACCGCCAGAGTCCTTCCCTTCCACAGCAGCCCAGGAGAGACTGACGTCAAAAGAACAAAGTTAAAAGTTTATCAAGAAGTTTCCTTTGGGAGATGGCTGAGGCATCAAGGGATGTACCTAACCTTGAATAGGATGTGAAATGATACAACGTGTCTTATGTGTTCTTTTGCAGTTGTTGACTTAGACATAGGATAGCAAAAAATATAACTTCTGGACCAAAGTCAAACCAAGAGTGTATCCCAAACTAACCTTGGGTAATTATAATGCTAAAATACACACCTCTTTGTGAATAATGCTAATCAGGTAACCTCCCTAGATGTTTTAAACATGACCTTTGATGCATATGTATAGTTAGGCGTGGTGAATGAATCATTATTAACAAATCAGCTGTATTTTATCATTATAAATACTGTCTGGTTGGAAACCTGTAGTGTGCTGGCTGTTGTTAAATGTCCGGCACCCAATTCTGCAGAATTGACATAAAACCAAACACCTCGGACTCAGTGTATTGACTGGCTCCCGTGCACCAGGTGAAGAACCCTTATTTGGGGACACCACCACTATCCACAAGTGCTCCCTCGGGCAGTTAGGAAGGGGCTTGTCGCTGCCACGAGCTGTAAGTCTGAGAGTTACAGCAAAGGAGCAGTGATGAGGAAAAATATGTGAAGTATTTTCCTCCACCCCCAGGGGACAGGTCACAATCCTATTACCATGAAGCAGGGGGAAGGGTGGGGAAGAAGGCTTTGAGTATTGTAATCAAACAACCTTGCAGGAACAAGGAAATACTCCGTTTCTTGCAGAATAGTGTGAGCAACCAGATGCATTAGAAATCCCAAATCCTCATCACACATGACTCACCTTCAAATCCCCTCCAATGCTTCCTCACCTTTCATTTCGCAGCCCCTAGCAGGCAGCGAGAGCATGTGTTCTGTACATGACGCAGTGTGCTCGGCCCAGGAGGTCGGCAGCGGGTGCAGAACAACCTTCACCAGGAATGTGTCTGTGGGTGTAACCGTACGGTGCCCCGCACGGCTACGCTCAACCTGGAACATAAGTAAGGGTTTCCTGGATGAGTCAAAATTTCTTGTGAACAGTGACAGAACAAATAGAATGGGGGGGCAGGGGGTGTGGTGTGGAACACTCAAAGCAATTTGAAAATATTACAGAATGGTTCGGGTTGGAAGGGACCTTAAAGATCATCCAGTTCCAATCCCCTGCCCGGGGCAGGGACACCTCCCACCAGCCCAGGTTGCTCCAAGCCCCGGCCAACCTGGCCTTGAACCCCTCCAGGGATGGGGCAGCCACAGCTTCTCTGGGCAACCTGGGCCAGGGGCTCACCACCCTCACAGCAAAGAATTTATTCCCCATCTCTCATCTAAATCTCCCCTCTCTCAGTTTGAGGCCATTACCCCGTGTCCTATCATTACACTCCCTGATCAATAGTCCCTCCCCATCCTTCCTGTAGGCCCCCTTTAGGGACTGGAAGGTCTCCCCGGAGCCTTCTCCAGGCTGAACAACCCCAACTCTCTCAGCCTGTCCTCATAGAAGAGGTGCTCCAGCCCTCCCAGCATCTTCGTGGCCCTCTGCTGGACACATTCCAACAGCTCCATGTCCTTCTTGTGTTGAGGACTCCAGAGCTGGACGCAGTGGGGGGTCTGGTCCAGGTGGGGTCTCACCAGAGTAGAGGGGCAGAATTGCCTCCCTCGACCTGCTGGCCACGCTTCTTTTGATGCAGCCCAGGATGCAGGTGGCTTTCTGGGCTGCAACTGTGCATTGCCTGCTCATGGTGAGCTACTCGTCCACCAGCACCCCCAAGTCCCTCTCCTCAGGGCTGCTCCCAAGCCATTCTCCCACCCAACCTGTATTCGTGCCTGGGATTGCCAGGACCCAGGTGCAGGACCTTGCACTTGGCCTGGTTGAACTTCATGACGTTCACACAGGCCCACCTCTCAAGCCTGTCCAGGTCCCTCTGGATGGCATCCCTTCCCTCCAGCCTGTTGACTGTGCTGCACAGCTTGGTGTTATTGTCAAACTTGCTGAGGGCGCAGTCAATGCCACTGTCCATGTCACCGACAAAGATGTTAAACAGCACCGGTCCCAGTACTATATTCATATAGCGAAGACTTGTTACAGCAGCTCAGTCACAGCAATTTAAATGCATATCCCAGAGTACGCTGGCATTCCTTTCACATGTGGACAGGGTTCCCCAAGCTAATACTCTGCAGTATCCTGTACCTACTGATTTTGCTGTGGCCATCCCAGCCGGGCAGGCGAGCAGAATACCAGTCACTTGCATTTCAGCCTCATTGTTTGGCTCTAAGGACAATATCTCTGCCTTGAAAAGGGCGAGTGCAAGATCTGTTCATATTCTCTCCCTCCCTTCCCCCTTGGCCTCCCTCCAGCCTTTGAAGAAGCAGGTGCAGGTGACAAACTGTCCTTCTGCAGGGAGGGGTGGGACAGTGCGCTGCCCAGGTCCTGCCCACCCGTGTCACCACATCCGTGTCTGCTCCTTCAGAGGGCAGGCAGCTCCCTCTCCTGGTGGATGGCCACCTGCCACCGTCAGCTCACCTATGGACACGGCTGCATGAGGACCAAGTTCCCCAGTCCCCTGTCCTCTGCCCATGGGACCTGACCTGGCAAGCAGAGAGTGACCTCTCTGCACGTAACCAACATGCTCCAGATGAAAAGCAAAAGTAGAACAAAAAAAATACAGAAGATAGCATCTGGTAAATGTC
Source organism: Stercorarius parasiticus (assembly GCA_013396915.1). Classification (NCBI taxonomy): domain Eukaryota; kingdom Metazoa; phylum Chordata; class Aves; order Charadriiformes; family Stercorariidae; genus Stercorarius; species Stercorarius parasiticus. The sequence continues at coordinate 228,584 of VWZL01004016.1, forward strand.
TTTCATCTATGTCAGATAGCCTTCACCCTGCAGGTGAACCTCAGGCCAGGTTAGTTCGCAAATATTTTTAGGTGAAGGAAATGCTTGGAGATAAAAGGGGTGGCAAGTTATCTGCATTTCAATCAGCCCCAGTGGATGGCAGGGCCCCATTCTTCTCTCCTCCATACAACCTCTCCCACATACGGTGAAACACAATCACTGCCACATGGTGCTTCATGTGAATTAAGAAAACACAACGTGCAGGAGAAATCCCCACGTGACAGATGGGGGCTGCGGCACAGAGCAATTAGATGACTTGCTAAAGGTCTCACTGGAAGCCTGTAGCAAAGCCAGCGACTGAATAAAGATGTCAAATGCCAGTAACACTTCTGTGCTTTCCCCAGGGGACTATCTAAAAATCAACGCTATCAAAATTCACCTAGATGATATAGGCATGGAAAAAACACCTTCCCTGCCGAATTCTCTCCTCACCTCCATTTGTCAGGAGGTGTCCCTGTCCTTTCCTCCCCTGACCTCTAGTGGTTTAGGCTTTGTCCGAAGTAGAAGAATGACTAAGCTGAAGTGAAAAGCAACTGTGCTAGTTCTGGCCCAGTACATTGCAGTCTTTCTCTAGTGAAAACATGTAAAAAACAGAAACTGAATCCTATCAGCCTCCAAACGACATTCGTAATTTGTCAAGCTTGAACTAGAGAAGCCTGGTTTGTTTTTACTATTTGTAAGCCTGTTTCTGCAGAAAGCAAACAAGGTTTTTCAGAGGAAATATTAACCTTGCTTTCAGCCTTCCTGAGCTCGAGCATGTGCAGGTTTCTAAGGAATCACTCTGTTCCTCTTGCAGACTAAACACAGGAGGGGGAAAAATTTGGGAGGTGCCTGCAAACCCAAATAATACAGGGACATCAGAACTCGGGACAGTCCCCTCAGAGGCATGCACCAACACAGTAGTAGCCAATTCAAACAATCATGTGCCTGTAACCCAGATCTGGCTACCTATAAAATATCCTTGCACAGGTTAAACGGATAAAAACATATCATGCTTTACTTCTGAGCTTTTTGGGCGGATAGTGCCATTACAAAGTACTGTTTGCTGCTGCATTAAATGCATAGGATTTGTCTGGATACTTTATGAAGAAGTAAGACTTGAACCAGAACATACCTGATATGCATTTTCTTTAATGAATGAATGCTCTGCTTGTAAAGACAACTACAAGGTCATTGTGCCTTAGCTCTAATTGCTACATGACGCAGATATGGATATGCCAACAGAAAGCCAGGAGCTACTAAAGGAACATAACGTGCATTTCCAACAGGAACATTTGCCTCCATCTAATTGAACCTACCATCAGAACTTGGGCCAAAGCCTCCCCCTTCCATTTCATGTCAACATCTCAAAAAAAAAAAAAAANACCAACACCCAAAGAAAAGAACATATTCCCCCTTCTATCTCTTCGTATACATTTCCCACTGCAAACAGAGCCCAACAAAGCAAGAAGTCTGTCTCACCCATCCAGATAACCTGGAAATGGTCAAACCCTGCTTTTAGCTGCATCATATCCTCCTATTGCCTTGGTCTTCGGGCCATTCAGGGAGTGACTGCCAGTGGTCTGTAAGGGATCCAATGCACACCTAGCCCTATATGCTAAATAATTAATACTGAACACGTTTACAAATTGATTTTTCCTTCTGCTGTCTCCATGCATTTCACTCATTGACGGTGAGGGACCTCACCAGGCTGTTAAGCACTAAAACCTCACCCCGGCAGCTGCCCTTGACAGCCTGCCCTGTGAGGAGCACGGGAGACCTCGCACAAGCAGTCTTACAGGAACACCGGAATTGCTCCCACTGTGATGCTGCCTCGGAAGTCATGCTATATAGTTCCCGCCAGAACAGGGGACTAGTATCCAGGAGCCAGCTTTGGGTACTAAAGTGCTGTACATTTGATGAAATACGCTCTTTCCTAATCAGTTTCCTTGGCAGCCTCATTTCAGGGTAAAGAACAAAGAGGATCCTTATCCTCTTCTACTTGGAAGATGGCAAATGCTTTATAGATGCTGCTGTATGCACTGGTAAGTGCTATTTCTCTCCTGGGAGTGCTGCCCGTATGCCTGCTGTGGTCATTTCTATGGATGAAGGCATAGTCTGGTTTTTTGGAGCTGCCTTATATAAATATGAGCTTCCATTCACCTGCATCAGCCTCTGAGCTCTCAGGCTAGTGCCAGAATGAGGAGGCTGTTAGGTTATAGTTAGCTAGCCTCTCTTTTAGCTAACAGAACCAATAAAAGAATTGCTTAGAGACAATGCAGCCTTTTTTAGTTTCTACTTTCCAGCAGAAAACTAAAGCAAAACAAAGTTTCAATAGAGCACTTTTCAAAACTTGTTAAATCTAAGTAGATTTCTACACTATGCGTTGTTGTCAAACTAAAAGTGTTTTCCAGGAGAAAAAAAAAAAAAAAAAAAAAGAGTTCAGCAAAACTCAGACCTGCATTTTGAGGAAACAAGATATTTTTAGAGTATGCAACAGGAGTGTAGTACTACTTGAGGGTTACACGAAGGCACAGCATACTGCATAGTAATTAATTTGTCTTAACATACTACACTTAGATATAGTAAGAGCAGAGCATTTACAGCACCATCGCCAAGTTTTCTCTGAATATAAGACCCCATTCTGCTAAGAACCAATAATTACACTTCAGTTATTTTGGATCAGCATGTTTCCAACCATCTCAACCGATCAGGCAGAGCAAACAGAAGCATCTAGAAAAAGCAGTATGAGCAGATCTGGAATTCAAACTCAGTCTATTATGTAGTTCAGGGCCATATGAAATACTAGTATTTAAGCTTTTTTGTAGCTTATGAGACCTGTAGCAACCCTCAGTCTTCTGCATGAACAGGTATCTCCCCTCTAGTTATAGCAGTGTCCTAGTTTCAGCTGACAGACTTAATTTTCTTTCTAGTGGTTGCTGTGTTTTCAGACTTGCTATAAAAGGAATGTCCATAATGCATATTGTTTTAGAATCATAGAATTGTCAGGGTTGGAAGGGACCTTAAAGATCATCTAGTCCAACCCCCTGCCCTGGGCAGGGACATCTCCCACTAGATCAGGTTGCTCTGAGCCCCATCCAGCCTGGCCTTAAAAGCTTCCAGGGATGGGGCTTCCACCACCTCTCTGGGCAACCTGTTCCAGTGTCTCACCACCCTCATGGTGAAGAACTTCTTCCTAACATCCAGTCTGAATTGACCCATCTCTAGTTTTAATCCATTCCCTCTATCCTACCGTTACCCGACATCCTAAAAAGTCCCTGACCAGCTTTCTTGTAGGCCCCTTAAGATACTGGTAGGCCACTATAAGGTCTCCTCGGAGCCTTCTTTTCTCCAGACTGAACAACCCCAACTCTCTCAGTCTGTCCTCATAGGAGAGGTGCTCCAGCCCTCTGATTATCCTCGTGGCCCTTCTCTGGACACGTTCCAGCACGTCCATATCTTTCTTGTAGTAGGGGCTCCAGAACTGGACACAGTGCTCCAGGTGGGGTCTCATGAGAGTGGAGTAGAGGGGGAGAATCACCTCCCTCGACCTGCTGGCCATGCTTCTCCTGATGCAGCCCAGGATACAGTTGGCTTTCTGGGCTGCTAGTGCACACTGATGGCTCATGTTGAACCTCTCGTCCACCAGCACCCTCAAGTCCTTTTCTTCAGGGCTGCTCTCAAGCCAGTCACTGCCCAGCCTATATCGGTGCTTGGGATTGCCCCGACCCAGATAGAGGACCTTGCAGCTGGTCTTGTTGACCTTCATGAGGTTGGCATGGGCTCACCTCTCCAGCCTGTCAAGGTCCCTCTGGATGGCATCCCTTCCCTCCCACGTGTCAGCCACCCCACACAGCTTGGTGTCATCGGCAAACTTGCTGAGGGTGCACTCATTGCCACTGTCCATATCACTGACGAAGATGTTAAACAAGGCCAGTCCCAGTACCGATCCTTGAGGGACTCCACCTGTCACTGGAGTTGTTGTAGTTGTTACTAAGTAATGTTTATACTAGTCAAGGACTTTTCTCAGCTTCCCATAGAAGCTGAGAAGGAGCATAGTCGGAGCAATAGAATGGCCAAAGGAATGTTCAAACCATAGAAGTCATGCTCAGTATATAAATGGGGGTTGGCCAGGGCAGGGAATACACGATCTCTGCTCAGGTTGGGCTGGGCAACCAATTCACCGGGCAGTGAGAGTGACTTATGTCTTGTATAATCTTCTATTATTATTATTATGTTCCTTTTCCATTATTGTTCTATTAAACTATCTTTATCTCAACAGACAAGGTGGGGTTTTCCCCCCCCCTCCTTTTGTCCCTCTTCTCCCTACCGTTCTGCTGGGGGAAGGGAGGGTGAGCAAGAGGCTGCACCATCCTAGTTGCTGGCTGGGGTTAAACCACGACACAGAGGGATAAAGGTCTTTGGACTTAAGGAAAGAAATGTTAAAATAGTAAGATAAATGTAGCATGCTATATTTCAATCACCAGAAGGTCCCTAACTGGGTTGCTGCCTTGTGAGAATAACTTTTGCTCCTTGCAGGAACACTTGCGCACCTAGCCTTCATTACCAGTGTTTTGGAGTAAAACCACAAGTGATGCTCTTACCCACCTTCTGCCAATACCAGCAGAGACTTCTCATTGCTCCCTCTGCTCCATTAGCTAAAGCAGTCCTTGCAAGAGGAACAGGGACATGGGAAAGATTATGGCAGAAATCGACTCTGCTTTTTTTAACCAGCAATAGTTCCAGGTCATCAACGGCTAATAATTTGCTATTGACTTAGAAATGGATTCCTAATCATCATCTTGTACAGAGGATGTAGTAAAACCCAAGAGAAAGGTGGGCAAAGGAGCCTAGAAAAGATGTTTTATTGCGCAGTAAAAGGCAAAGCAAGTCTTCCCTGCTATTTTAAACTCCAAGGACCTGCTCTCCTTCCCAGCTTCAAGCAGGGAGTTTCAGCCAAAAACCAGATCACAGACCACCTTCAGAGCCCTTACAGGCGATGTCTAAAACATTAGGATAGCAGCAGGAGTCTTTGCATGCACTTGTCAGTAACGCTAAGAATAAAACCATTTGCAGGAACAAGGATCCATTTGTGAATGGAAAGACAGCAAAAATTTTCACTTAACTTTCTTTGCAACCTGTCTTCCAAACTCTCTCCATTCCCGGCATCACACAACGTTCCTTAAAGCAAGGAGAAGTTACCTTCCACTATGAAACACATTTTCTGATATCAGAATAAGAGAGACACGGGTGCAAGCTAATGCAACAGCCATTCAGTTTGCTTTGAACTGCACGTTAATTACATACCTGCAGAACATCCAAGTGCCCTACAGGACTTGGCAGGTACAATTTAACACCAGATATGTAAAAAAATAAATCCTCCAAGCTTTAGGCAAAGGGGTTGGGTACATGGAGGAATACAGAGTATTCCCAGCTTTTCTACAGGAATTCTGCTACCTATTAGAAATAGAAAAGTCGCTTAAAACTATTAGCTTTACAGCAATGCTTTTTTATTAGCCTGCTTTAATCCAGGAGCATTCCCATAAGAAATTGCTATTTTCAACCTTCTTCTAACTAGCCCATTCAGATGGGCAAGAGCAACCTTATTCTCCTAAAAGCTAAAGTTTCTTCCACACAACTTGATCCTCAGTCCAGGTTGCAGGAGCAGAAACAGCCAGATCCTTCCACGGATTTCCGTCTGACACTGTTCAAATCTGCCTTTATGTTGTGACCACCCTGTAACTCACTTTCCCAGCTCTTAGATTCAGATGTACAAAAATTGCCAAGTGCCCATCAGTCGCCATTCCCCCTCAGACATGCAGAAACCCCGATGGCCTCTTGCTGTTCCCAAAACACCCTTCTGCTGCCCCGGCTCGTTATTGCAGGGCTATTCTTGGCCCTATGTGCCTTTTGAAAGGGAAAAGGCGACGAATGCTTAAGGCTCAGTGAGATATTCACGTGCTTTCACTTTTGTTTTCTTGTCTGCTAATGTTTTTGCTCAAGAGACTGCTTTGAGGCAAGTAAAATTATTTATTTAGGTTAAAAGTAACATCAGTTATTTCTGTGGCTTTTTACAAATCCCTGGCTTGAGTGAGGGATGGATAGAAATGTCACCACTCTCAGAGCGGCTCACAGTTGACACATGGCCCGACGCCGCGAGGACAGACACCCGCGCACCAGGCATGCACTCCAGAGGGATCCACATCATCCGCATCACACTCCCCTCCAAGGCTGGCCCAAGATATGGCAACGAGGCCACAACTGTCATGTGTCACAAAGACCACAGAAAAGGACAGGTCACTGCAAGTGCCTTTGGTCCCTGAGAAGGTGTTGTTGAATAAGGAGTGCCCTGACAGTCCTAGGAAATTGCCATGCGATAGGGGAGACATCAGGTCCAACAGAACCAGTTAATGGGAACATCAACATTTGTTCCTAACCTGAAATAGATCATCAGTTTAACCTTGAATACAACAGGATACATCATCCATGTCTTAAAGATTTTTAGCATCGCTCACAGCAGTAACCTTTGCAAGAGATTTTGGTTGGGTCTGTACGCATTTAACTAGCCAGCAGATATCTTGACTTCACATAGAGGATCTACAGAATTAGATCAGTTAATGCTGCCAGTAACATTTCATTGCAACAAATTACCATAGAGACCCAGACTCTGATCCAATCATCACATCCACAAAAAGACTCTCACTGGCCTCATTCTTTGAAGTCAGACAGGTTCCCTGAGACTTTAGCATGGGATTTTTCTAAATGCATCTAACAGGAGCATATATCTCAGTCATTAATGCTTTAGAAAATACCACTTCTCACAGGCCATTGCATTTTTGTTACTAGACCTCAGTTTCTTGCTGTTACTTACACGGGTTTCATGACCTCAGCTGCTGTCCAGCTCATGCTCTTGGATGTACTGAGCCTCACAAACACCCAGGGACATCAGTGCCCTGTTTCAGCAATTGGGGCTCAAGGGCATAGTGACTACGTCTCCGCTGTACTGGGGAAGGAGTGAAGGACCTCCGTAACTTAGAATAACCAGGTTTAAGAGACTCAGCACTATCGAATAGGAAGGTTGTGGCAGAGTAAGGCTTCTCCAAGTCCTATATGACTACCTTTGTTTAACTTTCTGCCATAATTCCTTAAAAAAAAAAAAATATTGGAGGAGAGCCTACCAAGTCCATTGAGGAGTTTTCCAGGAGGAGACTGCTGTCAGCCTGGGTGGTGTTGTGGGGATACTGCTGTCTCTTCAACATGTAGTTTGTCAGCACAGCAGCATCGGAGGAGACCAAATCCGACAGCCAGAAGTAAGAATGTAGAAACAATTTCCTCCTCACTTTTCACACTCCTGAGGGGTTCTTGTTCAGATCTATTTTGACATGATTGTTTTGGGGTTTAATGCTAACAATAATAAATTTAATTGCAATCTTGCTACTCCCTCTGAAATCATAAGGAATATATGTAAATAATTTGAAGGGAATAATCTTTTTCACTGCACTCTCCCATAAAGGAAATCAATGAGGAAAGAACCATCCATACATTGGTATTGATAATCCATCCTCCAGAAAGGAGTTCCCTTTATACCAGAAGGCACTGGACTAGATTGCATCCCCAGTAGTGTTAATTTACATGCCAGGCTCCCAAAGACTGGGTTCAGGAAGCCTTCCAGCAAATGAAGAGATTCCCTGTGGTCACTTCAATGTGGTACACAGTGATTATTTTTATTTCTCTTTCCCTGTTTTGATGAGACTGGGATTACTCCAGGTACACTGCCAATTCCTGTTCATTTATCTTTTTACCATCTGCTTCTGGTAACTTTTGTGTGTGCCAGACACTTCGGATTTCTATTATCCATAGTTAGTGCAACTATCTGGGAGTCTCTCCCTGTCTATGCTCCCCTCTCTTTCTTCCAGTGCTGAGCAAGCAATAGCAGAAAAGGAGAGAAAAGTGATCCTGTTACTCACAGGATGCTTTGACTTAGCATCTCTCACTTAATAGAGACTGCAACAACACCTCATGATATACTATAGCATCAGTTATTAACATACCACGGTTGTATTTCAACAAGTTCATAAAATATTTTTGATTACCCTCAATTTTGTGGCTAACAGCCATAGTCCACAACTATTCCACAGCAAGTGGAGCTTCTTCACTTTTACAGGGAGATGCATAGAGTGGTGTCATCACCATCAAGACAGATAAGACCTAAAGAAATCTTTCTTTTTTGCAGTACCCCAGAGCCAGGGTATCTTTGAGACAAAGTCAACTCCACGGCATGACTTTCTGCACTATGAGGGCATGGTTACAAGGACCCATAAGGAGCTACTTTTCTAGATCAAATTAGCCCAGCAGAAAAAGAATAATACAAAAAATGTGTAAGGTGAAACAGGGCTACTGGATCCCCACAAGTGCAAAAAAAAAAAAAAGGTCGGGATATCCCAGGCACAGATGGAACACCGGCCACCAAGGGTGACATCGCAGACAGTGCACGTTTGGCTTTACAAACAGCTTTGTTTAACTCTTTGGATGGAGTCCACAGAGCTGCTTTTTGCCGGCTGGAAGAACGACGTCCCAGTAAAGCAGCAGGCCAGGGCCAGTAAGAGGTACCAAGGGTGAACTCTTTGAAAAATAAATGCAAAATAAGTATATGAAAAGCTTCTTCCTATACGAAATCTTACTGCCAGAGAGTTAATAGAGCAGAGTTAGCCCACTGAGCGTCTGGTCTTTAGCTGGCTGCACTGAGCTGCTCCATCTGCTCACAGAGGGAAGGGGCACTCCAAGCCAGAGCAAGAAACGTCCCTCAGATTCAGATTTGATGGAACTTCAGCAAGACCTTAGGGTCACTGCAGTCTTTTAAGTTCTGCAGAAGTTGCTGATCATGCCACAACAGACAGCTTCATCCTTCAACAAAACCCATGTGCAGACAGCCAGTGGAGCTCTTACACAGGCGAGAAGGCGGCGATAGCTGCATTTACAGGTTGAAAACAGCCCACGTGGCAATTCATCTCTAGCTTCCCTTCACTTGAAGTCTACAAGCATGTTTTCACCCCACTAAAGATAAATAAAACATTGCCATTGCAGAGCCTTACTCTGAAAACAAAGTCTGCAAAGGGATGCTGGGAAAACAGTAGATTTCTCCTGGCATTTTGTTTTGATAAGCTTTGGATACTTAGTGACAGATACGACAGCTCTTCCTCAAACTACATGAAGCTTCACATAATAATGCAGAAAGGTAAGGGTAAAGTTTACCATTCATTAAGGATTTTGGTCGACTTTTTTTAAACTGAATTCTACTTACAATGAGAAGCTACTTACCAAAGCCAATTGCAAGCTGTGAAGTGCATGTATTTAAGACCAAAAAGCACAGCTAGTGTTGCAGGGCTCTTAATTCATTTGTGGGAAGTCATGGTGAGGATGTAACTTATCTTTTATAGGTGACAATGATACCTTACCCTCCGTAGCCACAAGCATTCTGGACTTCAGATCCCTCACCACTGCCCAGCAATATGATTCTCTTCACATTAAGTACTGACATTGATGCAGTTTTGATATAAGGAGAAGAGCACAACTTACACAGCAAGCAAATTCTTGATCTTCCTTAAGAATATTCTGTAAGTGTAATAGTGACATTTAATTAGAGGGGTAGAGGGAAGGCAGAAGTATTCTGGCCTAGGAGAAGAGAACAGAGAATTCCTACCTGGGACAGGGAATACGAGAACAGCACAAGGACAGTTGTTGTCTTTTTGCTATTCTAATGGAAGAGAGGAGCGGGCAGTTGCCTGGCCATTTTACTGAGTTGCAGGGGAAAAACGTCAGCGAAGAGAAGCTGCCTGGCAGACTACAGGTCTAGCCCTGGTGCTGAGTTTAGGGGTGGTTCCACGGTTAGCAGTGCACCTCTGCACTTAACAGGAGGAGAAGTGAATTAGTAAAGAAGTAGGAAAGGGAAGACACAGTTTGCCCTTAAGGCTAAAGGCAGCAGCTACCCTCTTTTGCTACACAAGAAGCACAGGGACTAGCAAGAGTGCCACTCACAGGCACCATTTACAGAGTACGTGCTGTTGGAGCTAATCAGGGTTTTGCTAAAATATGTATATGCACTAAATAAAATATTAAGTGATATAAATACACCTCTGTCCCAATTCATTCTGCCCCATCAGGAAAGCACAGCAGTCTCTATAGCCTTACAAGGGCTTTCTTCTGCATGACACTGAACTTCAGTCCTCAGCTGTTTTACTCCCGACGGCTATGTCACAAGAGTTTTCTGCTGACAGATGTCGATCACATTCAGTGTCTCCCTACACATCTGTCCCCATTAAAGTCACAGGATTGCTCCTGAGCCTGTACTTTTTTTGCAGCTCTTTGCTTTTAAATGGACCGTTATGAACCAAATGCGTAGGCTCTAACTTTAAAAATCCCTTCAATTCTCTGTTTTCTGTGCAATGGGACTTAAAAAACACTTCACCATAACATAGATTTGCATGTGGGTTTTTAGTTTGGTCTCGTACCAGGTGAAGGTCAATGCACATTAAGTAACAGCAGGTGCAAATGTCAAAGTGCTCCACTGACCTTTGTACAAAGGCTCACACCATCCCAGCCCCACACAACACAAGTGGGATTCACCACTCCTATCCGCTTCCTAAATCAAGTCTGACAAGCAGCTGCTGAGAGACACAAGCTACTGACATTTCACATCAGCCCCCTTTTAAGTCCACACTTGTAAGCAGGGGACAAAGCAAGGCTAAGCCAACTCTTCCAGGTCCCCCCCAGGCACAGCCGCCGTGTCCCCAGCCTTTCAGTGATGTCCTCCCCGGTGCTACCTCCTTCTTTGGCCTTGCAGGGCACTTACTCGGGACTCTCTGGAAGCGGCTCTCCCTTACACTGCCAGTGAAGCAGGGTGCTACCAGACAGGAGGCAGACAAGTGCGGATACATCCTCCCTTGCAGAAAGCCATCTTTGCCCTTGCCCTAGAATTGAAAGCATTTTGGGTTAACAGTTCACTTCCACCAGGATCCTTTAGGATTTTTCAAACAAAGGTTATTTTAGGTTCTAAACCATCAATTATGGTTCTTTTACACTGACTGAAAAAGTCTAGGTAGAACTGCACCCCCCAGCACACACTGTCCTCTCTCCCTGATGCTTAGGCCTTCTTTGGCACACTTGAGTTTCCAGCAGTCCAGAGCATCTCCAACATGATGTTCTCCTAGCACTGTGCACCAGCCATCGCTTAGGACCAACGGGTTCTACCCGTGCACAGTGAAGCTTAGGCCTCTTTTCTTAAACACATTGGGGCAGAATGGTAGCTTTTGATCACTTTCACATACACTCCAACCTCATGAAGCACACCCCAAAGTAGCTGTCCTTGCTACAGGAGGAGGGGAAGGGAGCCCATTTCAGATTAGGCTGACTTTGCTTTTTCTTGACAGAAATAGCTGTCAGGGTCCATTTATGATTTATGAGTAGTGTCGGTTTTACTATATGAAGGATTAAAGCCCATGAGATCAATATTATATGGAGATACAAACCCCACTGAAAATGGGTCAGTGTTTGTGGGACTAATAGTACATCTGGTAGAAGGAATATCACTCTCAAGCTAATAAGCTATTTTTCTGTAACTCCACCTGGTTATTTTGGACAATACAATCCCAGTCCTTAAATACCTGCATAAATGTCATTCACAGGGAGAAGTGGCTGTTTTGATTCACTTTGCCTGCACTATCATCTGTACTTCTCCAAGGCAGAAACAATGTGGGGTAGGCTGAAAATTGACTCTAGGATCTATCTAAACCTTAAGTTTCATAGTGGAAAAGTAAGAAAAAGGCTTTTAAATTTTAAATTAGGTAGTCATTCTGTTGCATGGTGCCTACACAGTTTCACATACCGGTGAACGACTAGATGAAGGCAAAAGCAAATCCTATAAGACACCAGGCAAAATCTCACGGATCTGACCATTTACCAAAACAGGGGTCCATACAGCCAGGGCCTTCTCACCAGTTTTGAACTCTGAGAAGTGTCAGAACAATCTTGACTCACCGCCTGAGCTTGCTTCATATTTTTGATGTTACAGGGTCCTGTTCTTTTCAGTGATCCAGCTGGCCCCAGCAGAATTTCACTAACAGCAAATTTTCCCCTCTATTTATTAGCGGATTCTCTGTTCTTCCTCTCTTGCGCAGTCCCAAGGGCAGTAACTGGCATTTTTGTTAAGCATCTTTTGGTCTTATGATTTGACTCTCACTGCTACAGCTTTATGGAACTGCAGTTTATCAGTTTCCTCAACCCTTCCAGTACATAGGCATATTACAGTGTTTCACTCAGTGTTTGCTGCCAAACATTATCCTTTTTAACTGCGATATTGGCTGACATGAAAGTGAGCTTCCCAACGTAATCAGAGGAGTTCCCACACATACCATAAAGTTCAGAGGCCAAAGGATTCAGATACAGCTTTTCTGCATCAGAACTGGGATTCTCAAGGTATCTCTCAATCTTTTGAATTCGAGTTCAGCTTGTGAAACCTCCACAGTGTGATGGAAGAACAGAGTTGTTCGTATTTCTTTTTGTATTCGTACCTAGAAAAGAAAATGCAGCAGGATTTAGTCACTTTGCCTCTCAATGTTCAAAGGAAAGCAATTTGCTGAGTAAGAATATGTAAGCTTTCAATAGTCTATTTTTAGAGAAGAATCAAAAAATAAGGAAAAAAACATCAAATGAATTAGAGGGATGAATACTTTTCTGAATTTTTTTTTTTTTTTTACATCTAGACAAAAGCCTACCAAACAATCCCCAAAGCAGTCCTCCCCATCAGCGAGATATGGGGAAGTGGTGATCTCTCTAATCTCTCTACAATTATCCTACACTACTCCTACATACCACATGGAACACAGCAATTTAAAGAGCTCATTTCAAAATAAGCCGAGATCTGTTGAAAGTTTTTGTCTGTGCTGCCAAATTCTTTCAGTTTTCTGAAAGAAACGCTCAGTCGTCCACACCCCTGGAACAGGCTTGCTAACCTGAACTCATCTGGGAAGAAAACCTGTTAATGAGTCAGCGTGGAAGGGAAGCAATCTGTGCAATACTGAGCAGTGCCTCACTTAAGGGTCTGTCCTGGCACCGTCAGCACAATGGCCAGACCACTTGGCTACCAACAGGAGTGCCCGGGTTACGCCTGAGCAGAGGTGGCTGAAGAACCCATACAGAGAGCACTGTGTACTGAAGCACTGAACCCAGCGCCACGTGTTTAACAAGGCTTGTTGGCCACGCATCCAAACCCCTTGGCCACACAGTGTTGTGCTCACACATCCCGTGCTCATTTCCTGCTGTAATCCAGACCAAGCACCCTGCTAGATATGGAACAGGAAGCCATTGGCTGCCATGCTCCCCCACACTCCCAAAGGGACAACATCTCCATGCCATGACTCTTCACACAAGCAGGAACATCGTTGTTGATCACCATCTCTGAAGCCCATGAAGAACTAATACCTCTGGCCACCTTCATCCTCACATCCCAGTACCCAAGAGGAAAAGAAAGATGCAAAAACATTTGACATCTCAAAGATTCATGTGAAATAACTCCTGCTTATAGTAAATCAGCTTTTCATGGCTCTTGTATGCTCAGGCTGGGCAAGCATAACGTTTTCATGAAGTACGTTTATCTCCAAGGCGGATCATTGCCCTTCACATCACAGTTCTCACTTGCTGCGCTGACAATAGCTTGAATATTTCTTCTAGACTGTGATGCCTCCTCACTTCGTTCAGCTCTCCTGCTAAATAAACTGTAAAGAGAAGAATCTCTCACTTTGATTTCTCTGCTGATACGAGGTTGAACTTTTTTCATTATTGTCACTAAGTTATAGAGCCCTGTATAGTGGCTGCCAGGCTTTAAAGCGTGGAGACAAGTTCTGCACTGACCTTATTATCCAAATAAATTCCTTTCAGCTGTTACTCCTTCTAGCTAAATCAAAGTTAGGGTAGAAACACCAACCCAGACCTGCCACCCTGGCTCAGCTCCAGGGACTATGCCAGACCTGCAGCCAAACTCATTGATGCCGCATTGTCAGAGACTGCCAGGGGGGTAAGGGAACCCAGAGCCCAACCCAAAATATTACCTAGCCAGATGTAAAAGCCTTCAGTTTCAGTGACGGAACTGCCCATGGCAAATGCCATGCTGACAGCACAGGGGCATTACTGATCCTGCAGCTTTAAGACTACAGGAAAGAAATGGTACCTTCAGCCTGCGGGAACTGTTGGAGGCCTTGTACTCTGAACTGGACAGATAGATGTGTACAGAGCGTGGCCAGCAGCTCGAGGGCGGTCATCCTCCCCCTCTGCTCTGCCCTGGTGAGGCCACGTCTGGAGTGCTATGTCCAGTTCTGGGCCTCCCAGTTCAAGAAGGACAGGGAGCTGCTGGAGGGAGTCCAGTGGAGGGCTATGAAGATGGTCAAGGGACTGGAGCATCTCTCTGATGAGGAAAGGCTGAGAGCCCTGGGGCTGTTCAGCCTGGAGAAGAGAAGACTGAGAGGGGATCTCATCAATGCTGAGCAATAGCTAAAGGGCGGGTGTCAGGAGGATGGGACCAGACTCTTCTCAGTGGTGCCTGGCGACAGGACAAGGGGCAACGGGCACAAACTGCAACACGGGAAATTCCATCTCAACAGGAGGAAAAACTTCTCTCCTGCGAGGGTGGCAGAGCCCTGGCACAGGCTGCCCAGAGAGGTGGGGGAGTCTCCGTCTCTGGAGACATTCCAACCCCCCTGGACGCGTTCCTGTGCCACCTGCTCTGGGTGACCCTGCTCTGGCCGGGGGTTGGGCGGGGTGATCTCCAGAGGGCCCTGCCAACCCCAACCACTCTGTGATTACCAAGCAGCACCTAAGCAAGGATAGCAAAAGCGTTTCATGTTAGCTTAAGAAATCCTGCTACCATTGGAATCAATGTTACCAATGATTTTCATAGACGCTTATGCCAAGTGTTTTGAAGATGTCACGCTCCCCCACCTCCATTGAGACCAGTTGGAAGGGTATTTTATTTCTTTGCACTACTGTCCCTACACATCTGAACTGAGAGCCACAATCCACATTATATAAATGGAAAAGATGCCTAGTGTTCATCAGTACTGGCTCCAGTTGGCTTTTAATGGAAATGTAGATGAAAGCTCACCATCAGCCAGAATGTCTGCTGCCCAGTTGAGTCCTCTTCTGAGTGCAAGTCTGAGCTGTGAGGCTGATTTCTGAAGCTACCAAGAGGATTTTATCCAGGGTCTATTAGCCATTGCAGCAGCAGGAAATACATTACCATGGAACAACTCACAAGAAAATAGCTTAGATTTACAGTGCAACTGAACAAACTGGGAAATTAAGTCACCTCAGGTGTAGCCCGAGTGAGCTCCTTGTAACAGGAAGCAAGACTGAACAAAAACCGTGCAGAAATGTCTCCAGGAAGGCTTGTGTCTCATTTTCCTAGAGATTGAATGTCTATTTAATATTAAGAATTGTACATTTTATCCAAATTTCTACCATAATCCTATGTTCATAAAACAAATGCTTTGACTCACTACATGCATGGATAGAAATATAAATCCATTTGCAGCTAGTATTGTGCACATATAGCGAGTTACACTCCTGTGTGCAAACAATTCTTTGCCAAAATATTTATGTGCATGCCACTGTTTGTATGCGTCTTTATGAAATACTACTAAGTCTAGAATACACACAGAAACATCATCATGTGTGGATCGCAGTACCGTACTGTCATGATGACACAATGCTAAATGCTCACATTGTGTTGAAAACTCAGGGAAGTGAGAAGTCTGGTTTACATACTTCTAGAGCAAAAACCAACAGGGGAAAAGGAGGGGGGGGAAGACACCCACAAGCTCACAAGCTTTACCATAGCAGTCAAAATAAAATAAATAAAAATACCCAAGATATCAAGTGTGTACAGCATTGCACACTAGAAATTGCATTACATGGTTGAGCAAACACAGTGAAATACTCCCAAGAGCTCTTTACCCTTCCTGTAGGCAATCCACATCCTGGAATAAGGTTCAGATGCAGCTCCCTGCATACGTCTGGATGGGAGAAAGCAGCTGGGGGCCAAACCCTTTGTTCTGCGCAGGAGCTACCTGTATTGTAACACCTTTTGCGGGGTAAAGCATGATGGGGAGCTGCTGCTCCAGCCCAAAGAGACAGGGAAAGCCTGTGCATGTGGGTTTCCTTTTCCACCTCACAGAGCTCACCGGTAACTCCTAAACTAGCACAGATCTGGAAATGGCCTGCACTAGCAAGAGAGCCAGCACTGCTTATTGCTGTCTGTAGCATTGGACTTGGGATGATTAAACCCCAGCATGATCCCGGCTCTGCCCCCAGGGCAGCAAAACCAGCACCTTTTATCTCAGGCTGGACATCCTAACGTAGCTCTGCAAGTCTGCACGAGGAACCTCCCTGTATATAATATCCCCAATGGCATCTTTAATTATTTACAGGGCTAAGGATTCCACATTTGTCTTTTATATAGCACAACTGGCATGTGCATTTGGGGAAAAAACTAAATGATATTTTACTGCCATGCTTCCCCTCCCCATGCTTTCAATTTCTACATACATTCACAGATCTCAATTGCAGAATGACTGCACTAGACCAAAACTCAGAGGTTTTTGAACTAGTCCTAAAATGTTAGTTCTGCTCATGTCTAAGGTATAAGGCAAAAAAAACCCAAAACAAACTCCCAAAACCAACCAAACTCCCCACCAAAATTTAAGTGAAGAAAAATCAGTGCTACTTCACTACTCGCTAGTATTGTGGGGTAATTACTAGATTGCTGCACAGTACCAGAACAAGATTTGAGGGAACCTGGATACGTCTCTCAGGTCAGAGGTGATGGGGTATAGTAGCTTTGACAGGTTTTTCTGATCTAAGAACCGGAGTATGCCTGTGGAGAAGGAAAGAATGATAGGACTTACACGCTTACATTAGCCCATTTTGTTCACTTCCCAGTGATCACAGAACAGTAGGAGTCCAGCATCCCATAGAGCCCACTTCTTTAAGTGACTGGCTTTAGCTATCCAAATTGGGAAGTGGCAACCTATACTGAGAATGTGTGAAGAGTTGAGCAATTCTATTTTTCTCTAATTTCAAGCCATATACTGGAACAGTTTTACAGTCAAAGATGTCAATCCATGGCTAGTTAACTTATGCATTTAATTCAAGGATTTGACCTGGAGATGGCAGGACAACATATCTATTCTGCCTCAACTTCTGGAGAAAAGCCATTCCAATACCTTAGCACATAAACAACAATCCAGCATCACGTAGAAAACAAATCTTTCTTCTGCGTAACATTTAAGTTGTCAGGGCTGCAGCTATGAAAATATATCCACCAGGACAAAGCAGACTAAAATCCAAGTTCTGGCTAGACGGGGTGCATATAACCAAAGTTCCTCACTGCAAAGGAATAATCCCTTGGCTTCTTGGTACAAGGAAAAGTGTGGATCAAATGCCTCTTTATAAAAAGGAAGCCTGGAAACTGTATACAAACTTGCCCTGTCTCTTTGTCAGAGGAGAACCATCCCATAGGACCCGGGAAACCAGTCAATAAACACACAGTGTTTGTTCACACAAAATCGATGTTCTGCCTTTAGTGATGAAGCATCCTCCATAGGAAGCTACAGCTTCAAAGCAGCTAATGGCAGGAGCAGAAGCCACAGTAAGTGTGTGTTTGACCCTCAAAGAGGTCACACAAAGGTCCTCCAACACTCCCCTTCATACAACATGTGAATTTGTGGAGAGATGCAAGTTGAGGGATGGTGTAGTGTCACACTGGCTTTAGTTCACAATTTTTTTTTTCCCCAGTGTCTCTGCATTTCTAACGCCAAGTTCTATAAATGAGCAAGTTTTTACTGTTCCTATTATATTTTGATTTGCATACAAACCGTTACAAACAAAACCATTACCAGTTATTTACATACATAATATCAGAGATTCTTCCATTGCATCTTCATGACCTTGACTGTTATCTGTCCTGCTTCTCTTACGTAATTTGAATTTTTAAAGCCATATTTTTCATGCTCCAGCTATTTTGCCCTGCCTAATCCTAAAGTATCTTATTTTCATTAAGGCATCCTGGGTCTCAGCAGGTAAACAATGAGAGATTTTTGAGACAAATTTACCAAAGGCAAAACTGAAAATTCCGATTTGCACATCAAGTAGCACCTCATCTGTAGCACCAGGTACATGAAGTTAAATACAACAGGGGCATTTCTTTTCCTAGGCTGTGTTCCAAAACTCACTGCACTCATGGCTCCAATTTTGAGCTCTGTGCAAGGGAGCAAGCAAAACCTACACAATTATCCTCTTGAAATAGGCTCATTTATATTAAGAGCAAATGAAAGTACATCCGAGATGAACATCCTTAGTTTGACAGAGGAGTGATGCCTCTGCATATTGGTAATAAGATGAGTTGTTAGAAGAACACTGGTTTGTAATGTGGTTGTATTTATGAAAATACAGCAAATGCTGCTTAAATGTGTTGACCCCTTAAAGGCAGTTACTGACTTTATGATTACAGTTCAGGTTAGTAATATATTCCGTTTAGCCCCCTGAGAAATATTCAGGAATAGAAATCTAATTGAAATTCTATGTCTTCTTTCTCTATGGTCCTTGTGCCTTCCATCAGAAAAACACTTCAGATCCAGAAAATCCAGGGTGCTTTAGCATGAAACCCCGTGATGTCTCTGATGTTACAGCCCAGTAGCAAAGGGCCTTCCAGTGCACACGTACAGCTAAACCGACCATACTGAAGCTGAAATGCAGCCTCCTTTGCAGAAATAAAATGCTTCTTTACATCATCTAACTTATCTAGGGAAACTAGGGTGGCAAAAAAATTTAGCACACATTAATGAAAAACAGTAGATCTATATAGGTAAAAACAGATTTCCTCAGGAGACAACCAGAACAGCGTCTAGGCGAGACAAACATGCCTCAGTCCTCCTTTTCACTGGGGCAAAATTAATCTCTTTTGCAGAAGAGCTGAGCAAGTCTGTTCCCCCCTTAGGGTTACCTCACAGATGGATGCATTCTGGTGAAAATTCTGGCCTTTTGTTTGGATCCTATCATTTGCTTCACAAGCTGCTCCAGCAGGGAGTGTAGGAAGAGCATCCACAGCTGTCAATAGGGCATGACAATCTTTTGGAGAAATCATACTTTGGGTGGAGTTACAGAACAGACTTGTATTCCCATGCCATCCTGTAATGATCTGCGGTGATGCAAATACCTATTACACACGCACGGCTGCATCCTCATGAGACTAGTGAAAGACACTGCAACTTTATGTGTAGAGAAGTCCCAGATACCCTTTAGCAGAACTCCCCTGTGTCTCTATTGGGATTGTTTCACTTAAAACGTAATGCAGCCAACAGCCTCCTGCCTTGCCTCCACCAACTGTGATCCACCAGGGATGCCAAAATTAAGAGTATTAAAAGCAACAGTAAAGAGACAAAAAGCATAATTCAAGGAAATGCCCCTATCACATCACAAGTTTTACTTGCACCTCAATCCAATGCTTTGTTGTAAGTCATGTAACTTCCTCATCACAAGGAAGACAGAGGCCTTGGTCAGGACTCAGACGATTGCCCCTTAGACATGGTAATGCAGAGTAACACTCAGTCAGTAGAAGCCTGAAATGCTTATGTGTCACAACATTCGGTCAGTCAGATCAATGCTGTATTTCACACTGTGATCCTGTTAGGAGGCAGGAAGGACTAGGTTACAAATAAATACAATGGGAGTGAGTTAATTTCTGTAGTTAAAAAAAAATAATAACTTCAAATTCCAATTCTAGACATAATGCAGGTATTCTCAAATGCTCAGTATTGCTCATGAGTGGTGAAGTATTTACACATGGCAGATAAGAAGCAGCTGGAAGGGAATGACTTGGCTGCTCACAGGCTTTGCAAAGCCACTGGTACAGAATGAGGCAACTTCACTGTCTTACCGAAACCTGGCTGCAGTCAGAACTCCTGAGCACGGAATTCCCAGTGAAAGGCACTGCTAGAGTCAAAGTATTTTGAAAACCATGCAGAATGAAAGCTCCCATTGTCCTGCAGGCTATTGTCCCATTGCAGCCTCTTCAGTCCTCTCACCTCTGGGGGTTATAGTACAAGGAAACAGGAGTAGCTCAGCTTAGCACCCTCACGAAAATACTTAGTGTTTGTGTTCTCTTTCCTCCTTCAGATGGTCAAGCACTTTCACACAGAACCATTGCCACTCACCTTACAGATGGCCAAACCACAGAGCTTTGTTTTCCAGCCAAAGTCCCACACCCAGTTCCCCGTCCCCTGGTACAGTTCAATTATCCTCCTCCTCCTCCTCAAATGCTATACACATGGGACAAGCAAGAAAACCACTGAAACATTTCACCTGGAAACACATGGAATACCTAGATATAGAACTTCCTTTTCACAACTTGGAGCAGCGCAATCTAGAGAGAGAACCCCTCCTACAGGGCTGCTGGTAAGAGTCTCCGAGTGAATCAGCCTCAGACGCATCCTATCCAAGGCACAAGACATTTCTGACAGAAACTCTCAAAACCACATTTTTTAATATCAGAAAATGAAGTTTTATTGAAGTTTTTTTCCATTGATGTCTCCTTGTGAGATTTTATCCTGGGTCCCAGGGCACTTCCTATTAGAAGACCATTTAAGCATTGCAAAAATCACTAAGAAAACACACCAGGAACTCCTTAGTCCACACCTTTCAGATGTTTAAAACAACCTAGTATAGCACGGAATCAAATATTCACTATGCACTGGAAGGATGCACAGGGTCACTTTAGAGCATCAATAGTAGAGTCTCTCTGTCGTTAAAGTAAGTAATTTCTCTTGCTACTGTCTGGAAAACAAATCCTTCGCTGATGACAGACCTAAGCTTTGCGCTTTATCAGTCAGGACTTTAATTCTGCTCAGACTTTACCTTGCTGCTCTGCATATCATAGCCAACATTCATCCCAGAGGTCACCGCATTTTTAATCAGCATTTCAAAATCTCTGTGAATGGAAAACACTACATAAAGTCTCAGGGGTTGGCTTTTTTTTTCCCCCCAAAGGAACTGCTGTTCTGTTTCTTTAATAGGTTTAGTTCTCACCAGTGCCCATTTCTTACTGATTTGTTAAGTCTAATTAGTCAGTATTCAAATGTGCCATGCATTAATTTGGACACTGCTCAAATCCCACACAGATTTCATATAAAAATGGATTATTTGAATTTTAAACACAGTCTGTTCCTCCAATTCTGACACATTAAGCAAGCTCACAAGCCATTAAAGCCATAAAACACCAGTTGACCTAACAACCTGCAGTGGTAGGGAATGAACAAAGCTATTTACCTTATTAACTGATGCTCAGAAGCAAGAGCTACATCCACACTCTGATTCCGTATCCTTTGATTTCTCCAAGGTTTGGGTGAACTCCAGATGCTAGACTACTTTAGCCTCTGCACAGAATTGTTGGCCATGCCAACGCAGAGGCAGAGCCCTGAGATTCCCCAGTGCACTCCAGCTTTCTCAGGCTACAGCCACAGAATACAAATCATCCTGCCCGCTTCGCCTTTTTAATACAATAATTAAGCATTTTAGCTAATGAGCTTTAAATACATCTTTTAGGGTAATCTAGACAACTCGTGGAGACTACTCCTTAGCATTGTCTTCAGAGCAAGGAGGTACCTTTTATATTTCTGTGCCAGTTTGTATTGGAGAAAAGGCACAGGCTGATCAGAGCTCAGTTAAAGCCAAACAAAACCAGTTAAAGCCAAACAAAACCCCCCACTCCTCTCACCAATGCTAGCTGCAGTCAAGTTTACCAAGGTTTTGCCTCCCTTACGATTTCTGTACTTAGTTTTGGGTTAAAATTCTCCTTTTTAAGGTAAAGGAACAGTCACATAAGCCAGCCTTTCAAGGTTTACCCATTGCCTCTGGGACATAAATCTATGGACCTTTGTCTAGACTAGGAATGTATGGGATGGTAGCGAGACTATTGATGTGAGCATCAAGAAAAAGTGCATTTTAACACATGCATTAAAGTGTGCTCTACCTCTGCTAATGCATTTTAGCAATCTAGCACAGACACTGCCTCTTTGAGTCAGTCTAGACAAGGCCATAGAGGCTCTCTGGAATCTGGGCTGAGCACTCAACATTCGTTTCCCAGAATTGCAATAGCTTTATTTTAATTCAGCACGATGGCACCTTCCAAACACAGCAACCTGCAAAATAAATGTTTCAGGGTTCACATCAGGGTTAGCCCAGCTCCTCTGGCAACACTTCCTCCTCCAAATAAGTGGAGAAATTATAGGAGAAAAGCACATCCACCCAAACGATGGCAACAATCCAGGACAAGAATGATTAGTAAAATTACCTTCAGATGAAAAAAAAATGCAGGATTGCTAAAATCTTGGTAAATAACAAGCCCTGTAATCCCACCACTGAAGCTTCCATAAGGCAACAATATTCATAAAGGTGATAGCATCCTCAAATTATGCAGTAGCAAACAAAAGGGAAACTATTTGAGCTCTTACTGTCTCTCCATACAGTATCATAAAGCCAAGGAAAACCTCAGGGAAAACTAGGGTGGTTTTGGCTGCCACAGTCTTTAGGCACAACTGAGTTGGCAGGTCTTTTCAAAATGAACATGGGACCAGGTAGAGAAGGTGGGTGGCAAACTCCCTGTAAAACATTGTTTCACAACACTGCCCTGGCAACAGGATCTATCCTGTGTATCAGCACAACATGAAAACTGATTAACTTTCTTTAGGTCCTGTGGACCCAGAGATGAGCAAATAAAGGATTACTTTTTTCCTTCACTAATGGAATTGCACATATATATGAATCTGAGGGGTGGGAGAGACAAATTGGGGGGTGGGGTGGGGAGCGGACAACAGACTTGCTTTGGGGTAAACAAATACACAAGTTTTTCCAGATGCACTGAAAAAAGCCTTTAGCTTTTGACCAAAGAACATCTCTCCAGCCCCAATGGAGTGTTTTACTTTGCCTTTGTAATATGTAACACTTAAAAAAAAATCCCAAGACTGACATTTTTTCCATTTCAAATTTTACATTTCTTAAGTGAAAGTCAGTTTTTCAACTGAAAGTCTTGGGGCAAAATGATTTGGTATTTTAAAAGCACCATCCTTTTTCCTGTTGTCATTTTTAGCTAAAATTATTTGCAAGCTGTTTCACTCTTTCCTCAGTAATTTTGAAAGCCAGCACAGCTGGTCAGGCACTTAGTGCTGAGCACAGCAACGGTGTTTCTTATTGCAACTGTTCCCTGGGATTAAGGCACATTATAGTAAGGATACACCCTTAGTTGTCACATCTGATAACATTTTTTAAGCTATCAAGGACTGCCTAGTATCCTATAGAACACCCTATATCCTAGGAGCCCCTTGCAATTCCTATTTGGGTCTGTCTTATATCTTTTGGTCAGCACAAGGGAATGAGGAAGCCTGGACATCAGAGGAATGACAGAGAATGGCTAAAGCTCCCCATGTTTGAATGCATCTAATTGTGTCTTTACCACCCAGTTTTTTTCCTGCAGTAACTGTCCTTCCAGCACACTCTTTACCTGGATATAATTAAGCTGGTAAGTGTCAAAGAAGAAACTGAAAAGCTCTTTCTGATGACTGCAGTGGAGATTAAACAAAAGCTACTGTGTAGCAGACACCTGAATTTTCCTCATGCAGGTGCCAGCTGTGAACGCTTCACTAGTGAGGGAGAGACCAACTTCTGTAAGCATGGAGAGAAGACACTGTCTCAAGGTTTTGGTATTTTTTTTTCAAAGAGATGGATGGTCACAAGACAGCAGAGACATTTCTTCATTGTGCTGCTCTGTCCTGACTCAGAGCAGCTTTGCCTGCAGCATTGACCCAGAAGATGCATGCTCAAGGGAGCGGATCACCACATTACTACACCTTCTGGAGCATCATGATCACTCATCTCCGAGGCACCATCCACAGCTTTCCTTTCAGCAATGCTTGAGCTGCTCCAGGATCGATTTCCCCATGAACTGTAGGAAAACACACATCTTTCTGTGCAGGAGGAGGGACTTGTGAGAACTCATTGGGAGACCATGAAGTGATTTTATAATTTATCCTGCAAAGTGGGAGGACACCAGCCTTCACAATACCAGCATTTTAGCACTTGCCATGCCCCTAGTATGCCAGCCAGTTGGGGCTGAAATCATCTCTGAGCTCACCTGACGGCTGAATGGGAAAGGGACTGCACCCTTGTAGGGGCACCCTTATGCACAGAAGGCAACAGTTGTGGGCAACTCGTCAAGCAGCTCCTACAGCTGGTTGGATGGACATCTTATTAGCGGTGGCCCGATCCACATGATCTCTCTGCTCCTGCTGTTTACAAACACCCGACTGCTGTAGTGCCAACATGCCTTTTGCGGAGAAGCAACTCATCAGAATTGTAATCACAAGGCAGATCTTCAAAAACACTGATCTTTTCCCTCGCTCTCTGCATCTTAATGAGGCATTTGGGATTGCTGATGTCATAAGCAGGAAGAAAAAAAATCTTTCCCTTCAGAACAATCCCAGCAGGAGCCTTCTATGTGTTCCTATGAGAAGAATTGCTTTTATGTTATGCTTAATGACGGAGCAACCACACAAGCAGTGCAACAAGCAAGAGTCATCTGGTGAGGTAACAAGCACCACCCTCCACACATTGAGATTCTCCACATCTCAGACACTTGTGAGCTTTCGTCCTGCTCCCAGTGCTGCTGAGGATCTGCCTCTCAATGCATTCGCCATCCCAACCCCCAGCTGGTAAGCCTGTGGGAAGCACAGGCAGATGGTGAATTTGACTGTCACTCACTTGGATAAATCAGTGCCAAAATGAGTCTAAATTGCTAAACTGGTTTCTCAGTCTTCACCAAAATCTACTCCGCAAGCAAGACTTGCCAAGGCTTCAAATCTTAACCAAGCGTCCTGGTTCCATAACACCAAGCCAATCACTAGAAGTGATGAAATCAGAAAAAATACAAACAGAAGAAACTTTAAAAAGTGCAAAGCTGTAATACCACACAGGCAGATGAGGCCACACATATAAGAAATACACTTTGCTGTCTGAATGGAAAAATGATGAATAATGGGCTATGTTTTGCCATGGAAGATCAAGCTTCTATTACCCTTGCCATTCACAGGTCAAAATCATCAAAACTCACTAAAGGAGAAAGGAAAGAGATGCACCTATGCTACTACAGAATGAAAGATGAGGACAAAGTAGCAAAAATAGAGGTGTAGAGGCCTTTGCCATTACTCAGAAGAGAAAGGCTTTTTTCATGGATTTAAATTAAAACTGTGCAAGCAGAACACTTTGATGGTAAAAAAAGACGGATGGCTGTCATTACCATGAATAAGCTTGTCTGACACATTTTGTCTACAAGCATTCACTGTAACAGGGAAGGTAGAACCTCACCATATTGTTGTGGCTAAAAAAATTCACCAGAATAACGGTGAAATAAAGTCACTGAAAAAAGAATTTTTTTTTTTTTTATAAATCCACTTGCCACAGTGCTATTAAGGATTCAACCCCAGCAAACATCTCCTTTCTAAAAACAGGAAAGAGGTTCTTTTTGCTTGACTTACAAAGGAAATAAGGCATGTGCAGTTGTGATCCATGCATCTATTAGTATCGGTGCCCCCTGCTGCCAGAATTACTCAAATCTCTGCCAAAAGGTCAGCAATTTCACCCTAGTAAAGTAGAAGGTCTGATTCTGGATGATGAAACTGGAAATGCTAGCCAAAGAGTACCTTATGAAATGCAACTCTCAATCACATTTTCCAACACAGAGAAACATTTGGTTTTGTGAACAGCTCGATGAGGGTTGTGAGGCAGGCATGGGTCTGGCAGTCAGGAACGTGCACATACCTACAAAGACGCAATGGACAGTCCGTGGGCTGGTTGGTTTGGGGGTTTTGGAGGATTAGCCAGAGGAACTGGTTGCTTGTTTTCTCCACATGTTTAAGTAGCAGTTAAGCACTATGAACTTGCTCAGTCAGTGTTTGGTATTTGGTACCAGTTATAGGAGTGTTTTGTCTCCCCTGTACCCTGCTGCATACACATGTCCATTTTGGAGTATGAACTTCCTCGGTTTGCAGGCAGGGAACAACAGGCACTACACCTAAGGCTTATGGAAGGTCAAACCCGATCCACCAACAGTGGAACACCATTTAAAACGAGACACAAATTTCTACTGCAGTCAGAGGAACAGAAAACAGCATACTTGCAAAACAGCTTTACAGTCAGCGTGGTATTTTATCCCATAAACTTGATGCCAGTGAAGGGCATCTGATGTCTCTGATCTATTTTGCTTCCACACTAGAACTGCAGAGCACGCAAAAGCAGGACTGGCTTTGGGTGCATGCCTGACCAGATAAATAAGGCTTCCATGCACTTTCCTTGACCTTCTCAGTCTCTGGACTCCACCAGGGCTGCTGACTGAGCGTGCCAGCTACTGCTAGTGGTAGAACGCTGCCAGGTACTAGAAGGATTTGCACTCTCAAGGGAGTTGCTTCTCTCTTCCATAACAAATGCAGCTTTATTTCACAACCTTAGCACAGGTGGACATTTGTCTATCAATCCAGACTGGATCCAACACTGTATCCTGTATGTGACAGTTCATCATTCCATCCACAAAACACACCCAAGCCCCTCAGGTGTTATGAATGATGAACGAAGCACTACACTTTGTGCAGTTGTTAAACACTTAAGGCAGATAGTGTATCGCACTAGAGATGAGAGTATATTTAACTTGTACCAGGCCGCATCTTTACCCTGTTTGCCAGGCAAGATGTATGACGGAGGCATACAACATAGACTGGTTCTGTTTGCTGGCTGACAGCGTGATATAATGTGAGTTTACATCAGTGTGGTGCAATCCTGGCAGCACAGCCTTTCCCCACAGAGGAGAGTGCAGATAAGCACACGTCAGAAGGGAAGAGGAGGTATTTCCATCTTTGTTCTTTAAATGGGTTTGAAGAAGATGCAAATACTCAGTGCTCTGGAGAAGGGGCGAGCGGAACTCCCTCCTATGATGAGGCTGGCTCTTCGTTAGTCAGCAGGCAGCCCTCCAAAGCTCCCTGGTACATCTTGAGCTTCCAGCCTGCTTCCTGCTGTGCTGTCTGCTTCATTTATATTTTATTCTGTTCCCTTCAGGACTGCACTCTGTCCCCCTCCCTCTGAAGGCAACCTGCATGCGATGAGTGCAAGCGCTTAGTAAAGGCTGCGTCCAACACGTACCATCTGCTGGGAGGCAAAAAGCACCCAAAGAGAGGAGCTTGGCTAGAGGACTGACCTGGCGCTCGATATCAAAGTCTCATGCAAACCCCTGAGGCTCACAAACAGATTCCTAGGAAGGCAGAAGTTTAACAGTAACAGGAGAAAAGCTCAGGAGTTCCTAGATGTTCCAGCACACTGGAAGTCATAAAAATCAAAGAAAATACTTGCTATGTGCAGGAGGAAGTATTACTCAGCTCAGCTCTTCTGTGAGACTGAAGTCAATTATCAGCATTAGCATGACAAATTAACAGCAATTCTACACTGTTAATTCTTCTAAAGGTCTCAAATTTTCTAAGGGCAATAGGGAAAAATATACCACCCTCCAAAGCCATCACAGAGGATTTGCAGTTAGACATCCTTTAAAGGTCACTTTCCAGAGAGCTCAATATTCCATATGCCACGCTACTGAAAATACCTGGTACGTATTTAGGGTAATGGAAAAGACATTTTCCTAACACTGATGCCAAATTCGACTGCTGCACCCTTGATAACATAATTCCTACAGCTTCCCGTGAAAACACAGGGAGCAGACATCAGGCAGCTTGTAAACAGCAAAACAGGTCAGACCTATAAGCTACTGAAGTCCCAATGCTTAATAGAAGAAAACTTGCAGTAGATAGTTATTAGATAATACAACCCTAGAAAAAGGTGTGTTTTTTCTCCAAGCCACAGTTAAAGGAGTAGACATATTTTGAAGAGCGCTCTCTCCTAAATTGCTGTTATTATTAACTGTATTAAAAATAGCGTAAGTGTGCTGGACCAGCAGTATTCAAGGAACTTGTGCACAGAAGGATTCCTTCCATGCGATCAGCATGAACTGGAGGTACAGTAAACTCATGATGCAATAAATGCTGTATCAGACAGGTATGAATTTCTTCTTGGTTACAGCAGAACAGCAGACACAGACACTTAACAGCGCACATGTTCCACAAAGGAGAGTCTCGTTAACTACGTAGATACCTCCTTCTGATGGTGCAGGGGGAGTGTATTAACTCTTGTGCTCGTGGTTCTATATGCACTAGGGATTTGACTATCTGTTTTTCACTCTTTTTATTCTACTTAAATAATAAGACCACTCCAATAGCCAGTAACATTTGTCACTAAGCAGGGACCCAGCAACATTAACAGTGTAGAAATTCAGCTTCCCAAGTGTCAAAATTTGCATGTTTGCTTCCATCTTGGCCTGAAATAAAGCAAAGGCTTTTCAATGCCAACAAAGCAGCCTCAACCCAAAGCAGGCACTTCACTACTAGCTAGGGCATTAGACAGAAAATCCTGGTTCAAGCTTGCGCTATTTCTCTTCTTGACCATAGATTTAGCCCTAAATCCACTTTAGGCAGGGGTTGAGACTAGCCCATGAGTTAATTTCAGATACTTAAAAAATTAAAGAAAAAAGTTTTGATTAAAAACCAAAAGGCAAATCTATAAGAATGATGTGCTGAAATGTGCTCTAGAATGTCAGTCCTTCCCTTCCTGAGCAGAGCTTTTGAATATCATTGATGATTCCTGAAATCTAATTTTTTTAATTTTTTTTTTTTTTAAATTGCTCAGATGTTTTCCAGGAAATAACATTTAAAGCTGATGTCAGACAATGGAATTGATTGGACTGCTTCAGAAGCAGCCTTATGGAGCAGCGTCCAGCATTTTGTCAGTACGCAGTAATGGGTATTACACGAGAGCTCAGGACAGAAATCAGTTCTCTTTCATGTGATCTCGTTTCCCTGATGAAAATAACCTTTATTTAACACAGCATTGCAATTGGTTCTATCCTGCAGCAGCACTACTGACTTACTGTGTAAAGAGAAGCTTCTGCAGAGAGAACAAGTCGATTAAAGAAAAAGGAAGCCACACTGCAATCTTTCAGAGAGATTATATGATTACAAAGTTAAATCAACAGATTAATCCAATTCTCATTTGCACTGTTTACCAACAAAAATTTATGCATGACACGAAACAGTTTTTTCAATTTTTAACCGAAGTCTGGAATGCAAATTTAACTTTTATCTTCTCTTCTGAGAGATCAGTCTAGAATTAGAGGAAGACTGCAAAAGTAACTGTTCCAGTTTTAATTCACCACTATGACCCTTTCACTAGTGGTGTCCCAAGGCACCAGCTTGGATCAGACATCCTTCAGTGCCAGGTACTGGATACACTCCTATAAACAAGGCAGCGCTACTTTTCTTCCCAGAATAGCTTATACTTCACCAACAGACAGGCCATCAGTCATCTCCCTGCGTGCTGGGGATCACTACAAGACGCTCCCGCTCCCTTCACTGGCCAGAGGTTTGACAGCAGCAGTGAATTTTTAGCAAGTAATAGAGAAAGTTGAATAAACAGTGCACCTCAGAGAGCGCTTTCACTGTGGCCATAACTCTTTGCACATGCAGCAGTCAGAGTACGCCCAGGCTCACGCAAGATTACTCAGTGCTGTTCTCACGCAGCTTGTTTCAAATCACGTATGGAGTTAAAAGAAAATTCTGATGAGTAAGAAGCAGCCTACACACTGACAGCTCAATCAGAACACGTTTTGCGTGGCATGAACTTTGCAGTAGAGGTACCAGCACCCCTCATCCAACCTGAATTAATGCACCATCGCAACCTTTAGTCAGGTAAGGATGCCTAACTCATTTCAAGAGCCAGCAGCTTGATGCAAGGCATGCTTGTTTTGCCTTGTTTTTGAAACCACTACAACCAGTAAGGAGTTGTCAAATCTCCAATACTTAATTTATGGCAGTATGACAAGAGTCAAAATTAAGCTGGATCCAGGGCTAAGTAATTACAAACATGACTGAGGAAAGGTCCTACTCACATCTACCCTGGGCACCTTTGTCTGCTACAGAAACACGTTGGCGTTACCCCTGAAGGGTTCAGAGGACTAGCGACCCGCCTCAGCAGTGCGCCATTACAGGCTTTGAAGTTGCGAAAGCTGCACAAACGCTAAAGGGAGTATTTCATTAATCCTGGTGGCATTCACTGCAGGAATTGTTGCTAGAAACACAAATGAGACGAGCATCAGTGTAGTGACAAAGCTTGTAACAGTCCAAAGGCTTTTCATGGCCTACCTGCTAGCGAAAGAGCTCTACTACCCATATTCACTGCCTGACAATAGCAGCGGCTTTCAGTTTGTTGTTGTGTGGTGTATTTTTTTAATCTACACAATTGTTAAAATTCACTTTTCAGCATTTACCTGACATAAGTTTTAGGAGAAACTTGGGTTTGTTGCAACCAACTAGCTTACATGAAGATTGAAGATGACAGGGGAGAGACCACAGAGTCAAGCAATAGTGCTGTGGCCTCCCATTAGGCACAAAATGGTCTTTCCAGTCAATACACTGAACGAGGCGTAGAACATTCGCGTATGTTGTCTGTGGCAGAACCAAAAAATGGAAATCCATTTCTAGTAATTCTCTCTGGAGAAGACCTGCCTTACATAAACCATACGAGGCTCCTCAGCTGGAATCCTTTCTGCCAGCGCAGTGTATCAGACCTCTTTGCAAGCTCCAGGCAGGTGTAACTCTCTGAACAAGAAGCATTATCTTTCCCCAGCAGATGAGAAAAGAATACAATAAATGTGGTAGCTTGTCTTAAAAAAATCCAGGAATCCTGGATTCTAGCACATTTCCCCACCCAGCAGCAGCACCTTCCCTCCTGTTATTAAATGACAGCACACACAGGGCATCGTGCATCAGCTGGCATAGGGGTGAATTATTGTGGAAAAGCTGGCTTTAAGTCCTCTTTCAAGATGAAGTAGAAAACAGCGTAATCTCCAGTTATCTATTATTATTCATTATTAGAGAAAGAAGAGTCTTACAGTGATAGCTTACATAGTGAGACATCTCCAAAACTAAATGAGCTGTCATACCACAGCTTTTTCATCTTATTCTCTTCAACCTGCTCTGCCAGTTAATCTCAACGCAGTCAGCAGAACGCAGTACATATACCAGCCGCTTCATTACACTCCACAATGGGAAAGTACCTACAAGATGCTTGTATGGCTCCTCCAGCCTTTTTGCCCAGTTGCACAGGGGACCCAGAGCTTATGGAGCTGGGAAACATCCTACTTTCCATTTATGTTATCGGGTTCATCACCTGGCCTTCAAGGACCTTGCCGTCACTCATAAGCAAAAGCATTTTGATGTGTGTGCGCTTCATTATGGAAAACTATGCTCAGAGCAAGTCCCTGGTAAATCACATGGGGGAAAAAATAAATTATCTCCCCATGAGAGGAGGTTCCCAAACCATCTCAACCAGCCCTTCAGCTATTAGAGAAGTACTTTGGGGTGAAAAAGGAGTTAAACAAAGGCTGTACCATACATAGTGTGCAATGCTTTTGGTTGCGCAACGCGTTCTCATTTAGATAGTGTCACGTAAAGCACAAGTTAAACAAGATGTTACAGAAAATGAGCTTGTCAGCCAAACAAGGATTTCGGTCAATATCCTAACTCTTGAACACAGCCTATTGACAGTGATCTACATATGACAGGAAAGCTCCCTGGCAGATGGGGAACTGGCAGGCTGTTTTGATAGCTGTAGCCCAAGGAAAATTACCACTGAAAACTCTGACAGTTCTATAGCAGCACAGACAAACTAAATACGCAAGCTGTAAATATAATTAAAAGGACTAGAGGGATTGGTTATCAAGGGAGAACTAGGAGGGTTTGAAAGGTATATGTGGAAATATTTAGGCTAACACATAGGAGTTGTATGACAACATTAAAACTCGAGAATCACGAGTATTAGGGAAAGAATAAATTCATGGTGAAATCCACAAGGCTGTTTACTAAAACTACAGATACACTTAACAAAATAATTAAAAGCTATAAGCAGACATGACATTTAAGGAACAAAGACTATAAGAAACAATCTGTCACCAGCAAAGAATAAGTGATCCAATATAGTTTTCATGACTAAGTCTTGCAAAGGACACGCTGCAGCCCGCATACGACACGCACACACACACACAGCTGCCACCTCTCCACACTTGGTTTCTACATTTTTAGGTCTCTTCGTTCAGCACCGATATTATCATTTCTCATACGATATTAGGACTTGACTTCTCAGAGTCAACAACATTGAGATTTGTCTGTCAGGGATACACACTCAGACCCCCACACATGCCCGTGGTAGGGGGAGGCCAGAGGAGCCCGCTCCTGAGGGTTGGACACCCTGTGACAGCACAGGATTTGGTGTGACCGAGCCGGCAGCCCTGGCACAGCAGCTGCGGTCTGACATCTGTTCCAGATGAACGGGCCAGCACAGCAGGCACTCACAGTGCTCCACAAAACGTCCAGACAGCCTGTTTACAGATGGGGACGTTGTCAGTTAAAGTAGCAGGTACAAAAAAATGCTCCGCACAGAGTCTACTCTTTGAGCTGACAAATGGCAAACAGGTTGTGTGTCCATTCAAGGTACATATTAATTTTCCTCTTCATTGTACTGCTCATTACTTTTTCACTAGACAGAACACAACTGAGAACAGTGATGTCTGACTCCAAACCCGCTAGCTAAAGGAAAGCTCCTCTAAGACCCCTGCAAGCAACGACAGAGAGAGCATCCAGTGTGATGGGGGACAGAAACCAGGAACACTCCTGGGGCCACGGAGGTTATACATGAACCAGTGCACTCTTCTTGCACAAACACCAGTAAGGTCACCTCCCAAACACGTGACAGACAGTTGTACACCTCGGTTTTTGTAGCTGAGATTACTTAGTCACAGGCCAACAACTCATTCAAAGCATACTTAACAAACAAAAACTTACCAACATCACCACGAAGATTCCCTTCTGTAGTCAGCAATCTCCTTGTAGCTAGAGAGACACATTTCCTGAAGGATGCTTCATCTTCCTTCCCTCCCAGGACTGTTCTTTTTTCCATAATGCTTCTTATATCTCCTCTCTCAAACACTTGGCAGAGAGCTTGAAGCTTTCTGACTTTATATTTTTCTGCAGATACAGAAACTTGTCTTAATACTTCAGAGTTTTTTTTGATATATCTAAAACCAGCCTTGAGCATCCCAATGCATACCTGTTACCAGAGACGCCAGTCAGTGATATCCTGAGCATGACAAACCAAAAATGCTTCCTAAACAAAGCAGCATTAAAGTATTTGTTATTTAGAGTAAAATATTTACTGTTAAGGGAGACGCACAAACAGAAAGTAACAGAGAAGCCTAGCTGAAAACCTGTGAGTTCTTACAAGACTGAGAAGACCAGCTGTACCTGGGACAAGACCGAAGTAAGTTTGCAGTGGTCTAATTTAACATGAGAGAGAACACATGGTTGCTATTAAAGGAGTCATCAGCATAATGAAAGTCACCTGTACCATTTAGAGCCTTTGTAGACTAGAAAATAAGTCTGTCTGAGTACCGCATACCTTTCTAAAACATTAGCTAAGTCAATATATGACAAGATTGTGTGTTTGGTAAAATTTTAAAATAAGAGTAATGCAAATGCAACATAAAGTGATTGATGAAGGCACACTCAATATGGGCAAAGTACACAGCCCAAGATAATAGTTTACAACTATGTAAAATACGTAATTTGTGTATTAAAAGCTAGTTTCAGCTGATTTCCTGCAAAGAGATCAATGTTGAATACCCGTTCCTGCTACTCCCCTACTAAATCAAAGAGATTGGGATTCTGAAGTGGTTAGGGTGTGGATGTTAGTAACAGGAGTTTAAGCATCCCTCTTCTGGATTTTGCTGTACAAACATCATGTAACATTATTAATTTTCATGGAACTTTTTTGAGGTGAAATGTAATTAGATGACATATTTACGTGCATCGTCCAGCAGCACTGTGAATGACTGGTTTAGGGAGTATTGCAATAAATGCACTGCCACTCCCGAGTTTGTCTCTCAGAGGGAGCTCCTCAGTGAGACAGAGAATTCAGAGTTGCCGCTCCAGCAGCGCTAGGCCGGGCGTTAAACCAGGACTTTATCACACAGGTGAATAATTCCTACCCTGGAGACAGACAGACAGACTCACACAGTGATGTTAAAGTAACACCACCCTTAGCTTGCTAGGAGAATGGAGCTGTTTCACTCCCTTCTAGCCAGTTTAGTGTCTTCTCTTTAAAAGCAGGTGGATATATTTTTCCTTTGCGTCTTTTCACCACAGAGCAGATCACGACTTTTATTTTTTAAACCAGTGTGTTCAGTGAACACCCTCTGCTGTGTTTGGCAAGTCTCCCTGCAGCCATGATTGTATATTCTCAACAGACACACTCCAGCCACCTATGGAAATGAATCTTCCTTTGTATTTCATCTTTCCACTTAAGTAATTCCCTTTCTACTTCAGGTCACTATATTTATTTTTAAAAGTAATCAGCACGTGTGTCTTTTAGTGCGTGCTTTATCCTGTAATACAGAAAATGGGCTTGTTGCCACTGAAGCTCTACAAAAATACTTCTAAAGCTGATTTTCACTAGATGAGATTTTTTAGAAGCAGGAGCCGTGTCTGGCCAATAGACACTTTTCTGTGTTCCCTATGTCCCTTCTGCTGTCACAGAAAGACAGATGGCCCTTCTGAGCACCATGTAAAACTCAAGTTTCCCTCAAGCTCCAACTGTTCAGAAGCAACAGTTGAGGCTCAGGTCTCTTTACCCCCCCCCCCCCCCNGTGATCAGATTTTCCAAACTACTCTGCACAGTGTATCCATCCTGTAGGAATGCTGTCGAAAAGCGTAATAATCTCAGCTGAAGGTGCAAAATATTTTGCAAAACTCAGCATTTCTTTAGGTAGCTCCTAGGGATTGTGCAATGAGTTTTCCAGTGGTTAAATCTGTGTACTCCTAAAGCACTAGAGTCATTTAAAGTGAGATCTTGCACCTTGTCTGACTAGACCATGCCAATATAAAACAATTCAACATTTGTCTCAAACTCCACATCATTGTCAGGTATCAGCATTTTTTGCAGATATTAACAAAAAACCTTGCTTCCACTGAAATTTTGTCAGCATTTTCAATCAGGGGAGAGACACAGGAGTAATTTTATCGGATCAGACCAGTGAAAACCTAGTATCTTCCTTCCTTAAGGGACCAGCCTGGGTTACTTCAGGGAAAAAGGCAAGAAACACTGTGTAGGGTTTAAAACTACTTTCTAATCTTGTCATAAAACAGTTCCCTAAAACACTTCAAAGCAACTGTTGTGCATCTCATGGATTTTTTTCTTGTTGCTCACCAAAACCTTTGGAAATGTTTCTTTGTATTTACGTCTCAGTGCTGCTGGTACATAGGACAGTATCCAGTGGTCTTTTTTGGTCTTATTTTGGGGTGGGAAGTGCTTTGCTTCAAGAAATCTTATGGTAGTTTTGGACAACAGAGTTCCACAAGCCCATTGTGCAAGGACAAAATGAACAGCTTGGAATTTTAACTTCACAGCCTTCTGTGATTTCGTCCTCTTACGGTTCCTTGCTCTTTCACTATGAAAGAGGGTGGTGAAGCCTGTAAACGACGTCGTTGAAATAGAGCAGTGAAGTTTTAGAGAACTTTTTGCTGTCAGGCACTGCATAACTGCAGCCCTTTCACTCGTCCTATCTGTCTCCTCTTCAGAGGAGGTCGCAACCATGCAGGAGCTACCTCCTCTGAGTAATTTTGGCATTTGAGTGAGGCATATGAATTTGTCACTTGCCATATCTTGGGTGAGGGGGTACAGAGGTATCTTACTGACACAGCTATTCCACTTCCTCAAGTCCAACTATCTTCTTAGTACTGTATTTTGTGTATATATATGTCAAGCATCAGACTGCAATGTTTTATCTACCCAAAAAATTACAATGCAATCAGTAACAGACACTTAATGAACAATGCCCTGATTTTATAAACAGACCTAAATTGTCTCCAAACTTCCTACACCATTTTAAAAGGGAACGTCACAGACATCATACTTTTTAAAAGACAAACACAGCGCGGGGTTATTGCAAGGCGTGACGTAAAACAATGTTTGGATAGCAATTATAACATTCTTCACTGTTACATGTAAATATCAGAGGAATACAAATTACTTTGATCTAAGGAAGAGGCAGTGCAGTATTCCAGGTAGAGTTTAGCAGGCATTTATTTCATGAAAAGCTTCATTAGCCTCAATCATTTTACACCACATTAGCTTCAGACACTCTGGTTTAGCATATGTTCACTTTCTTCCACTCTTACATTCCTTTCTCATCTGTCAAATCCTTCCTGAATGCTTTTCCTCTACACCATCATTAGCTTCCATCACCACCTCTTGCACACTACCCCATTAAAAGATGCTGATTCAGAAAATACTTCATCTGGCACTAAAGATACCCTCTAAGAGGAAGGCTGAAAGCAGGATTCATCTTGGCTACAGAAAAACCATTTTTCTAAAATTTAAATTTACATACGATGCTAGACAGAATTCCCTTTCACATCCTTCATGATACGGGATCTAGTCAACAGTAATTGGTGAAACTTCCACATCCCCTAATTACAGACATCACTACACTCAAGAGACAAAGGCCATCAAGTCTTTGTCCTGGAATTCCTGTGCGAAAGCCAATAGCCTTCTGCCTAACTAGAGGACATCTTTTGATCAGCCATTTGGCAGCCCTTTTCCTCCTTTTTGTGGATCCCTACTATCTGCCCCTAATCCTGTCATCTCTCCTTTGATTTTACCATCTTCAGCTTTCTTTTTGTTGTAGTCTTGGCTTTGTGTGCCATGAGCTACTTTAAAGTTATGTCACTAAGCATGTTTAAATTCCTGCCAATGAAAACCACAGAGCAGTGAGCCCTCCAGAGAAAACTCACCTGTTTTCTGCTGGCTTAGGCTGTAAGAACTGAGCATTTGAAAGCTTTACTGTAGTCTCTGTGAAGATCTGATCTTGAAGCTGGCATTCGCTGTTGGCCCTTTGCTGCCCGCATCCCCTGCTCTGGTGGCTGTTATTTCAAAGCCTTTCAGAAGAGTTTTCTCCCCACCTCCTCTCTGAGCAAAGGCAGCAGGTAAATCCGGTGAGGGGGTCTCACGAAGCAACCTGTATGGAAGGCGTGTGGGGCTTCGCTCACTCCCCTGCAAGGCTGATAGGCTTCAGGTTCCCTGGGTGGCTGTTTTGTAGTTTCAGAATTGTCAGAACAAACTTTTGGTTTGGTTTGGCTTGGTTTGGGTTTTTTTTAAGATGAAAAAGAGAAACTGAAGAAGTCTGGAGGAAAGTCAGCACTTAAATGCTCTGAAATAACCATGGCTTAGGTACTCCATCTTAACTCATTGCAGAGTGTTTTTCTAATTCTAAAAGGAACAGCAAGATAATTGAAATCTCACTTGCTCTGGCAACACTATCAGTGAATACCATTGGGAACATTTTTAATTAGCATTTTAATTATCGGCATCCACTTTGAAGCCCTCTTAAAATCTTTCAAAACAGATCTGTGCAAAGAGAACCTTACTACCACATGAAAATGTAAGGCTGGACCATAGTTTCTTTGGGTCAATCTGCTGCAGTGAACGGCAGTAGCGCTCAGTTACTCTTCTCATCTATGTTAGGAACCGTGCTGTAAATCCAAGGGCAAAACTGCAAGGGGCAAGCCTAAAGGACACTGTAAACCCACCTGTGGTTGCTGCAATACCGTGAGCTCTGGACACTCACCAGAGGGAAGCACTAAGCACCAGCAGGGAATATACCAGCCTATGAGTTAAGACAGTCAAGTTCAAATCCCCGCTGTACCTTGACCAATACACTTCTCTGGGCTTTATTGTCATTAAAAAACCCACAGATGACACTTATCCATCTTAGTGAACACTAGTCAGTTGGCAGTTTTTTGGCTACTTACAAGTAAATTCAGTGTTACATTCTTCCTTCCTTCCCATTTCATTCTTTTTTAAACAGACATGATCTCATAAGATGGGAGAAAAGTACAATACTGGTGCCAAGGTCCTCTTGTCGGTCTCTTCAGAAGTTGAGAGAACTACTGGCACTAGCCCAGGAAAAGCAAGAAAGAACAGTGCAAGTTTGGGTAGCAGCTAGACTTGCAAACCTAAGAGCAATGCAGAGTAAGCCAAACACGAAAGAGAATGATGATTGGCAGAGATATGATGACTCTACTGCTGGAAATGAAAGTGCTATGAATAATTAGCCACCTCTGACCCAGGAAAACATTGACTTCATTTGCAGCACAAAACTGATTGCAGATGGTATTGGGGAGGAGAATCAAGCTATTCACTGTGCTTTCCCCTCATCGGAAAAATTCATTTCCTCTCTACAGTTGAGCAATGAAATACACCTGATTGGATCTGCTGAGACAACTTCCCATAGAAGATTTGGAATGAAGAATTAAAGAGCCCATGGGGTGATGCTAAAGGTAATCCTATTAAAACAGTGGGCTAGAGGAGAAAATGCACATATATCTCCTATTTTAATAAAGAATTCAAATAAATCCCTTAAAGGAACAAATTTATTTGGACATTTCTTTGAAATCCTAATGTCACAGTTGCTGAATGGGACGCTGGATATCAGTGCATAAATGAGGATGCTTCTCATTCCCTCCTCCTGCTCCTGTTCATTCCCATTACTGCTCGCTTCTTCCCCCACTGCCAGCTGCTCCTGCCTTCCTCCTCCCCTGCTTCCTCTGCACGTCCGCCAGCCCTCGCTCCATCTGCCTCATGTCCCTGCTGAGCGCCAGCTCTTGTCCAGCCTTGGCTGCTGGTTAGGTCTCACCTTCACACAGACAACAGCTTCATTCTGGGCTCTCGGCACGCCCTGGCCACTGTAATACATTTCCTATAGCCACGACTCCAAGGCTTACAAGAGAGACAAAACAAAGATCCACTCCTACAGTGGGCTGAGATACCCGTCTCCTGTGTGCTCTTGTCAAGCAAGGAGGACAGAGCACAAGAGGACAAAGCAGGACAAACAAGAAAGTACCTTTCCTCAGCTGACATCAAAAGAGTGAGGCATCTCAGACTGGAAAGAAGCCTGAAGATAAAGAATAACATTATCTCTCATTATCCCTTGCCACATCCTTTGGCTAGCGGAGGGTAGGACGGAGCAAAGCCTGACTGGGAAGAAAATACAAATGGCTCAAACTAACTGTCTCTCTGGCAATCTCCATTGCCTTCAGCATGTACAACATGTCTGACATATACAGGTACTCCTTGGAAATCAGATATTCCAGCCCCTCTGTTGAATGCTGCCTCAGAACAAAGGAGTTTTAACACCAGCTTTCCAGGGCCATTAGAAGTAAAGACTAAAGGTGAGGAGGAGGAGGAGGAGGAGGCATCTGGAATCTTTTCTTGCACTGCTGCAGCATCACTGGAGGGCAGAGGTTTCTCACATCAGGAAGAAAAATAGGCACCTTAAAGTAGGCAGCTCAGCTTGGTTTTAAGGCAAGTTTGTAACGCTCAGGAATTGAAATGTATTTACCTGTAGTGAGTCTGCTCTGGAATTGTTGGGATCACAAAAAAATCCAATCACTTGTTGAAGCAGACCCATCCTGTGGCCACACCTCCTCTCCAGGCAGTTACAAGCTCCCAACCAGATCTCTCTCTTTACTTAAACAAGCTATTCTTTTTTGGTTAAACATTTGCTATTTATGGGTCAGCAAATCCAAATCTTTCCACTTTCTTCCCACACCTTCCCCTTAAAAAAAGATAAACATTCCTTCATAAAGTTTCCAAGTGCAAGCAACCCCAGTAAGGATGAAAATTTTCTTCTCCCCCAAAAGAGAGATAACTGGCTTCGTCCAAAGCCACCGGCATCCATGCTTTGGTCCTGTTGTTTCTGTCAGTCTCACCCTTTCCAGTAGCATTTTGAGCCACTGGTAAAGTGCAGCAAAGAGCATTAGTCATCGCACTAGATCAGGAGACACAGACCCCCTAGGACAACATGACTGTGTTTAACAATACAAACTAAATTTACAGGAGAAAGCAGCTGGTATGATAATAACTGCATCTGCTTCACTACCAATGTTCTCCCACTTGCATGCGCTTTGCGGAGGTGATGATGAATCACGTTTAATCACATGCCATTAGAGGAGGATCGGACCACACAGTGTGACCAGGTTAATAGGTTGGAGATATGCATATCTGATGCCCAATTAAAACAATTCTAAAAATAGAACTGCAATTTTCTTTAGGAGCTGTGCCTCCTCACTTTACAGATCAGGCAAGCAGCTCTGTCTTCCATGACTTCCAGGCAAACAAAAGACCAAGGAAAAATAATGCCCTTGCTCAGAAGCTTACCATGCAATTCCCATTGAACTATCCTAGGTTATCCAGATTAATTGGAGGGACGACTAAGAGAGACTGCTGGCTTGCAGAGGCTTTTGTGGTAAAAATCAGATCATGAACATAATTTTCTAGGATAAGATATTGCTTAAACACGATCTAGCTGCCATTAACCATCCTCTAGGTGAAGCATCTCTCGTCATTCCTAACACAAAACCCAGACTAATACGTTTACTATAAAAAGAATTGGATTGCTTACCCAGCATTTTCATCAATCACCTCTCCTTTTCACCCCTCGCTCATGCCCACATACCTCTCTTCCATCATGCCACAAGGCTGCCTTCCTGCAGTGCTCTTAAAAATCAGAGATGGGGAATTCGTGATCCGCATTTTATTCTACTACCACATGAATCCACAGAGTTATCCAAATGGGTTGAAGAAACATCTTTTCATCTGGTTTTACTGAAGAAATATTCTCAGCAAGAACTCAGGTGTCCTTTTTCACTCCATGTCCTCTTTTACTACAGCTCTGTCTGCTCCCAGCTCTGACATGTCACACCAGTTCCAGTGACATCTCCTCTGCAGTGGTTTGTCAACACACACAAAGAACGAGTTCCTTCACTGAAAATGAAAACTATAAAGGCAAAAAGCTATGAAGAAGTTAACATTTGCAATACCTACCAGACTGAAGATTAAGAAGTACACGCAGACCTGCATTTCTTTAAATGATGTTTTCATTTAGCAGGATAGAGATATTCCTGAAAAAAAGCCTACAGTGAAGACTTCAAAAATTAGGTGCCTAAGATTAGGCTCCTAAACCCATAATTAAGTCTTTAAGTAAACGGCCTGATTTTCTTGAGTGTTGAACACACAGCTGCTCAGACCGCCTTCACTAGGAACAGAGGGAGGCAAGGCTCTCTGAAAAAAAGGCATGAAGAAAGAAAAGAGTGAGGCCGCTCACTAGGGTACATTATGATGGAATTAAATAGCTAGCTTGAAGTCAGTACTTTAAAAAATAGTTACCTTCACCCTTTTCACATCAGTTTCAAGACTACTGCCCAACACATTAAATACTGAAAAGAAAATTATACCTGCATACATGAATGCATGAATTTACCTTTCAATTCCATTTAAACGCATTTTTTGCAATAATATAGAAAATTATTAACTGTAGGAAACAAACCACCACAGTACATGAGCAGATGAAGTCAGATCTTAGTACCCCAATATGAGCAAAGTCCTGTACAGGACAGATTCGCTCATTGTACAGCATCCTGGTTTTATGGAGACAGTGCACGTGTCTCGAGCCCTGCTCTAGCTCCCTTGGCAAGGTTAGGCCTACTAGGATTCAGGCACATTCCAAATGTGTGCACATTTAACTGTGCATTTACAAAGGACCTTTCTACAGTGGGATTTGACAGCACTTATATTAATCTCTCAAAATTGCAGCCATTTTATTACTGCAGGATATGTAGTCAATTTACATACTAATAACAAAACTGTTATGCCAACATTAAATTACACAAAGTGAGACCAACACAATTTTTGTCAGCTACACAGCATTAGGATCAAGAGTCTTTTCACATCAACCTTTGTTTCCCTTATAAACAAAAAGCTTTCTAAGAACCTTTCCAAGGCTTTATTGGATTACAATGAAGATAATTATAGAACCCAGACGAACCCAGTGGCTCTCTTGTAATGGAAGACAGCCAGTTCCAGCTACTTGAATGCCAGCACAATTTGGCAGGGACCCACAGACATTGCACTTCCATCGGGTTTTTTTGCCTGTCTCAAGGGAGGAGGTGACTTCTCTCCAGGTCCCAGGCACCCTCCCAGGCAGCAGTAACCAGCAATGTTGCAGGCAGGGTAGGAGAACCCAGTACGAGTACTTGAAGGAGTGAACAATGTTTGCAGAACAGCAGGAGGACCTCTGACGAAAACTTTTGCCATAAAGGTTTTGGGGTAATGGAGGATTTTTAGGCTTCTAAGTTATTTCAGAATTTACTTCAACAGACTCTGCATCTGCATTTTAATGTGAGAAGGGGAAGATAAAAAAGCAGAGATGATGGATCTCCCGCTAAGAAAAAACTAATGTCAGCTACTGCATAAATTTGGCTGATCTGGCCTTTCTGTGCTCATATGATGTTATTATCAGGTGGACAGTGTCTACTTCTTTTATCTTAACTTCCAAACAGGAACCAGTTAATTATTCTACAGATTCTAAACTAAGAGGACATCTATACCTAACGACAAAGGCACTAGGTGAATCTCTGGTCACTGGACAATAGAGAGAGTACAAGGCAAGACAAGTGCAGGGGAGACGAGCAAGACAGAATAGTAGGGGGGAACTGCCAGTTCTTCGTTGATGGAGTACTGACACCTGTGAAGCTGCTGAAGTCTTTTTCAGTGGAAATTAGGGATGAGTTAGTAAAAAAGCAGCCATCAAGCTTGGTGCTGTCATAACTGGTCCAGTCTCAGCACAGGTCCCTCAGATGACAGCAACAACCCTGAGCCTTTTTTTCAAAGCCAAATGACGCTTTGGACACCCATGGCTACGTCAGGAGCGTTATAAAGGGTCACAACTGTTCTGCAAATATTCAGCTGCACAAGTGATTAGGGCAAAGAGGAATAAAACACAAGAGCTTCTTAGGAGGGAGCAGCCTAGACAGAATATATAAAGGTGCAGCCTGGAAAGCTGTGGTCTGCCATCTGCACACCTTCAGCCACAGAACAGAAAGATTTCTTCAGTGCTGCGAAACCCCTTTCAGGACCAGAGCACAGGGCTACTTACTTGGGAAGTGGAGGGGGAGGGAGAGAAAAAAGTTACATAAAAGGCCTTTGACGATTAAAATTCTGCTGACGGCAATCTATCTCACACATCATTACTGGTGGAAGGAATCACCCTGGCGAAGCAGTTATACGCCATGGTACTGCTGTATCTTAGCCATGTCCCA
Source organism: Stercorarius parasiticus (assembly GCA_013396915.1). NCBI lineage: Eukaryota > Metazoa > Chordata > Aves > Charadriiformes > Stercorariidae > Stercorarius > Stercorarius parasiticus. The sequence continues at coordinate 272,050 of VWZL01004016.1, forward strand.
CCCACTTGATGCCTTTACAGGCATTCAGCAGAAGCTAGAAATACGCACGACTCTGAAGGCAATTTTTATGCCAAGCAGAGTTTTAAAACTTCTTTAAAAAAATATTCACATAAACAGCACTAAAGGTCAGTACCAATCACCTGTCCCTGCTTTGGGGAACGAGGGAATGGGAGGAAAAGATCAAAATCATTACCTGAATGGACTTAAAAAATCTCACATTTTGGGGCTGTTCCAAAGTGCCTCTTACCCCCTGTTTTCACTGGAAAGAGCAAAGAAGAAATGTTAAAGGTAGGAGGAGAATATACAAAAAGTTGCAGAAAAGACAAGTTTTGTCAATTTGTTTGGTTATCATTCATTTGATGCAAGGGGGACAGATTCCAAGGAGCTTGAATGTTGCAGAACTATCTAGATGAAGCATTAACAACCTTGAAAAGTGTAGCTTGAACTGGGAGACACCAATGGTGCTGGAAAAGAATTAGCTGAGAAAATGCTCTTCTAAGAAAGTCCTACTTCAGTTGCCACAGAATATAATCCCAGAGCTCCATCCTCTGGCTCCACCACTTAAGACAACAATCAAAAAAAACCCACCAAAGTAATACATAATAATACAATAAATCATACAAGACTAATACAAGAATAATAATACAAGAATAATACAAGACAGGCATTGTTGAATCCCCTCACCCCCGTGACAATCTTCCTGTAGTGCCCACATCACTGAGGAAAACACAGTTTTCAAAGCAGTTCCTCTCCTTGCGCATCCATGTTTTAACACAGCCAGATCAGACCTTCACACTGTTGTTCTGTGAAGCTCATTTTTGGTCTTAACGAATCTACGTGCTCCTTGCAAAAGCATTTAATCATCTTCATTGTCCTTGTCTTCTGAACTTGGTTCCCAGTCAGTCTTCATCAGTAGGCTCACACTCCTCTTCCTCATCATCTATCAAGCTGTCATTAAGGTTAAGGAGAGCTCTGTAAAAGCCCTGGCATGGAGCACTCCCAAAAAGCCCCTAGCTGGACTGCTCCAAAAAAGCCCCAGAACAGATTGCTCCAAAATCGTACCTTACCACACAATACAAAATACAGCACAATATGTGATGATGGGCTTCTCTGGGGTGGCATGGTGACAGGCTCCTCTGAGGTGGCACAGTGATGGGCTCCCCTGGTGCGATGCAATGAAGGGCTCCAAGAAGAGCCGGTCAGCGTGATGAAGGACTCCTCTGGGGTGGCACAATGAAGGTCTTCAAGATGAGCCAGGCAGCACGGTGAATGGCTTCTCCTTGGTGGCACAGTGAAGGGCTTCTTGTGACAGCGTGGAGAATGGCTTCTCTGGGGCGGTGCGGTGAAGGGCTTCTCCAGGGTGGCACCGTGAACAGCTTCTCCGAGGCAGAGCCAACCAAGCCAACTACCTAGCCAACCTACCCAGCCAACCACACACCCAACCAACCCAAGAAAACTACTGAGCCAACTACTGAGCCAGCACCCAGACACCCCTTGCTAGGCCTTGCCCTGGGCACCCGTTGCCTTTGGCAGTCCCGCGCCGGGCCCAGCTAGGCCAAGCCCTCCCAGTACAGCCCCAATACAGGGGGAATCAGAGGGCTCAGGGTCACAGGGAGGGCTGAGGCCATGCACAGCTTGGTGCAGCAGTGGCGAGTATTGATGCTGGGTTGGTGCTGGGTTTGTTCCCCCTAGGCTTTTCACCCCCCTAGAGGAGTTCTTTCACGTCAGCACCCACAGCATTCATGTTGACTTCATGGAGAAAAACCAAGAAATAAACTGGGAATAAACTTGGTTGAGCATGCAGGAATCTCTTCTTCCTTTGTTGTCCAGACACAACTTTGGTTCAGCACAGGCAAAACATGTATTGCAGGATCCACAAAGACAGTGTCTTGTGGATGCCTTATGTAAGAGACATATTAATAACCAGATACAGTGTTAGAGGAAAAAATACGTATCCAGAAGCTTTCTGTTAATCTCTAAAACATCCCAGGTATGTAAATGATGATCTTTGTTGACCACTTTGAGGTCTGCCAATTACAAGCACAATACAGAAGTTCAGCATTTCACCATTTCAGCAACTAATCTGAGTCCTTGAGCACTGACATGGGGAAAATACTACTCAAAACTCCCACTCATGTCCAGGGTTTGCCTCAGCTTCTTACAGAACTGGATCTTCAGTTCTTCCAGAAACAGCTCTGGGAAGTTCCCTCATTCTGGTATTTCCCAGTTTTTGATCTTCCACAGCACAGGCATGTCCTTTGTCAATGCCGAGTGTAGAACAGCCCTGAGGAAAATCTGGGAGCAACCCGGCTGTCGGAGGGGTTGCTGCAAAGAGCACGGCCTTTCCTGAGGGATGAATTTAACAGGGTGACTTCATGGCAGTTTGGCCAGTGGTTACTACAGGCACGGGTCTGTAGGGAAGTGAGGCCAGAAGGGCTTCTGCCAAACTGTAAAATTATGTACAACAAAGTGAAAATCCTGAGTATTCTCTTCTTTCAAGGGTGCAATTATAATTTCTGTTGGTAACGGAACCTTGCTGAATGGAGGCAATCGTACCTGGAAGAGCTGGGTGGGGCTGGTTAAAGCTTCCAGCCTTCTGAGAGAGGGAGGCAGGTCTGGCTCTATGGCCAAGGGGTTGAAGGCACCAGCATCCCAGCGGGAAGACACAAAATGCAAAACCCACCTCTCTCCCCTCTTCCTGACTGCTGGAGGTACCTTATGAGGACAGCAGTGAAGCTGGGCATTCAACTGTGAGGTCATCTGAGCTATGAATGACTGTTTCTGGTGTCAGGCATGTGTTTCTTGCCTGACCACCACAAAGGGAGAGGGACCCCACTTTGAACCAAGACGGATGACAGTGCAGCTCCAGGGAGGCCCAGGCACAGCTCAGAGCATCCTGTCTCTTGGGTCAGATGTTAGTCCTACTAAAATGCAGAAAAAATTGATACAAATAAAAGTCCGCTCCCCTTACACTACAAAGAAAAGAGAGAAGCATTTGAAAAGATGGAATTGAACTAGTCGGCGTGATCCTGCTAAGTTCTAGGCCCTGACTTTCACAAAGGATATAAGAGTAGGAGTAGGAAAGAGTTTGTCACAGGCTTCATGTACCATCTACAGAACAGCATTTGGCATCTCTTGCTCATATGTCAAATGCATGCCTCCACGGTATTCCAGACGCAGTTTCTGATTTTTTTTTTTAAAAGAAGAATTTAATGCTGCCTTAAGAAAAGTGATAAATAGATCATCTGTTTACAGGGCAAATCATGAAGATATCAATAGAGAAGTACTATCAAGCTCCTTAAATCCTACCATAGCTGAATAATGGGAAAACCCAATGATTCTCAAGATCTTGGCCTGTCTGCCTGAGTTTCAAGGAATCAGCTGTGGTGTTGGGAGCATCTGGTTTGCAGCTGTCAATGATTTTAGCAATTGCAAACTTTAAAGTTTGGCAACAAAGGCTGAATCTTGTGATTCTATTACTGATGCTCAGAGCTCTGCAAATCCAAGCTCAACACCTTTCATAGTATCAGGTTACCTCACAAAATTAATTCTTTACCAAAACCAAATCATTACCTAAGACCAATATCCCCAGACAATTTCAAAATATACATGTCTATATATTGTGTACAAAAGACCTGAAGCACAATGCAAATCTTTATGGCAGTACACTTATATGCAGCTTCTGAGGAATTCTGATAAAATACTAAGGAAGGATTGATTTGGCACTGTTGTCACCAGCACAGAGAATTAAAACAAAATCAAAATAATTTTACAGCCTAAAATGCTGATGTGCATTTGTCACAGAACTCTTCCATCAGTTTCTGGGCATAAAGTGAATTACAATTACATGCTTACTGAGTATCACAAAATAGTTTCTCTATTATTTCCCATAATGGCATAAGCTCTGGCCAAATTTCACTACTTAAGTCAGGTTTCAGAACAGATTTTTTAAAAATGAGGGAGAGAGGGGGAGAATCACAAACCTGCAGTTGCTATTTATGTGCTATTTATAATGACATTAGATATTCACAGTCATTACAAGAATATTGTGCTTTGTGACCCTTATGATTTACTGGGAGAATCAGGCAAAATTCAGAATACTTCACAATTCACCTGTTAATATCTTCCTCAGGCTTTGGCTTTAAGGTGCTGCTGGAAACGACACCACCTCAAACAATGAAAATTGGTGGCACTAATCATGTCCTGTTTGGCACCTGGCATGATATTGTGACGATAGATATCACATCCAAAGTCTTATGCACTTTAGAGGCAAGAGCTCAAATGGATCATTATATTTAAGTGGTTCTACAGCTACTACTGTTCACTCACGAGGAGATGCTTACCCAAGGCCTGAGGACACACTGAAGAGCCTCAAAGGATTATAAAGAGGCCGTTAACATATTACATATAAAACGATCACAACCCTCCACTCTTGAATGTGACACTGACTTTGATAGTTTCTGCTTCTCTTGGTCATTTCAGATGACTGAAAACACATTTTATACTGTCTACATTTTCCAAATTCTACAGGCACATCTTATCCTGCTGAGAATTCATAGGCCTCCCTTCCTAATCTCCATGAGACGTTCTGCCTTAAATGCTACTGTCTTGTTTAGGTTAGCAGTCGTGCCTGTGACAGCTCTATGCGCTACCTTCTGGAGCTCCCCAGCTCCCCAGAATACTCGGGCCTGTTTTGCAGATGGGGGAGGGTTGCCATATGCCAGTGCAATAGCAATTTTTGACTCACAGTCAAAAGCATCCCAAAAAGTCAGTATGCAGGATTTTCTGCCATATGGAGGAATTGTTATTCGGCCTTTTTTCTAGCTGTATCTCATTAAGCAAAAAGGAAAGAAAAAGGGGAGGACATTCTTTTCTTCTTCGCAAATCTTGCCCCAGAGTTCATTTTCATTTGAAAGACAGCATTCATTTCTGGTACCTAAAAAACCAAGTCAGAGCAGAAGGAATTTGTAAGAATCTAGATGATTAAGGACAGTGTTCTGTCCAATTCAACAGGTTTTCTTTAAGTCTTTTCCACTTTGAATATGACTTCTTTCAGGGACAAAGGAGAAGGCCAGGACTGGTTCTACTGGGCTTAGAATGACCAGAGTAGAAAGAGACCTTCCATGAAGTCTGTATTTGTGCATTACCTACAGTAAGGCTATTTTATTACCTCCATAGACTGCAGCATTTTGAAGGTGTCACTAATAGCACTTCCCTGATCCTTGTGTGTTCTGCAGTCTGTTTTGCTCAATATGGAAGGTTTGTTTAATCTGAGAGTTTATTGGGATTTTGCCTTTAGTTTTTTATAGAAACTAATGTGGTATTAACATAATGCAGACATTTGTGTTTTAACTTTACAGAGCCAATATCATGGCTAGTGTACAAACAGGAAAGCAATCAGATGCAGGTTTAAAAGTTATAAAGATATATAGAAACCTCAAAGCCGTTCCGCTTCTTTACGATCTTCCTCGATGTAGAAAGATGTCAGGAGGAAAAAAGCTCCTCCACAGACACCGATAAAAGAACACACGATGAAGCTGTATTGCATGCTCCAGAAACTCCACTGGAATGAGTGAGCATTCTTGTCCTGGATAGCGTGGGAGATCTAGGGAATGAACAAGGCTGTCCTTAATCCGAGATAACATCATCATGCTCTCTTTGTTTAAGGAGACGGCTTATAGTGTGGTCCTTGAAAAGAATAAAACTAGGCGGATCGGGACGAAAAGCCCGCTACCAAAGTTTGTCCAGCCCAGTACCTAATACACCTATACTTCACTGCTGTCCAGCTTCCATTTGGTCAAGGAATCTCATGTTCTTTTATACTTTCAGTACCTCCAGTCACAAGAGTAGGAAATGCTGCAACCAATGTTTATAATGTTTGGTAAACTTAAACTCATTTTACCATTTTCTAGCCCATCTCCAGATAGCTAGGACAGGACAGACATTTAGCTATGACCTTTATAATTTTTTGACGTTATTCTCTAACTTTATCTAACCCTAAACAGCATCAAATGGATAGAAACAGGAAATCAGCATCAATACAGGCACAAGCAGCTACTCTCATTAAAAAGGGAAGAGCTGGAAATTAATTTGAGAGGAAAGAGTGGAGTTTGCTCTGGAGCCAAAAGGCATTTGAGGAGTCATGGAGTGACATTATGAGGAACTGGGAAGAGGAAGATACCAGGCAGCTGCTTTTTGCACTGGCTGGAGGGTGAGTTTGTAAAAGCTATAAATGATACATGTGAATTTTATTTTTGTAGACGGGAAGAAAATCTGATTTCAAGAAACTCAGTAAGATTCAATACTTAACCCAGGAACTTAAAATCTCTTGTTAGCATAAACAAAAAGATGAATGTTGAATGCAGTCATTTTTATTCCCACATTTGTTCTTGATGGTTAGAATACATTACGTGACTTGAAATACACAAATATGAGACTCTTCAACCTTTGCTAGGTTCAGTATGATAATTTATGACAGTTTAGGCAGATAAGAGCAAGATCAACTCTAAATGGGCACCTAGGGACTACAGCAAGCATGATGGCCAAAATACAAACCTAATGCATTTAATTTTAAAATGCTCAGTAAGAAAATCTCTGGAGCACAAGGGGAAGAAAAACAGACTTTGAAAAAGACTATTCCCTGACTCTCCAACCAGTTTTTAAGCTAAAGGGTTAGCTGAAGCAAGTTAGTAAACAATAGCAAGACATGAATGCAGAAGATTCGGTGGTTAATCAACAGTGGACATGGGCAGTGTTGATATATTGGTTCACAGAAGCATCCTAGAATACAATGTTGTGCTCATTGCATAGGACCCCATTTGGACATACATCAATTTTATTCCTGGATTTATTGTCTCTGTTCTTTGCAAAGTTGCAAGGTTACTTGAGGTTAATCTCATCTGGATACGCTTTTTTTGTCTTCACACTTTTTGATTAGCTGCTATTTAAGGCAACTGCATGCAAGGTGCTGTATAAGAAGTATTCTGCACACAGTTACTAGCAGGATGCAGCAGCACATTCTGCAGGAAGCCTCAGTTCTGCCTGTGCCTCATAGATGGCAAAGAACAGTGGGTAAGAGACACAAATATTTTCATCTTTCAGGCAGGGAGCATAGATCAATGGAATAGTCAAAGAAGGGAGAATGCACAAGACATATTTTAGGTTATAAGATACCTCCTTTTTTTGCCTATCATTTCATCCATTTTTCATGACAGAGGGATGTCGGTTATTATGTTCCCCCATGCATACAGCCAAATCAGTGTGAAGGCAATAGTTTCTTAATACACACCAATGAGCAAAGTGATCTCTTCATTTGCCAAAACAAGAGAGCCAGCAGGAGGAATCTCTCAGTGAGAGAGGGCTGTCTTCTCTGCCAGATTACACTGTTTAGACTCTGGTTTTCACCCAGTTGAGGACAAGAGGGATCTCCTGTCTGGCTGGACCAGCAGCAGCTATGCCTGCAGGCACAGCTCACTCAGGCATTTCTGTCTGGCCCTCTCTAACCCTAACACTGTTAACATATGACAAAGAAAGAACATATATTCCTGAGGTGAACTTCTTAAAATAAACTTTCATAGAAAGAAAATTTAAAGCAACAGCGACAACGACTCTCTCTCCCATGTCCAGTAAAGCAGAGAAATCAAAGTGGGTGATTGGTTAGCTATTGTGTGTGGAATCAAAATAGTGTCTTAGAATCAAACTGTGTCTTAAATCAAAAATAATGAAGGAAGGAAACAACACTGACAGGTATCACCCACTGCAACTAAATACCTGGTCTAGTGGGAGGTGTCCCTGCCCATGGCAGGGGGTTTGGAACTAGATGAGCTTTAAGGTCCCTTCTAACCTGAACCATTCTATGATTCTATAAATCAAATGAACTGAAGGAGAAAAAAGTGCTAGGCTGCTTTGCCCAGAAGCACCTAAGATCAAGTAAATGTAGGAAGGGCAAAGAAATCAGGGCTCAAGCAACACAGGAATTCAAGGTTAAGGTCATTTGAGACCAGAGCTTTGAATGCCAAGTAGTATCAAAAGGCAACCATTGCAGTCACTCTTGTTCTGCATTTCAGGAGAGCATTTACAGTTTTAGGTTTCAAGATATAAAATGGTATTTTGATTAATTTCCATTAAACTCCTCACAAACTTAGCAGAAAGTGCTTAAATCCAAGTACAATACCCATGACACTATCTTTGCAAAAATGTATGGCTTTGAAAATTTATGAGTTTGCAAATTTAAAATCAAAATAAATTTCTACACACTGCATGGAACTACTCACACCTACAGGTATAGGATTGTATTCTACATAACTGCAGTGTCACAGGACCAGAAGTTGCATGCACGTAAAAATGTTTAGAAAAATGTCTTTCTGTATTCTAGTATCAAGGCCACCAATTTGGGTAACTTCTAATTTTGGACCAGGAAGTGCCTACAATTCTGTGTCTGTCTGTCTTTCGGTTTCTGTAAGTTTTACCCTAAGGAAAGCTCAATAAGCGGAGAAATCACTTACAGTCCCAATGAGATATGGGCTGCCTGCATCTCCCAGCAAATGGCTCACCAAAATCTGCAGGGCAATAGCTGTAGACTGCCGTCTTGGTGTCACAACATACTGAAACAAAACACAACCCACAAGAGAATGAGTATTAACAGAGTGAATCTCATGAACTTATATAACATCCTAGAGAGATCAATATATCCATTTTTATGTATTTCTTATTCAAACACTGTTTACAATTTGCAGAGAGAGAAGTTATTCTGAGCAAAAGAGTACACTGGATGTTTTGCTGAGGAAAAAAACATTCAAGAAAGCAACACACAAGGGGGAATGCCAATGAAGTAGGACAAACGTGACTCCCCTGCCTCCCTTTGTAGACTCACAGCAGCTCGTACAGATTCACTTGGCCATGCAACTAATAGAAACCTCCAGCCAGTAACCCACCCAGTTGTACTGATTTACTAATAATGAGATTCAGCACTGACAGACTCTGAGAAAAATCTCTTACCACACTGTGTCAGCAGGCACGGTCTAGGCTGCTGGGGGGAAACTGGGGTACCTGGAACCTGAATTAGCTGCTATGGCTATAAATGATGTCAATTGAGACCTTGCAGATCATGTGAAGACAGAGGGAGGGGAACCAACCTGGCAGACCAGAAGGTGGCTGATGGTGCTTTAATGATAGTTCTGATGGCAGGAGTGTGCTGCTGGTAACTGGATAGCACCTGAGATATAGCTAGTCTAGCAACAATACCTCAAAATGATTATGCTTTTGAGGACACACAGTTTAAATAACAAGTTGGATAAGAAGATGTGGCGCACACCCAGCACACAGCAAAGCATCACATAGATTAGAACTATTTTTTAAAATGAAATATAATAAGGGCTTTATGTCTCTGCTACTGAAGATCAACTGTGCCTGAAGAAGTACAGTAGGATTCTATATAATTTGTGTCTCTCTCTTTCAAGAACACATTTACGCAAAAATGCATTCACAGTCAGAATGAGACAGAAGCAATTTTAAACCTCCATACCTTTGTTTTCCAACCTCTTGCTTATATCAGAGACAAAATGCTTAATATTCTCCCACTCCTCTATACCCCATTTTTTTGGAAACTGATCTGAACATCACTTAGGGTGTCTCAAACACTAATTAATAGAGTGACCAGTGTTTTTCCAAGAGACAAACTCAAGGTTTATAAGCTATTGTGGCTCTATAGCTGTCTTCAAAGAAACACTAATATGCATGACAAGTTGGGTTTAGAAGGAAAAAAAAGATCCTGCTCTCACATTTAACTTAATTTTATTATCATTATTTGTGTTTAAAGAGGCCTCAGAATATTAGATAAAGAAATATTTACCTACCACTAAGATGTAGCTATATTACAATAGCAACATCAATGCCACACCTTTAGGGTGGGTGGAACGCCGTTAGTGGACATTAAAACAGGCAGGTAAAGAAGCAACATCGTCCAAGACACCAAGGTTAATTACTCTTGTGAGAATAAGTGCCACATGCAGTCAGGACCTATACATACCAGTAAGTTACAGCATTTCAACTTTCCTGAAACTACAAATCCATAGCACAGGTGCAGAAACAGGAAGGGCAATAAGCTACATGAATGTAATGGTTTGCATTCAGGGATGGATTGACAGGGGATACTGTAGCACTGCATTCCTTTCCCTCTTGCAGCCCCCCATCTGCAGGAGCTAGCATGACATACACATGCTTGGTATGAAGATTGGAGCACATATGGAATTAAAACACCTCAAAAATGTTATTTTGATAAAAAAAAAAAATCATAGAATAGTTTTAAGTATCACACCAAGTTTTTTCCACTGCTACTGTTTTCATGGTCTCTCACACAAACCTATTTCTACCATTTTGTCTCATGTTTGACAAGACATATGTGCTGCAGAGTCTTTCCCTAAAACACAGGTCTTCTGGTGCAGTGCCAAGTTGGATATTTTTTCTCAGCAAGGTCACCTATTTTCACAAGGCCTGTATGAACTTGGGTCTTCCTGAGGTGTCTAACTCTTTATCAAACTTGGTTGAAATCTATGGTTTCAAAGAGAAAGCAGACAGAAACTGTAGTTAAGTCTTGTTTGTTTAGGAAGTGAGGCTATGAATCCCATTCAGATGTAACAGAGCATTTGATCTAAAATGAGAAAGAAAATAGACAGATTTCCTCCAACATAATTAGCAAAAATTATAGCCAACTTGGCTATCCGTCCTCTTATCTCTGCCTAGCAAACCCTTCTTGTAGCCAGGGTTTTCTAAGCAGTATCATGCCTTACACCCTGCTGGAATGCCAGAAACACAGCAATGAGCAGTGATGTCCTCTTTTCTACAGCCAAATTTCCTCGATTCAGAGAGGGAGATTCTCAAGAGCTCATACAACTCTTTCCATTCAGTGGGAGCCTTTTGGTCCTGCTTGCCTCATATTGCAACCAGTTTCAGTAAAGAACCAGTACACATTGGCAGTGCCTCTCTTAGCAGAAATGGCCACAAACTTGCATACACAAATCACGCAAGATCTTAAAACAGCATCTTTGCACCCAATAAGAGTACTCCATACAACGCAGTTTTATTAAAAGACACAACCTCCTTCCTTACTTTGTACACATACAGCTAGCTTATATCCCTTTCCATTCCTAGTCTCTCCAAAGTAGGTATTTCTAACCATGGACGAAACATTTCTTTTTCACTAGGAATATTTAGAGTGCTTCAACAATAATAAATACTAAAACAGGGATATCCACTTTAATGCCATGTTGCCATCACACTGTATCCAGTTCCCTGCCAGTGTAAGAACAGAGTCACGTGAGACCGGCTGATGTGGAAGCTGAAATCCTTATCATCCTTGGGATGAAGGAACAGTCCAACAGCTCCTCCTCACTGTGGTCATGGCACACCTTGGCCTAGACTGAGGGCATGAAGTCCACCCAAGTTTTGTTTTCTCCCAGAACCTGCCTGGAGTGCCAGATGAGCATCTGAACTTTGGGAACAGGCTCCTGTACAGAAAGAGAGAGAAAGAAACTGCAGTAGAAAATTCCGAGCTTGGGAAGTAGACAATGCTAGACAGACAGACTGTACTAGACTGGAGACCGTCAGTTCTTGGCTCTCCAACTATATCATGTCATCTGTCACAGACTCAGATTTTTTTATTGATAATGACAGGCTGTGTTTGAGAAATACAAATCAAATATTATTATGCACCTAGTATATTGTGGGCACTGCAGGCTTGAGAAAAGATAAATGCACTTTCACTCTCAGTGCCCTGTACCACTTCCTTACGTTTATTTAATATCTCATATCAGTAACTACAAGAGACATATGGAACAAAGCTGCAACAAGAAAAATGGAAGAGAAGCACAGGACGTTTCCTGTAGGTACCAGGCTCGTACAATAGTACCCTGTACTATTATTTAGGTTCTTCTGCACAACGGAAACCACATGCTAGAGCTCAATGCTCTGTAGGATTCACTAGGAAAAGAAGAAAACAAACTCTCCCACACACAGGGACTTTGAAATAGCCACAGCATCCTGCCTGTCCACAGTGACTGCCAGTTACCTACACCATGTCAACAATGCATATGACATCCTACACACTGTCATCTCCTAGGAGATCCCAGTCCAGATCCCTTGACAGATAAGCAGGGTGCCCCAAACAGATAGTTTGCAAACCCTGTTGTGCTGTCTCTGGAGGTTTTAGAGATCCTCCTGCAGACTGTGTGACAGAGCTGTCAGCTAAAAAAGCGGATGGAACACACAGGCTGGTAAACACTCCTATACCTCCCGGGGCACTTCCAAACAAAGACAAGGACAAGTTGGTAGCCTTCCCAAACCCTATATTAGTTCCAGTTCCTGCATCTCCTATGCTTTTAGCTGCCAAAACCCTAAAAGATGGAGTCCCATTACCTCACAGATGGCAAATGTATTTCATAAGGGACACTCTATGTACAGTCTCCCAGTAAGCCAGTGTATTGTTAGCAAGGCAGCTACACTGCTTCTCCACTTGCACATTATAACTGTAGTTGTACAGTAGATACCTTCATGTTTACAGCTGAATAAGAGGCACAAAGGTTGCTACACGCAATGCATTTTGATGCATTAGCCACAAAGGAAGAAAGTCTTTATCATTCAGTCAGCATCTTCCTTTGTCTTCAGCTCCACAGGTCACAGGATAAATGAATTCCTAGCTACATTGTCTGGCTAGTAGTGCCATGTGAGAAGAAAGAAAAGTCATTTTCATGGCAAAATAAAAACATGCATTAGCAAATCCAGCCACACTATCAGAAATCCTACCAGTTCACAGGGGAAATGATGCAAAAAGAGAAATTACTGTTGTTATCTGTGACATCCTTCAGTCAATGTAATAGCATTAATACACTGAACCCATGGGTTTTCAGCAGGATGAAACACAACTCCCAAATAAGATTGCCACTGAATGAGCAGACATTCACAAATTCAGCTGAATTCCATAATTTTTCTGATAAAACAATCAGCAACATTTAGAATTCAACAGATCAAACCTGAAGCACATTCATGGTAACACACTGAATGTGTGCTCTCAGGGAAAACACGCCACTACAGAGCTCTGCTCCACCAAGCTTTTCACCTTCCCATTTGTTGACAGTTGATAAAACATTGCTTGTACCTAAAACCAAAAGACCAGGGTACCAGTAAGGGGGTTCTTAGTAAGAGTTCATTCATCTCTTCCTAGAAGGTGGAGGTCCTTCTCGCCACGAAGATGCAGGCTTATGAACAATATTATGTTGAGAAAAGCTGAAAAACTCAAAATAAGGAAATAGTTTCACAAGCACTTACCAACAGTATGTCTGTCACAACAGCCCAGTTTACAGATAAAAACAGTTCTCCAAGTGCAATAAAAATCTGGAAAAAAGGAAGCAGTAACTATAAACACTACATTGACGTTCTTTATTGTGAAAATGAAGGCAGGCTTACTGACCATGCTTATCTATGTAAGAGTTGTTGTACGTACCCATCTAATTACAAATTAAACATCCCTGTCTATGCTTACAAACACTACCTTTGTCTTAAAAGGGGGGAAAGGAACCAGAGAAGGTATGTCAGTTGCTTCATGTCACAAATCCTCAGCAGAAGAGCCAAAATAGGAAACATATACCACACTCCCAAATAAACTGTAATGAACTGCTGAACCCAAGAAGAGGAAAGCAAGAACCTGTGAAGAGAAACATTCAACACAGGTTCAAAAAGTGCTCAAAGATCTCCCTTTGCTCGCATTTCCAAATGAAACCAATAGAACACCTCTGTGCCAGCACAAGTACTCTTTAAGACTCCTTCAGAGAGGGAACTTCCAAAGTGAAATGGACTCCAGGAGACAGGCAGCCTCAAAGCCTTGGTGCCCCGTGGGAATTCCCTAATTCATCACAGATGGAGACCCAGCCATCAGGAAATGGGGTAAAGTCCCCAACAGTTCTTACAGCTGTGGTCTTAGGAAAACATTAACCCTTTCAGCCAGCCATGGACATAGATTTGAGCAGGCTGTACAGACTAATCGATACTTGAGGAAAGCACTAAAGCTATGCCATTAAGCTGGAGCAGTTCTAGAAGGCAGAATCCATTTAGTGATACAGGCCATGAAGTTAGATGGCACTTAGGAAATAAAATCCATTATAACAACAGGTGCCAGCATCTTGTTTGGTAAGGTCTTGATCAAGATGCTGTATCTGGTTGATGAAAATGCAGTCCTAAGAAAGGCACAGTGGCAAACTATCAGATTGCTCTCAGAGGGTAGCTTACATTCTCCTAAGAAGAACCAGAGCTATTATACATCTTCCTATGACACCCCTACCTCCTCTGTGTTTCTTGCCTGTACTGTTCATGTGTTTTCTTCTCCAAACCAGTCTGGAGAAAAAGTTCCTTGAAGTACAGAGAGATTGAGTATAGACCTTTATCCAGACATCTTTTCCTTCAAAATGCTTTCTATAGGTTTTCTAATTTGCAGGTGAATCTATTCCTCCATACATAATTACTTTTCTTTACATTTTATAACAAATATCACTAGTTTCACATAGTCCTTGTTTGACATAGTCTTAGCTCTTGGATTTGTGTATCCCACTATCAAAGTCTTTCCACTGATACAACCTTGGCAGACCTTGCCCTTGCAAAAGACAGAATGCAATCATTCTTCTCCAATCCCGTGACTGTTGCAGTAACAGTCTATAGACTACAGAAACCATGCTGCATGCCAGCCCTATCTGGAAAGCAAGTGACACACCTTTTATTAGAGAACATTGGGCCAAACACAAAATGAAACATGTTCGTTAACGTGGGTAGCAACATCACACAGTTCAGCTATTTGCCAAGCCACCTGGCAATAAGGACTACCAATGACGAATCTTGCAGCCACCAGAAAATATTAGCTTGTCATTGTCTTATTTCAAGCTAATACTTTCTGAACTCTCTTGGAAGATGCACGTTCATCAAGAACCTTCCTTTCTTTTTTTCCCCCTGATTCCATACAAAGGAATTTTAAATGTGCTATTGCTTAACTTAGAATTGAGTCCTGTGAAGTGGTCAAAGCAGTACTCCCAGGCAAATGCAGAAGTGCAGTTGAATCCTGCTATACAGTGATAATGGCATGAATTTATGTAAATTCTGTCAGTTGTGCCATAGCTAGCAAGAGATAGCGTAGGCTAAAGTGAAACAAGAAGGAGACAAAGAACAAAGAGATTTATTTAAATCCTGGCTGATACTTTACATACAACAAGATGCAAATACAATGGTTAGTGCAGAAGCTTCTGAAGACTGCCAAACTCTTCCTAGATACCATTAATGGAATATATAGCTACTTCCTTTTACGTATCAAATTAAAGATCGGTCTGTTTCCCTTATAGGAATCTTGTGATGTTTAGTACTTTTAAAGTGCTATTTCCAGTTTTCCTTTTTCTTCATGTTTTTTTCATGTTATTTAATCTCTACAAGCTCCTAAGAACAAGAGCATGTCATGCCTAGTGCAAGAAAGTAAGTCAAATTCATCTTTAGGAAACAATTTATGTGCTCAACCTAGAGTTCAAAGGAATAGGAATTAATGAAAAATTATCCATAATAAGAAAATGTGATATGCAGTGGCTAAGGCCTCATACTCCAGAGAATAAATATTTCATACATAATTGTGTTAACATTGAAGACACAATTTTGTTAGCTTTGCTTTTGTTTCCTAAGGTCTTGTGTGGATTGCAGTTGTAGGGTCGCCGAAAAATTTATCCCAGTTTTTGGATAAATTGCAAATTTGCAAATTAAATTTGCAAAACATTCTACAGATTGTATCAAGGTGTTCTGCCTAAAATCAATACCAATTTTATAATTTCGTATGCAGAATAAATGCAATATGGTTGAATAGCTGTCATACTCAGCCATCCAACTGCAAAACAACTGCAATCAATAAAGAGGAGAAAGATGTATGCTTTTCTTCCAAACAGGTGGAGATAACCTGAAAGTACTGTACTCGGTTAGGGAGAAGGGCTGGGGATGGCAGGAAAACACTACAGCAATGCTCTATTTAAAGTACATCCTTCTGTTCCTATCATCTCTCAATATTCCTCATACTGTCTCTTACTTTAAACAATTATTGAAAAGGTTTCCATTAAATTTGTGCAATCATGTTTGTGGCATGCTCGTTCTAATCTAAGTGTAGAAAAACTTTTCTAACCTAGAAAAGAGTGAAACTTTGTATTTTGTTGCTGGCACCTTCTCCAGGATCCCCAACTTTTTTAACACAGCACTTAAAGTTGGTTTCCAAAAGATACAACCAGTATAATATCCCAAATTTTAAGGGGACTTTGTTTTGTAGATGACTGTTTACATTCATACCTAAAACTAATACAATTAGATTATAACCAATGGCAGTGACAAACACACATTCTGCTTTTAAACAGTCACATGCCTCAACAAAATAATTAGAGAATCAGTATGGCTGGACCATATGTGGCCAATAAGTTCTGTCTTTTCAAAAAGAACCACACCTTTTCTGGTGTATCAGAGTGTATCAGAGACAAGAGCTGCAGAATGCCTCCTTCACAGGCAAAACACAGGGCAAGACTGCATCCTGATACAGCATTACCATCAAAGATAAGTCTGTTTAAATCTAAGTTTCCACAACACCAAATATTGTCCAAGATTCCCAGTCACAGGGTTCAGTCATGACTTTCCAAAGCACCTGCTGCACCGCAGAGCATGCATCTTTCACCTTGTTTTGGAGACAGGAACAGTTTTAGACAGAGCATCCTCTGAGACAACAAAGCCAGGTAATTTTTCTCTGTCTTTTCAAAGGTAGTCTTTGAAATGAAGAACTGGGTGTCCAGAAAGAGGAGAGAAATTTCATTACATTTCAGTTCACCTGCCCCAACAGAAACCTTGGAAGTCCAGCCATATTTCCATGTTAACTAGAGAATCTTGTGCTTTGAAACGTTCCTTCCAGCTTTGGTCATAGCTGATTAAACCTGACTTGTTCCCTTTCATTATCCACTCAAGACAGTGGAAAGCACTATACAGAAACTACTGTAATTGCACACCGATGCATGTATGCTTTTTTGCTTCAGTAGCTTCTGCACTGTGAAGTGATGGAGACAGGTTTGCTAATGTCAGTGTGCCTGAGTAGACAGTGACTGGAAAGCCAGTTTCCTGCTAGTGTCCTACACAAATGGAAGATTTGTTTCAGTGGGACCTTCAAATTAGATGCACCAGCTGGCACGCCACTCCAATTCTCACACCGGTATGACTAGTGTCAGATCTTGTTTAGAAAGCAAGGAGAGGCACGGCTGGTGCCAGAGAAAGCAATAGTTAAGCAGCTGTAGTAGTAAAAGTACTAGAAGAGTCGAGTGCTTAGATTACGTACAATTTATTACCACTGCACTTTGCTGACATTACATTTTGGAAGACCTGAATCAAGCACATCAAGCAAAAGACAAAATGGCAAAGTCTCTGGTTAAAAGACCGACTGGTCTGCTCATGGGAAAAAAACTTAAGGAACACAGTTACCCATATCCCAGTTCAGAATTTCCTCCCAGATAACACACTGCTTGGAAACAGAATGCTGTCTGCAAGAAGAGAAACATATAAACAAATTCCTTTTTATCAGTCCTAATAAAAGGTATACTTTGGTAATTCAATATATTGATTCACTCATCTAACACAGGCTGGCAAATAAAACAATTCTCCACCTTTAATGCCAGAAAAAGAACTCAAGAACATACTCAGAGTGGAACTATGTGGGAATCTGAGGAGCAGAAAAAGAAAATGGCTAATTCATTTGGCACTCAGATCTCCACACTTGAATCTAAAAATAATCTTCAATTTCAAATTTTGCTTTGTGTACACACACTCAGACATGTAAATCCATTTGTTTTTTCCTTTGGTGTAAAGGTATTTTTCCAAAGGAATACACATTCCTGAGGAATCAAAAGAAAAACCTCTTTGAATAAGTGTTATTCTTAGAAGCAAAAAAACTGCAAAAGTACCCTTTTGCAGAGAACTGTTGATTACTGTAATTAACTTTACTTGGATCCTCCTATTTATGTTAATCATGTTAATTGTCACTATGGAGTCACAGGAAAAAAGCTTGGAGTCTTTCCCTAGCTGTTACCAGATTATAGTTAAAATAAGGTTTACATTCACTTCCCTCTCACAGGGATTTTTTGGAACTATTCATCATTCCTAGTAAGTGTCTGTTTTCCCCTCCACCAAGAACAGAATTTAAGCGATTTATACTTCAGTTTGCTTTGCCAAAAGCTTGACTTTGAAGATCAGCTAGTGATTTGGGGCTTTGAAGGTTACGGCTAAATTATTCTTAGCAACAACTGTACATATTGTACAGTCATAAGTACACTAATCTTTAAATATTCGGAGAGCAAAAATAAATAAGAATACTAAATTAGTCACATAGCATTAAAAATTAACATAAGATTAAGGCTTCCTTTAACTACATTTTTGGATAAGGGGCACACTAGCTTTACGCAGCTAACCACATCGGTTTACTATTCTCTTCTTTAGTGTGGGCAGGCTCTGTAGGTCCTGAGGCCCAATTCATAATGCTCTGCCTGCCCGCCCTTTTTACTGGACCAAGTAATGCACAAGGTGGCTCTCCCAGGACAGACCGCAGCTGCAGGCACTATTACAGCAACATGCACAGTGCTTAGCTGGCAAGCCACCTTGTCACAAGTCACTGAAATCTCTTAATGGTCTAGAAGATTACAGAGAATTCTGCAAAAGCCACCCCTCGCCTCCTCCTCCCCCTTCCTATTCTCCCCGGGATCCCAGAAGGCATTTTGCTAATGACAGACAGACTGGCACTTACAAAAGTGGAAAGGATGTTTGTCTGGGCCACCATCAGAGCTATGTAGAGGCAGAGAGCAGAAATGAACATGCTTGTGGCACAGATCAGAGGATCAGCTTTATTGTTTATCTTCCTTAATCTTCTTGCAGCTTCTGCCCCAGCAATGACACCCAAGATTCCTGTCCCAATGGTGATGCCTCCAAATATTAGGCTGGTGACAAAGCAAAGCATTCAAGTGAGCATAGTAAGACCATACCGTGGGAAAAAAAATGGTGTTAGCTTATACCTTTAGTTTCAGAGGAATGTTTAATGGGGGAACTTGAATTTTATTCCACTTGATCTTACCCTCCCACTCCTTCTAAATGGATGTAATCCCAAGCCTCAGTTGAAGCTATGCCTCCGCAACTGAGGTTCTATCCTGTGGAGCAGTTACTTTCGCATTTACAGAGCAGGTGTTGTGCACCCGGGCTCAAGGAGGATTCTTCTCAGTATGACCTGGCTTGGACATCCAGTGATTTAGAGGAGACAGTCATCTTGGTTACCCTGTGAACCAATCTACTCAGTCATCCCTAAAACACAGATGGAATAACTCTGTATCACAATCTGCTGTCTTGGAAGAGATCCTATCACGTGGAATTATATATATCTAAATTATAACCCTCTAGTTAACACAGCTGAGATGAGTCACTTCTCTGACTATAGGAAACATCTACCACATCCCAAAAGAGTTCAAGGAATATTGAAGAGTTAATTAGTGGGAGGTCCATGTAGTATTTTCTGAACACAAAATTTCAAATGCCACTCAGCTGTGTGTGTCTGCAAATGCTAATGTGTTCTCCAGGAATGACAAGTTCATGTTTTAAAAGTAAGTGTTTGAATAGCTTAGAAGATTGAGCTTCCAAAGGGACTTCCATATATGCTTTTCTCCCTGTCCCATATGAAATCCTAATGACAAAGCAAGTCTCTTACAACAAGACCAGTGGTGCCACTGATTGTTTAATGCATCATAATTCTCCTGAGGCAAACGGGGACAGGAGCATTGTGTTCTGAGCCCAAGTGCTTCTAAATATTTCAGAGTGCTACATGATAAGTTCTGCACATTTTCCTAAGCTTTCTCTGACTGCAAATCAAAGTAACCAGCTAGGATATGATCTATACCATTAAATTACAGTGCATCTACTTTTTATTTTCTTTCTGAGTGATTAGGAAGAACTCAATAATTCTACAAGAAAAATGAAAAAGTACTGCTATACAAGATAACAAACTTTAAGCATATTTGTACTCTCCCTGTAAGTTCTTCAGGATTCTCATCCATCACTCAGTCTAGCTTGGTAGTGACAATATAGATTGTCACTAGGCAGAATAACTATCTTAGAGATTTGTCTGGGAGAGGCAAGTTCCAAGGTGACATTTGTTGATCAAAGCACTCATGGAATTGTGCTTAGAAGATTCATGTGTTGTAAACTGCAGTTGAAATAAACCTACAGCTGGAAAAACAGGGAATAGCAAAAACTAAACAAAAGCACAGGAAAGTACAGAAACCTAGACCTGGGGAAAGGCTCCTATGGGATCTTTTAGGGTCTGAGAATGCTCACTTATCCATCTGATCTGTTCAAAAGTGTCTGTAAAAAGACTTGAATAAAAACTTCATACTGCCTATTTATCAACCTTGAAAGGATTGAGACCCAAGTCACCTGTGATGCCATTTGAATTTGTGTTTCCAGGGAGTCTAAGTGAGACAGCCCTGATCCTTAAACAAAGCCTGCAACTGCTGAACAGCCAGAGAGGGAAACGTCCTTAAAGTACCCCTGGGCAGGTCTGGGAATGTGCAGCTCAGTTCTTCTAGCACCATCAGCTACAGGTCTGACACAGTTGTTTATATTATATTTCTTTGCATCCCCATGGAATAACAGTCTAAAACCAGCCTTATGCTGCTTCTGGCACTAGCTTATGCCAAGGTTATTTTTAAAGCATCCTGTAAGAAGCAGTACATGAGGTTAAACTATCAGGTGCTCCATTTTACTTCCCTGAAGACCATGTCTGCTTTAGCAACACTAGTGTGGAATAATAATTCAGAAGGTAGATTAGAAAACAAAACACAGGCTAACACCTTCATCCTAATAAACGAAGTATTTAAACTGTATCTGTTAGCAGATACGGCTGAACAGTTTAAACTGTTCAGCTTCCCTTCTCTGCCTACCCTAAGCCAAACTCCTGAGTTCACTCCCTTCCTCAGCATTATTTGCTATTAAGTAATGGGACAATGGTGGCATCCATGGAAGGACAATTGCATTTCCCATTGAAGTTATTGTGGATGACTATTCAGTCCCTCTGGTTTACACTACAACTTAGAAACCACTTTTGAGTTGACTTAGTTATTCCATTGCAGAAAAGCAGAAGAACCCCATTACCAGAGGACACACTCAAGGTGTGATTATTGCTTTTCCCTTTAATTGTCTTCACCTGGAAAAACAATGTAGTAAGCAGTTAGTTCTTGGAAATCCATCATGAAGGCAGAGACTGCAACCAGATTTGGGATACCTCCAGAACAAAGACAGGGACACTTGTATGGAGGCTACTGGCAGGGAGTCATTACATAGAAGAAAAGTGTCCCAGTGCTCACTGTTCTTGAGGGTGGCCATGAATACTCAAGAAGAACAATGAATATATTTTTCTATTCTGGATAACACACTGTAAGGAAAAAAAAATTCTATTCCTAGCTGAGGAAAAATGATCTCTAAGAAGTTGTATTATGATTACTTACAATTCCTCTCCTATTGTAAATTCCCCTTGCCCATCCAATATTTGATACTTATTCATTAATCTTTATTGGTCTGGACAGTCTCTGTAAGCGGAGCGCTGCTGGCAGTTACTCACAAGACCAAACTGTCCTGTTTTGATGTAATGATATGATTCTAGATCAAATTTGCTTGCTTTATGCTGGGAGTCACAATGGCCTGGCCAATACAGGAGTAGTTTTAAAATCAGACCAACAAGAAGGTAACAGGAAAGTTACCAAAACACAGGATCTAAACATACTTAAATTGGTATTTAAGTAGCTTTGGGTGCACAGTCGATTGTCAACTGAAGTCTCCTTGCTAAAGCTGCTCCTTTCCCTGCAAGGGTTCCTGTTAATGGTTCTTTCCACTTTACTTAAATAGGACTGGCAGCATCTTTCCAATTAACTGTGTGATTATAAACAAACAAATAGGAGTGTCTCAGCATACCTGGAAGCAACTTAGTCTAACATGCACACCCAATTGGCTTCACAAGAAGCATTCGCAGTCACATCCTACCTTCTGCCTTTGGAAACAAACTGTGACTTAACACTGTGCAGTGTTTCCAAGTGTGTTTCCACAGTGGTGCACACCTCACCTGTTAGATGAATTGCATGATTCATGGAGGCATGGTGGTACAATGCCCTGGACAACCTGAGCCCTGTAAAGAAACACTGGTACCCACATTCCCAGGGCTCCAGTAACAAAGGCCATGGCAGTCAGACCCAGCGAGGACCAGACAAAACTCCAACTGAAAGTCAAAAGAAAGAAATGAGAGATATTAGAAAGAATGGGGGGTGAGGAAAAAGGGAAAAGCCTACCTGCAATACCCAGGATTTCAAGCAATAACAAAACAATTCATTCAGACATCTTTTAATCAATATGCACTCCCTTGAAGATATGAACTTTGATGAGGCTTATCTATGAACTTCAACAGTGAAGTTCTAATTAGAGTAAGGAGTATGACCTACTGATTTCATATTAAATCCTAGTCCCAGTGTCTTGCAGATTTCATTGCCAACTTTTGCTAAAACAATTGCTGTGAAATTTTTTATAGCAGAATTACAACAGTAGACAGTGGGGAAGAGTTTAATGGCTTAGTAGCCAAATAACAGTGTTCAATGTGCACGTCTAAATGCCTCAGGATGGTTTTAAGTTGTTTGTGACCAGTATAAACGAGAGTAACATTTGATTCTTCCAAACTGTTAAGATGCAGTGGCTGAAGCACTCCTTAACTCTACCTGAATAAGCAAAAATAGACTCTCAGTTTGCACAGCGAGTTCTCAGACAAAAGGAGAAGCATTTTTAAAAACTGTCTAAATCTTGTCTCCTTCCTGCTCTGTGCTAGGAGAAAATTAACTTTTTGCTAGTCTCTTTATAGTTAATAGTTTAGGAGAAAGTACCCTTTGAGGTCAATAGGGAGGTATGAAATTTTACAACTAAATAGAAGTGCTGCAAATGACCATGTGATCGACCACCAGACTAGAGGTTTTGTTAAGATATGAACCTAATTCTTCACCTTCTAAAGATAAAGGGCTCTTGGACTTGATTAAAAGTGGAACCACCTGGTTTTTGGCAGTATGTCCTTATTAAAAATTAAAATCTATTTTTACACCATTGCTGGAGGTTGCAAGGAACATCTTTGTAGGAAAGCAACTTTGATGACAGTCTAGTTGTTGAAAGGTCAGAAAGGCTCATTTTTGATTCAGGAAAGTTCATTTTTTATTCACTTCAGACTGTACTGCCTACAAACTGTGAACCAACAAAATCAGTCTCCAATGTACTTGCTGTTCTGGAGGCAAACAGGATGCAAATCTAATTGTCAATTAGAAAACACTGGATCCTCTAGAATAAGAGAACTCCAAAGACAGTCAAGTCCCAGTAAAGCAAATCTCTAAACTAAAAGCATTCAATTGGGACACCGGGAAGCAGCCTGCAACCACGGCAAAGGTGCCAGGAGGGAAAACCATGGCTTGTTCTCGCGCTCTCTGGGAACAGCTTTCATGGCCCCACAAGCCTTGGGGCCCCAGGCTTTCCTAGCGACCTCAGCCTCAAACCCACCTTCTCCACTCACCCCAGCGCCAGGTGCAAAAATCGCAAACGTCCGGGGATGGCTCCCACAGCGAAGGTGCCAGGAGGGAAAACCGCGGCTTGTCCTCATACCCTCTGGGAACCGCTTTCATGGCCCCGCAAGCCTTGGGGTCCCGGGCTTTCCTAGCGGCCGCGGCCTCAACCCCACCTCCTCCACTCAAATCGCAAACGGTGCGGAGCCGGCTCTAGCGCAGCTGCACAGCGGCACCTGCTGTTCTCCAACCACAGCCAACACTTCCTCCCTGCCCCCGGCAAGGGCTTTCACGGACTGCAGGTTAACAGCAGTGAGAAACATGCTGCAATCAGTATTTTACTTCGTCCTGCAGTTCAGCTGGTGTTGACTTTAATTTTTGTGTGATTAAAAGGAAGAGGTGATCTGCCAGCCACAGGTTAGCAGGTGAAAACGCATGTACAATAACTTTATAAACCACATTAGGGTCCTATAGACTCTGACCTCTTGTATCAGAGGCACACCAGGCTCACAAATACCATATAAAGACTGCCTGAGACATACTGATCCAACCTCCCTTAGGCACTAAGAATTGCAGATAAAGTTACACCTGCAAAATATGCACTTTTACCAATCTAGCTTACTCCATGTGTTATAGCAAGAGGGAAGGGGAAGCTTAATAAAAAGTAGAGTTGGATTTAAATAGGAGCACGCTGCCATCGTAACTTTGTCTCCTTCCCCCTCCTTGAAATGGGAGGATAGCAGAAGCAAATAAATTTTTGATCTTTTGTGTAGCATTCCTGTAAAAGTGGAAGAAAAATTTTTATTAATGGTGTTTCAGTTATTTTGTATACAGCATGCAATACAAAGGAGCTGAGTGGGATTTGATGGTCATATTTCTAATATTGGAATGGTCATTCCTCAATGGGTGGAACCTTTTTTGCTAAAATCACTTACTTCTTGGCAAGTGATATGACATCTTGACACCAAGTAGTCTTGGCAGTTCTGTGTACACCTGGTTTCTCAGCTGCTACTCGTATTGTGCCGGAGATGCTCAGTGCTCTGTGCGCTGCTGTCTTTCTCTGGATCCTGTGAGGGACCAGTAGAATCAGAAGAACCAGTGCTACACCTCCCATGCAAGGAGTTACCTGTAGACACAAGGATACCTTTTTTCTTATAGTGAAAACTCCACAGCAATTCAAATTCAGTGTTAGAATTACATATCGGAGAATTGCAGATATGTTCAGAAATTGATGTGACTTGCTGTTTGTAGGTCATATTTGTAAAGAAGAAGAGTGACTTTGGTGATTTATGGTGACTTCAGAGGAAAGATAATAGATCCTCCCTCCCCATCATACAGATACGTGATCACTCCTGCTGATTTTGGAGAAAAACACGTGAAGAAAGTACTGCAGTACTCTGTCCACAAATGCAAGAATCACTGTTGCAGTCATCAGTGTTATCTGAATAACATCAGACTGCTATTTCAGTAAACTTCCCCAATCATTCTGAACTTGCTAGTTATTTTTATAGATAGGAGGCTCTGACAAAGTATGAAGCACTGGATGTTCAGGATGGAGAGACATCATGATGACATCAGAACAGAAGAGGGTATTTTCTTGAAACCCTAAAATAATAGAAGTTGTTCCCAACAGCATTTCAGAAAACAATCTCTCTGTATTTTCCTGAAGAATTATACTGGTGCTACCAGTATAATGACCATTTTACCTCCAGCGTCCTCTGTTTGAGGAGGTCTTGGTGTATTCACAATCATTCCAAGTGTGTCCTCAGGTAAGAGGAACATCAGCACCTGCCCTGGCTGCTGTACAATTTCACCTATGCCTGCTTTCATTCTGCAAGAGCTAGGCATAAATCTTCCACTTGTCCAGCAGGAAGAGTTCTCTTAAATATGAAGTTCATGACCAGTCAGACAGTAGAAAGTCTTTCCACTGATCACCTCTTTTAACACAATGAACATAAGTAATCCAAACCCCAGTGATGATTCTGATTTTACAGTGAATGGCTCAGCCCCATGGCTGAAAGTGAATTACTCACCCTGAATGCCCAGTGCCAGTCACCTGTGGCATCTGCCATGCCAGCTGCCAGGACATAACCAAGACCACTGTAAGCAACAGAAAGGAATGATCAGTAGGCACCAATGAGTTCTTGCTGGCTGAAATGACATGTCTTGCCAGCTAAGGAGAGCATAGAAAAGTATTTTGTCATAGTTTTCAAAATGGATAAACAGAAACAACGATCATGGTCTATGCTAGTCTGCTTGCCAGCCAGTATTAAAAAGAGAGTCTAACTTCCTCAGAGCAGACTTGAGATGGTGGCAATAATGTCCCAGATTCCCCTTGGAATACATATTCTGTAAAACATTGCAAACCCACATCAGACAGCCTATAAAGCAGTTTATTATTTACTCTTTTCTGTGCTAGCCACATGAATTAAGCCCTGCAGGAATTCCGTTGGTTTTAATCTGCCTTCTGGGCTCAGCCTTGGCTGCCTGCTCTAATAAAGAGTATGCCTCCGAACCACTTAAAAAGCCCTTCTCCACCTCTTCTTCAGACACAATGTCAATTTAACTAAAAGAGGAAAGGGAAGTACCAATTCTTCCTTGGGAGACGTTTAATGAAGGGTTCTTGAAAAATTTGTCAAATAAACAAGTATCTGAAAGCTTTTGTTTTCCAAAAACCAGAAATAAATTACCTACCCCCATGCACCTATTTCTTTTAGAATGTATTCAATATTTTATTCAAAGCCTACCGGTTTTCAGAGTTTAGATTATCCCTAAAAAGTGTTAGGGGAAAAAAGCAAATTTTTCTTCAAGGTAAATACAGAAATAAACCTAACGAGCTCTATTTAAACATGCTAAGCAAGTGAAAAATCCTTTTGCAAGAGCCACTGCAGATATACATCAAAACATGTCTAATCAAGGCTCAGGGTACATTGAAACACAGGAGTGGTCAGACAGAATTTTGAAAGGCGGGTCATTTACTAGCAAGAAAACCAACCTTCCCACTGGAATGAAGATATAGAAGATAGATAGCATTGTGGTCCTTTTTCCTTCCTCAAAGAGGTCTGCAATGATGGTAGGTGCTATTGTGGAATAACTGGCTGTGCCAATGCCAACTAGTCCTCGTAAAAGGAAGAATATCCAGTAATACTGCAGGCAAAAGACATATTATAGTCCAAAAAAGCCCACGCAAGAAAGAAAGCTTACTATCAAAGAGGTGCATTTTAGTGGATCAAATGTACCAGAGGAAATAAGAATTCAACTGCTTTTCGCATATGTCTGTATTCCCTCCACTCACAACTGCTTCCCTTGCATCCCACTGCTGTGCTTTCTATTTTCTGCACAGTAGTGACTTCTTAGAGTGACACCCAGAGGGAATTACAGGATAGGGTCGATAGACCACAAGCTTACCAAATTAGCTGCTACACTGTAAGGTCATAATCACCAATCATTCGGGACAAAGATAAGATCCCATCAATTGTAGCAGTAATGTATGGGTTCTCCATTGCCTAGGCTAGACTCTACCATCCCATAAAACCATTCAGCCATCCCACAAAGCCCATTCAGTGCAGGCTTGGGGAGCGAGCACTCACTGATAGCTTTTCCAAATGTGATCAGAGAAGGACTCTATCAACTCCTGCAAGACACATGCAGATTATTTTCATAGTACCCTCTAAAAAAAGCAACATACCAATTCATTGATGAATGAACTGCCTAATGTTATGCTAGACCAGAAGAAGATACCAGCTCCAAGGATGATCTTCCTATTGTACCGGTCACCGAGGTATCCAAAGATGGGGGCAGCCAGCATGTAACACAAGATGAACACTGGAAATCCAAGAAAGAGCAAAGACAATATTGGTCAAATTATTTTTATCATATGTACTCCTCACCCCTCAGACAAATACAGGTTATTTTTAGGGCAGAGACTAAAGGCAGGCTGAGTTTGTAGAACTAGTAGGTAGACTGATATTTAGAAAAAGATGAATGCAGATTCAAAAAAACCTATACAAAAATAAAATGCGTGAATTGCTCAAGTTCTATTTTTCTTGAGAAATTCCTTCATCCTTTGTGATTCACATACTGTGGGATTTTGGAAGGACTCAACACCAGTCTTCCCTGAACCAAAGACCTTCAGTTTTGCATTATAGTCAGCCTGCCCACAAGTGGAAGTGAACAATACCACACATGAGTAGGAACTAGAAGAAAAAAGTAACTAGACTGTGTTTTACGAACAGACCACATAGATGCAAGGCAAAATAAACTATCTGAAGTTAAACGATTTCGTTACCTGTTTGCAGTAGACCTGTACCCCCATCACTAAGCTTGAAGTATTTCTGTATATCTAACAGGATCCCTGCAACAGAGTCAGACATTGAATGACAGCCAAATACCCTGCTCATTCCTTGTAATTCTATTAATTTGTCAACTCAAGGATTTTTTTCAAGAACAGGGCTTGCAAGTACTGCAGCACATTTAGGTTGCTAGTTTACATATAAACCATTACTCTACCACAAGCACAGACACAGAATTTAAAATTTTTATCACTATAAATAAAATTCATGATCTTCCACTATACAGCTCTTACGAGAGTCAGCTTACCCGCTATTTCAACCACAACTGTTCTCCTTCTTTTGCATCATTAGTACCTAAGCGCATAAACAGTTCACAGTTCAAAGTTTAATGGACACAATGTGGAACAAAACAGTGGCAAAATTTGCAGCCAGGAGATTGCTATCTTCATACAGCTAATCCTAAAATTTTCTTAATGACCTTAAAATGTTAAGGTGAGTTGAAATTCCTTCTGTTAAGAATAATTGTTAATATTTTCAGTATATACAGCATTCAAATCAGCGCATTTTTCAGGATGCAAATGGCTACGTCTTCATTAGCCAATGGTGTCTAAATCTGCTCATAGCCAGAGAAATACTACTGTAATTCAGATCATATAATTCTGTTCATATTTCCATGACAATTTTGCAGAGATCAGATGAGATATAGATAACTGTGGATTTACAAATTAACATTTTAAGTGGTGACAATGACAGACAAACTCCACCAAAAGTGACCATTTCTATTTGTGATAAACATCTGACAGAAATTTCATCTCAATTTCTAACCATTCAATAGATGTTGAAAAAGGTCAGATTAGGTTAGAAGAAGGTCTAGCCTAACAGCAGCACCAAAGGTTTTATAGCTGTTTCTCAATGACTCTTGAACATACCCTGCATTTAGGGTTTTCCTAATGGTCTCAGAAATTTAAGTCAGTGATTTCATTGAAACATTTTGCATCATTAAAACAAATCAGTTGTATCTACTCTTTCTGATAACCAATTATCAACACACAGAAATACTATATTACAGGAACTTCAGTTTTGGCCTAATAGAGTATTAAGAATAAGTCACAGCTAACACAAGACTTGAACCTAACCACAACTTCATCTCAAACTAACTTTCACACTGAGCACCATTAAAATGTTATTCCCTCCATGTAAGCGAAATAACTGGCCTGATCAGTTATTGGCAAATTACAAAGCATTGGTCTGAACAGCTTGGAACAGGGTAACAGATCAGAGGGGGGAAAGTCTGAATGATGACCATTTTTAACAAACTGAAGACTCAATTCCAGCAGACAATTAAGTGGAAGAGCTTGTTTTCTGCGTGAAGATTGATGCAAACTCTGTCAAAGCCTGTGAGCAAAACTGCCCGGAAACCACAACTTTGTAACTGCCACCAGCTTACTGTTAACAAATACTCAAGCCTCTCGTGTTCACCTTCCTGTTAACTTATATTTAACAATATGTTCATACATATGGACAGCCAAACTCAAAAGTTCCGATGCAAGAATTCTGCAACGCAGCTGAGTTCTAGCAGATGAACAGTATATTGCTGTGGTACAAACTGCAATTTACAGACTTCCCCCATGGCCCAAGAGGTCATAGAGTTAACTTAAAAGTGTTTTAGTCATATATTGTAATTCAAGTAAATGTTTGAATTCCTACATGTCCCTGAAGGTACCTCACTCACAAGAAACTGAGCATGTTAACAAGCAGGCAAACTTTCCTTCACAGGCCTTCTTGAAAATTTTAAGCTCTTAGCATATACAGGAGTTCAAAGCCTTGAATAAGCCAAATGATTGCTTGCACTTAATACTTCTAAGTGCATATCCTTCTAGCATCCCAGTTCTTGCTCAAAGGTATTTTCATCCTCTCCTGTCCCCTGCCCTTCTCCAGGGAAAGTTACTTGACAATGGAACTCATATACATAGAAGTTTTTCACTCACAGTCTTGCAGTATCGTTCAGCATGTACTCCTGCTTGTTTCCTTCTCTCTTATATGTGTGGTTAAGAAGTACTCAGAAGAAGAAAACTTAAACTCCTAAACCTACTAGCCTCTCAGTTTTTAAAGATACTGACCAAATGTCTTAAATTTCTGAATGGTCTAAGTAGTAAAAATAATTAGTTTGTGTACTGTCACTAGATATTAATTTCAAATTTAACAATCCGTCCTTTGAGGTTTTTCAAGGTTTTAAAACATTTATGATTTCCAGGCCACTCAGAAGTAAAATATAGCAAGCTCACAACAAGTGTTTCCTCCTCATTTATAAATCAGATCCCTGGAAGCATGGTAGATGCTTAGGAGTGATGCTAAACATAAAAATTTACACAGACCACAGTTTACATAGGAGGAAAAAACATAGATTTCCCACCAGTTTCCTAGAAGCAATGCTTGGCTGTTCATGGCTAGGTGAAAAAAAAAAAAAATTAAAAATCACATTTTGGGAGAAGGATATTATTTATTAGAAAACAAGTTGTAAATTTGGTAGCTAATTCTTAAGGAGGTGAGTCTACGTTCTCTTTACACAATCATGTTACACTCTTCATTGCAGAAATAACACAATCTCCAGCAGTTCATGAGGAAGTTAAGCCTCCCCTAAACAAGCTTGCACAAAGATAACATAATTTCTGTACTTTTAATGGCGGGAATGGCATCACTATTCTTCAGATAAAGGAATGATATAACTAATCTACTAGATCCAAGAAGGCCTGGTAAGCTGCTGTATAGAATAAAGGGAAGCCTGTAGAATCGAGACACAAAAATGGACTAGTTGCTCTGTATGCTGAAGTCTGTTTATAAGGGACTTAAACTATGAATCTTAAGCATTGAACAGATGTGATTTTTATAAGCATACTATAAACTATAAATAACTAATAAATCATTTATTGGTCTTTCAAGATTTATAATGGGAAGTTTCATTAAGAGTATGACCAACAGGCTAAAGCAGATAAGTGAGAAAGATTAAAAAGACATAAAGCATATCCTTACTTTAGAAATCATTTGTAATTACAGAGTTAGTAGAACTGCTGAGAACTTAAATTTCTTTTTCCTTAGAAGGAGAAAATAGGCTCCCACCTGGTACAATGAACCAATCCATGAAATTTATTAAATTGGCATAGCACAGCACAGCAGCTATCAGGTATTTGTTCTTTGCTGGAGCGGTCCTTGACACAGACACGAATGGACCTTGTCTCACATGTGCTGCAGTAGCTCCATAATTCTGCTCCTCAGGAGGCGGCTGGGACTGCAAACCTGTGTTTTCATGTGCACCAGGGTTTTGCATATTTCCCAGTGCAGAAAGTCACCATAGATTATGAAGTGTTTCCTTGTCGCACCAAGCTGCAAGTCAATTTTGTGTTCGGGCTATGAGGAACTGCAATCACTACGGTCATTTCCGGCAATGAAGCTCAGCCACTAAAAACTGAAATTAAATGTTCCTTGCCGCAGGAAGAACTTTACAAAGAAAGAAGCTGCAAAAGTGCTGAAGTGCTATACCTTGAAGACAAGGAAAAGCAATCATAAACAAAAGCAAAATAATCCATTGTGCACCCAAGAAATAAAAGTGCACAACTTTGCAATGATCTCATAGAAATTGCATAGGCAAAATTAATAATAATCTTCACTAAGGTCTCAGTGAGTTGCCAGAGATAAAAACAGCCTTTCTACAGAAGAGAGGGAAAGAAAAAAGACGACTCTCATTTACTAGACTGGGTACATATCTTTGACTTGAGCCTTCCTTTACCACAGACTTCTCGTGCAACTCTGGACAAGTCATTTGCTTTCTCTGCACCTCAGATCCTTATTCCTGCCACACACACACATCCCTGGCCTTTAAAACAGGGCTACCTAGCCTTGTCCCTGCCACCACCCATCTGCTTTGCACTGGCCAGATCTACACCCAGAACAAAATCCTTTCTAATAACGTCCTGAGTCAAATCAGCAATTTAAGCAGAAGACTCACACTCTAGACTACTTGCTGGTTTTGAGGGGGTTTTTTAGGGGGGAAATACCAAACAAACAA
Organism: Stercorarius parasiticus; assembly: GCA_013396915.1. Lineage (NCBI taxonomy): Eukaryota > Metazoa > Chordata > Aves > Charadriiformes > Stercorariidae > Stercorarius > Stercorarius parasiticus. The sequence continues at coordinate 304,056 of VWZL01004016.1, forward strand.
ACAAACAAAAAACGCAAAACAAAAAACCAACCCAGAATGCTACAGTAAGCAGAGAAAGGGAGATGGAAACAAAACCACTTTTCTTGACCCCTGCTAGAGCTGTGCACATTCCAGAGTTCTGAATTGTGCAATGGGATTTCTTCCCCTTTTCCCCCCAAAAAGAGGAAGAAAGGAGGACACACAAAAGCGTTCTTGTTCTTTCAGGGTGTGCAGATACCTTTCTTCCCTTTCTTCTGGCCACTCAGATTTGAAAAAAGTATTCTTACTTAATTCTTCCAGCATTGTTTTTTCTATTATATTAATTATTTTTTTAGACACATAACTAGTCACATGTCTTTTGAGCCATTTTTTGGATTACCAAGTTCAGAAGGTAGTTTATTTTTTGCATCTGTTAATAAAGTTTGAAGTGAAAGTTAACAGTGAAGTGTAAGAATTTAAGAGTGAGACAGCTAATTGGAATGAGTCCTGATTACAGTTTATGACTCATGTATGAAGACAAGAGTCTATGGTTGGGTTTTTTTTAAGAACTGTGTGTTTCATGCTTCAGACTAAACTGAAAAACAAAATAGCACCTAGTATTTCTTGGCCATTTTGTAAAATCCCCACTAGTTTCTTTTGTGTGCTCAACACTGTAGGATTTCATTCTACCTTCAAATCATGGAGATCTAGTTCATGAACCAGAAGGCATGTTTAATTTAATCATGGGTAAGTCTATATTAATTTTATTTCAAGAGGGGTCCTTTTTTTTGGTAAGATCTTAGCTCTCGACTTTCTAAGGAATAATTTAGGTTTAGATTGTGGGCATCTCTCCCCACTCCTGCTGAAGGGAGCTCCACGTAAGTCAGCTTGTGTCTGAAAACATTTCAAAGTGCGTCAACTTACTATCAGGAAGCAATTTTTGCTCTCTATTCAATATTATCACTATTACCTTTTTCTCTACTATATAGAAGTTTCACTGAGTAAATGCCACATTATCTATGCATCCCACTGCTTTATTAAACCAATGAAGTCAAAGGGTTGGCTATAACTGGGAGCAATAAAGAATCAGCACAACTTTGTAGAGATTAAAAATTTTACCTACATCCACAAGCGTGGATTAAAAACAAAATAAAACACACCAAACAAAAAAACCTGCAAAAAAATACTTTGAAGAGTTACAGTTGGCTTTAAAGGTTGGCAGGGCGAATGTCATCTCTGCTTTACTTCAGCCCAAAAGCAAGTGTGAAGAGGAGGCGGCGGCAGCTGCTTCCCCTGCGGCCCCCGGCAGCCGCTGCAGAGCCGCGCCGCGCCGCTTGGTGGCGCCCCAACACCGGCACCGGGCACTGCCTGGCGCCCCCCCCCGCCCCCCCCNTGAGCGTGCTACAAACGCTGCCTACTGCAAACGAGTTGTTTACTTTTTTTAAAAGCAAAAGAAAACCCAACAGCAACAGGCAGAAGCAGAGCCTAAACAGGGTGTTGGAGACTCAAACTGATGAATCTTAACTGCTGGGGCACAGGTTCATTAGCAATAGGAAGTAAAACAGTCCAAGTTGTGCTTTTTTTTTTTTTCCCATCTTTGTTCTCTTCAAAAGCAAGGCAGTAGTGGATCTGGGCTCTGTATCCTTTAGTAGGAATATTTTCCATATTTGATGCCCAGCCACATCTCAAACCTTGTAAGGAAGGCTCCATAGGGCAGCTCGTCAGGATTTAACTCTCACTCTGGATAGCTTAAATGTCTCTTTATTGAAACGTCCTTCAAGTTTCTGGGGCACATACTAGATGGCTCTCCGCTCCAGACATCTGCTGCTAAACTTGATGTTTATAGACAGTTAAAAGCAGATTTCTAACTAATACTGTTATGGCAAGAACTCAGTTAGGCTTTCCTAAAATGGAATTTCCAAATTCCACATTTTCCAAAGACAGAGGGTTTAAACAGGAAATGCTTGTCACAAAACACCAAACCACCAGCTCTAAACTCCTCCCAAACTCTTGATTCCCCTCTTGCCCTTCATTAAAGCTTCCAGACATCACTTCCATGTTATGCTTTTTGGTGCTATACTAGCTGGCAAGTTTTCTGTCTACAGCACCAAACTTGGGACCTCAATGCTGAATATACCACAATTCTGCCACCGTTACTGGTACCAGACATCACCCGTCCTTCACATCATCCCCCTTCTCCCCCTCACCTCAGTGTCACAAGCCATATCCTTCTACCCACTCCATTTTTCACAGCTGGGTACAAGTCTCCAATTGCCTCTAGAAGGCCCTCTGTGACTTAGCCTTACTCTGTCAGTTTTTATAGGCATCATTCTTTGATAGCTGTCCTGCCTTTAACTGCCTATTTGGCCTTTTCTCCAATTACGATTTTCATGCTCATATAGACAACGCCATGCCAAAAAATTCCTGCAATACTTTGTCACAATCCACTTTTGCTGTGTGGGCTTCCGAATGCCCCTATACAATACAAGTCAACTTTTGTTAGGCAAGATTACAGTTCATTTCTTTATAGCCAAATACCTTCTTTTTTCCTTATTTGTTCATTTCTGTCAGTCAGGATATGGACTGACTGTCTTGGAACAAAGCACAGTGTCTGCCTACATAGCTTACGCTAGGGGTGCCAGGGGCCAATGCAATATTAAAAGTAGCTTTTTATCCCTATCATACTCCCTTCGCCAGCTCTGCTCTGTCGATGGGGCATTTAAGCATGAGATCTCAAAGCTGTGTCATACAAGAAGTCACCAGCAGTTAAATCCTTCTATGGTAGCAGCAAGTCAGAACCTGTTTATTCGAGGCATTTGGCACTACTCCACACACACAGCAACATATTTTCTTACACCATTCTGAATCTGGCTGTGGTACCAAAAGCTGTTTTGATGGCTGAACCTGACAAATGCAACTGAGGCTCCCCACATGAACACACGCATTTGGTGATAACTAGAACTGGTTGGCTGATAGTCAGCAGGCCAAGCCATGGGAGTTTCATGTGTTTAGGAAGCTCGCCTGTTTCAACTAGAGCATTCAAATAAGTTCTCCTTGGCTATTACTCATCTCGAGTGTCCTGTCTGTCTAGGCACCCACTCAACATCTGGGCAGCAGCCCTGTTGTGTCTTCACGGCCGCATTGTGTGCTCCCCCTGTGAGACTGAGGAGCTACCCTTTCCTGGCCACAACCCTGCCCTGTGCTGCCATTCTTACTAGCAAGAAACAGGCCAGTGGGTTGGGTCGGAGGCAGCTAATGAAGAGACGCCTCGTGCACTCAAAGGCAGGGCTGCACTAACCCACTAAGACTGTGGAACCAACAAGGGTGAGAGCCGCTGGTGCATTCCTGTCAGTTTAACTAAACCCAGGTGAGACGCTGCCAACAAACCTGCCATGCCTGCAATCCAGATAGCACTGCTTATGGACAACTGATGTGAGAGCTTCCATTTTTCCCTCAAAGGATTTCCAAGTATTTACTACAGAATGTCTTTGAATGTATTTATTTATCCAAATATGCTTTAATTGTGGATGCTGCCACATCCGTGAACAGCTTTGGAGGTTTTACCAGAGCTTTCCCAGAAAGCTACATCAGAAGGCACATTAATAGTGAACCAAGATGTCAGAAATATATAAATTGAAAAATATTTCATTAACCTGATTAACTCCAAACCATTTCTACATATGTAACGAAAAGAAGCAACAGCAACAAAATCTATGAAAGAACCGAATATGGAAATAATATTCATTGTTGACTAGATCGACCACTACTCATTTTAGGAAGAAAAAAAACAAGCTGCTTTTGGTATCTAGCCTCTCTCGTGCATCACCCAGACAGAGAACATAAAGTAACCAAAAGAAAATACATGCTTGTGTGTATTTGCAAGCATATATGGGAATGGTCTGCATTTTGAGGTGTACATATTTTACACCTATTGTGATGGAAACAAATTCATAAATCATGAGATTCTGCAAATAATTGAAATATGGATTGCTGCAAGACTTAGCAACTTTAGTGTCTGACAAGATCAGAAAAATGAAATTTAACATAATTCTGGTAGACAGACAGCTTAATAAATGCATGTCTGGGTCTACCTGAAATATTCCACTCTAAGGAGATTCAAAGACAATGATAATGACTACCAAAGAACTGCAGAGTCAGAGGGCTGCATGTGTGGAGGGGCGTCAGTTCGACCTACAGTCTAAACAAACAGTGACCAAGAGCAGGCTATTCAAGTAATGTAAAAATGCGTAAAATTCAGCATGATTTTCAGTTTCAGATATATTATAGAATCAATAGTCTATCCTGTTCTCGTAAAAGAACATAGTGCAAAACTCCAGGGATGACTCATCTACTAACATGTATATTTTTTTTCTATTTCAGTCCTCTGGATTGATCCACATTTCCCAAATCGTTATTCCCTTGGAATATACCGCCTGTACTAGCCGAAAGGGAGGGAGCCTGCGTGCTTTCCTTCCAATGGAAGTTTAAGAGATTCTGCACCTGTAGCTTACTGAATCTGCTCTATCTCAGTGTATGGCTTGTGGCCACATTTAGTCACAATTAACATTCAGGTAGAACCTGCTAATGAGTTAAAATACTGTTATGAAATACTTAGTATTTTAGAATAAAATTTAGCAGCTGAATAATCAAGACTAGAATGACAACAATTTTTCTTCAGACCTTTGCAGGCAGAACTAACAGTATGAGCCATTACTCAATTTGCCTGTCTCTTGCCTTTGCACGCTTGTTGTGGAACAAAAATGTAGCAAGGGACTGAACCAGCCAGACTAACAATCATTATGAATCCAGCACACTTCATGAGCAATTTTCTGTTACCAAAAAAACGTCAAGAAAACCAGCTGGACCACCTGTTCCACTATACACTTAATTGGAAAATATCTGCTTGCAAGATTCTCATTCTATGAATTTCAAGAAATACTACATTTTTAGTTACTGCATCCTTTTTACCTCCTCAGCCTGAATTTCCTTTTAAAATGCTTTCTTTCACATTGTCTGGCTAATAGCAGAAAACACAGTGTGGATCCAGCATAAGCACACTTTAACCTTGTAATAGCAGCAAATAATATTTACACTTTATACTCTAAAATCAACTTTTTTCATTATTACTGACAAATAAGCTATATATAACTTTAAACTTCCTGGAATGCAGATCATGCTTTTGGTTAGGCAGGGAGGCTAGTTCAGACTCTTCCCCTACACACCTTTTAAATTAGGAAACAAACTGCAACTTTATGAAAAATTTCTTGGGGTGCTTACCTAAATAACTTACTTCACAGGTAACATTCTCCTTGGTTGTATCCATATAATCCTGCCTCAAAAGGTATAGCAGAAGAAATTACAGTTCCAACACATAATCACAGAGCAGTAAAAGATGAACACACTCCTATTAACTGTTCCTTCCTTCTTCTCCGGGGGAAAAAAAAAAGAAAGAAAAGAAAAAACCTTCTTTGCAAGTGAGAACATTTTGCATTAACATCAGACAAAGGAGGAAGCTGCACATCACTGGAATAGAGCTTCCTCTTCTAGCTGAGATTTATTCAAGCACAGAACAGCTCGTGGAGGTCAAGAGAAGGGAGGCATTATAGTTACTATGCACCAAAGATACTATTTTGTTAATCAGCTTAACTGCTTTTGCCTTTACCAGTTTTTTAGCTCAAGCTTACTTTTATTGGTGTATCTGATAACTGGATTTCTTGTATTTTAGTATTCTAGATGCTTCTGCCATAATCATAGCAGAAAAGGGCTGTGAAATCTGCATGGATTTTGGAAGAAAACTGTGGAATTAAATGTCTGTTTAACCAATGTTTTGACCTTTCTACCTCAGTGAAATATTCATCCCCAGAAGAACCATTAGTTGACCACTGCAGTCTTCATTTCTATACACCAGAGCCCTCTTAATTAAGAAGACAGCATAACAGATAAGGAGCCATTTATTATGAGTAACGACAAACAGACAAGCATTGACAGAACAAAAATGGAGGCCTTTCCCTATGAGGCCTCTTCCTTCCTAGCCTTGCTACCTCCAGACTGAAAGAGAAGCCTATTCTGCAAGTGAACACAGTATTTTAATCACTACAGAGAATGTTAAGGTTAGGGTTAACTAAAAACTTTAAAAACATAGATTTAAATAAAGAATAATCTAATTCAATATTGAGAATGTCTACTTCCCAGAAGAGTTTCCTGCATAAAAAAAATTTACAGTCACTCTCAATGCTTCCAGTAAAGCAAAGTGCCAGCTGTATTCACCCTTTTGAAAAGGCTAACTACATGAACTCCGTATAGCCACGCATAATTGTTAGCACTGGGAAACATATTCTGCCAGCAACAAAATAAAACTTTTCTCATTTTGAAGCTCTTAGTTATACTAACCCCATGATGCTGACAGTTATTGTGCAAATATTTGGAAGTTCTTAAAGTGATGAAGCAATTTAGATAGGAAATTGGGATTAAAATATATCTATACTGTCACTGAGAGGTACTCACCTTAGGCAGAGGGGAGCTTCCACTCCAACAACAAGAGAACAAATGCAGAAAGTGGCCAGTCGCTCTTTTCCTGGGCATCTTCTGTTTGATTTTAATCAGCTAGTGATAAAGAAGTTTGTAAAAACCTTGGCCAGTCAAACGTCTGCTTTTAATGAAACAAAACCAAAAAAATCCATGAGCAAAAAAATATAAAGGATAGTGTATCAGTTATATTGGTTATATCTGGGAGACAAAGAGTTGGGAAGAATTCCTTGCTCTGCTACCAATTTCCTTTGCTAAATCAAAGGGACCTCAAGTCTCGAGCTCTAAAGCAAATGGTACCATTGATCCTTAAAAGGGAGAAAGAAAACAATAAACATTAAAACTTTGAAACATTTATACAGTTCTACTTAACATCTGATTTTTGTTAAATAATGCACAAGATGTTTTCAGGCTTCAGCACTTGGTTTCTCAGGCTCTGTTTTGCATACAATATTCTTCATGAAATTTGCAACCCCAGTAATGAACCCACGATATGAATAATTTATATTTATTAATTACTTAGGAATACTAAAATAAAAAGTGGTTATACTCATTTCTTACGCTTCTATTCTATCTGTTCATTCCATTCATAACCTCCTTCCATCCACGTTTTATACTACTAGTAATTTTAGCTGATGTGAAGATGGTCTCAAAAGGTGTTCCATCCAAAATTAAAATGTATATGAACAAAATCTGGCCTTTCTTTCTTGCCTGGAATCATGCTGGCATTTGCACCCTTCACACACTTTCGATACAGCGTAATAATACAGAATTCTCACGGCTTTAGTAGCTACTTTTGCTTAAGACAAGTTCAGCACCAGTGAAAGAACTATTATCTCTTTGCTCCTAGGAGCCAGCAACCAGCAAAGTCTCTACTTCATACTTCAGAGTAGCTTTTAAGGTGCTTTTCATTAACAGTCAACACTTAGTTTTTAATCACGTTCCCTTGTTATGTAACACTGTTGTCTTAAGCTAAAAATAACACATAGCAGAAAATAATACATAATGCTATGACTCTTTTCAATAATAGCATTAATATAAACTTCAGCTGGTATATTTACTTGAAAAAAGGGTTTATGAGAATTTATTGTAAATCCCTAAGTTAAATAAAGCTAAGAAGAACCTTTGTTTCAAAGTCTAGAACAGTTGCAGGAGTTTAACTAGCTTCATCAAAGTCATGGAAGAACTACAGTCACTAGATTTTCTTTACCCCACAACACGGTTTATGTTAATAGAATGTTTGCTGACTTAGTTCATTAAGATGTTTCCTTAAGAAAGAATTAAAAGGTACAGAATAAGGACGGTGTAAATCAGCAGAGTGATTAATCTGTTCAAAAAAGCCAAATATAACTCAAGCAACCTGTGTTTTCACTGCCTCCATTCCCCCTCTGCCCTTTTCTCCTCCTCTGAGTAGTTCATAGTGTAGCTCTAACAGAAAAGCAAACCCATCATATACAATAAGACATTAAGATCAGAAAAATCCAGCACTGTAGCAAGATCGCAGCAAGAAGTTACCAGACGCCACAGGTCAGAGCATTCATCCCTTTCGTCCACTCACCTGCTTCCAGCAACAGGCCGGCTTGGTATTTCCTTCTCTGCTTCAAAGCCCAGTTTTTCCTTGGGCTTCTGTTGAAATTAAATTCAATGCCAGAGTACCTGTCTATATTGTGAGAATTATGGTAGTATAATTTTGCAGTAGAGGCAAATACTGTATTATACGATAGCACCACAGCTCACAAATGTCTGTAGTTACACTATCTTAACCTGTTTTGCTTCCCCTATGGGACTAATCCTTATATATTGTGTAAGTGCATTCACGTTAAGGGATTTGCCACTTGAACTATACCCGTGTAGGTCGTGTTGCTTATACTCATGCACAGCCCTTCTGCAGGTTACATTTACATCCATTGCTCCGTAAATCTCTATGGCAATTTGCTATGAAATACCTACCCATCATGCATACATATTTTCTTCCCTTTTGTGCACTGTACTAATTTTGTACTAGCAAAGGCACTAGAACATGTCATGTACAAATATGAGTATATCTCAAAGAACTGCAAGTTTACTGTTCTAGATGATTCCAGGAAAAAAATAACTTTGTTGCCAAGTACTTTATATACCTCCTAATCAACAATTTGAGCTAAGTGGTATCAACTATGATACATTTTGCAAAATGCAAGCAAAAGCAAAGAATTTACCAGTTTAAAAGGCGAAACAATTCTTAAAGTCTCATTCTTTATTTTAAACCAAGCATGTCTGTCCTTTTAAAAACAGCCCTATTTAAAATAAAATGTGAAATAAGGGCAGCCTACACGACAGTGAAATCTGGAATCACTAAGTACAAAATATAAAAGCAGTCCAGGCTTGCTGCAGAAATTTCAGAGAAAGTCAAAACACCAAACTGGTGGGTGTTACTGAGTAAGTGGCTAGAAATAGTATGTTGAGTGCTGAACCAGCTTTTTACAACACTAGCTTCATCTGCAGGTGCAGAAAAAAAGCGAATCCTTCATTTCAGTTTATTCAACAAGTTCATTTTGATTACTGGTTCATTCAGAGATGAGAACTAAACTGGGATTTGAAAATGAAGCCAGCTTGTTTTCCCCTTTTCCAAACTATGAGCAATATCAAGATGCAGGATGATTAATTCTAACTTGTGGGAGGATAAGATCTGGTAGTATTAATATCTTGGAAGTTGGGTGAGCTAAAAACAAATTTTCATCTCTCATTAATGATTCCTTTGTGCATTTTAACTGAATCTCATCTAAATGTAACTACAGAAACCGTCAGTTAAAAGCTCACAGCATCTGATAAACAAAAGATCTCAAATAGTACTTAACGACTTAAAGTAACAAAATCAAAAGTTTGAATAAATATATGACTGAGAAAAGTAATGTCCTGCTAAGCACAAGGAATCTGCTTTTATTTAAGAAATGGATTAAGAATTATAAATGTAAAATAAGATTAAAATAAATCATGTAAATTAAGATTTCCTGCTTGCCATTTTAAATTATAAATCAATTATTTAAATCTCTGGTTTAAGCCAACAATAGAAAAAGGAAGTAGTGAAAACAGTATTTTAACTTCTGGCATCAAATTTATATACAAATAACTATCCTCAAATATATGCCCTTGTTTTCTTCAAGTAAGAATACTAATGTTTATTTTCTTCCAGTAACAGACGAGCATTTCAGAAAAGGCAAATCAATTACTACCTGCATCATATTTCACATCCTTGTATTTGTTCCAAGGATTGAAAACTGACACAGCAGTGCATCTCATGACTGCTTTCCATCAGGTATATTAAACTGATTGTCAATTAGGTCAGGCTTTGCAGGTAGCAAAGCAAAAATTTCTCACACTCAGTCCTTTAGAAATACCAGCTAGAACACTGCAGTTTTCATTTTAGTTTAACCCTTCCCATAACTATTTTGGCACTCAAGCCAGTCTTTCATCATTACTTTAATTTCTGCTGTTTTCATTTGCTGTCTTATTTTGAAGTCAACTGTTTCTCACTAATAATGAGGGAAGAGATCCAATGTATGCTAAAGAAATTACATCCATGTTGCATAAAGTGAACACTTCTCAGGTGGGAATTTTACCCTGATCCTAACATTAATGACTAGGCAAAGTCGCCATTTCCCAGCTGAGAATGGTATCTGTTTAAGTAACAGTTTAAGCTTATACAAATAAAGTTTAGAACAAGGTCATTCTGGTTTACACAGGTCTTAAATAGTGCCTTCCTGCCAAAAGTCTGAGTAAACACCGCCATAAGAATCCATAAGGATTTCCTGCAGTTCGAGAGGCTGTTTTACCATGACCATTCCTGTCAAGGCTGATTCATACCAGAAATCTTATCCAAAAGTCATGTCAAAACACTTTGTTAGGTGTCACCCTTCATTGAACAACTTAGTCTACCTCTACATACCTTCTCCCTGGCTCAAGCAATCATTTTCCACGCTTCATGCCACAACCGAAGCCTTTATCTGTGGTCGGTGACCTAGGTGGAATACTACAGGATTTATTAAGGAATGACAGACAGACACATGGCAAAGTTTGAACATTAAAGCCATTGTGGTTTCATGTATCAGGGAATGAAAGTCAGGACCAGCTCCTGTTTCTGGCTCCAGTGCAGACTTGCTCTGGCATCTTGGGCAAGACATTTTAGCACCATGGACTGCCACACATGTCCATCCTAACTATTTGGGCTCTTCCAGAAGAATGGAGATTCTTACCTCTACAGGAGACCATTGAGGATTAGCGTTAACCCAGCGGGACTCTGATCTTAGTTGGAGAGCTAAACATTGCTACGATACAAGTAAATATAAACATTTTCATCATACTCTGTAGGGAGGCATGTTCTGAAGAGATGTGTTGTAGCAGCTGCAGCAATTCCTGTACCAGGTTTCTCTCTGTTTGCCATGCCACTGATTCACTGGTCCATTTTTTCTAGGAAACCCCCCTTCTTCACACACACACACCCACTTCCCAGTGAAACGTGAGCCCAACAACATTTGACTAACAGATAAACTTTTGAACCTGTTATGTAGGAGTAGCCGTGAACTTATGCAAAATGCTTTTGGCCAGACCAATGTGTTCAGACCAGGTTTAGTCCTCTGCTTTATTTATAGGTCATACTTAATTGGAAACAAACCAGCTTTTAGTCTTTGTTATACTCTTATTCAAGCCAGCAGGGAGCTATGAATCAAAGACAAAATACAGCGAATTGCTGTCTCCCTTTTTCCAAATTCTCTCTTAACAAGGAATTTTCAGAGCATTTGCGTTTATGATACGCATCCATGGTACTGGCCAAATGCTACCTTTGCACACAATATATGAAGAAGTAATTTGGATTTTACTACTCGCAAGCAAACTCAGTCAAGGCTTATTCAAAGAGAGACTCCTTAGAGCAAAATACTTCTGTATCAGTGAATGCACAGCAAAAACAAGTGCAAGGAGGTAGAGCAGTATACCACAGCTCAGCAAACTGATAACTTTTTCCTGGTGACAATTTGGGTCCAGAACATAAGCCCTTAATAACACTTAGCCTTTACTGTTAAGAAAACAACTTGTTTGCTAAGCATAAACTGCAAGAAACGCGAGCCTGCAAATATTATAATGGACGTATAAATGATCCCTGTTTGCCTAACAGGAACTTTTTTTAAAGCTAAAAACTGATACCTCACATTGCTGCTATTTAAGATGTCTCTTCACTGACTCCAGCATGTAAAATTAGATGAACATTGCAGAACATGTTACAGGGAGCTACGTCTATCTTACCATCATCTTTTTGTTTTTGCCAAAAAGCTGAAGTAGGGGAGCAGATGCTGCTAACAGTGTGAATCCAGCTGGAAGACTCTCTACTGAACAGAAACTATCTACTAGTGTAATCTGTGATTTGTGTCGTGAATGAGGAACCAGAGGAGAAAGTCAAATGAAAGACATCACATTCAAACAAAGTAAGATGCTGAATGTGAAACCTTGATCCTTTTTAAGGTGACAGAAAAACTCCCAGAATTTCCTATTCTAACCACAAGATGAACTATGATGATAATATACCCTTGCCAAGGGAAAAGATTAATGCAGTAAGGACCACAGCAAATGGCTGTAAGATCTGAACAGTCATTATACAAGAAATGCTCTCAGGAAAGAGAAAGTAATCTAAATTCTTATTGCCCTTCCATTTAATGCAGAGATGGAAGAGACGGTCGCAGAGAGACATAGTTGCATGCCAGAGACAGTAAAACAAATTTGAGAAAAAATCTCTCCTATCTTGAGATCTTTTCCTAAAATGTACTGCATGTTGCCTCAGCAAACAGTAGGATATGGTGTTTGTGCATACAGAGTACAGAAAGTAGATATTAACAGAAGAGAAGCCATCTTCATCTAGCCAGGGAAAGGCTTTTATTGCTTTTCAGATAGCCTGTTGTGTTTAAGGACAGGCAACACAAACTGTGAGCCAACAGAGTTCCCACTCTGCTGTGGCATGACAGCTTCATTTCTGTGATGGGATTCCACGGAGTCTTTATTGCTGTAAGGAAACACTAAAGTGGTTTATGTCTCGGTCACACACCTGCCCTCACTAGCAGTAGCCATGTTCTACATTTTGAAGCTGCATGCAAGGTGATTTGACAGAGCAAGGTTAGAGTACTTTAAGTCGCCAACGTTTCCTGTAATGAAACACATACTACTTTTATAAACTAGGGTTGAATGTGCTTCCAGAATAAAGGAATCCAGGTCATCTGTGCCAGCTTAAACCATATCCTTTCTCTCCCAGCTCACAGCCTCCTATGTTCCTTACAAGTAAAATCATACACAAGGCATAGGAGACTGTATAAAACTCCCCTTCTTAAGTAAGATAACTGCCAGCGAGTGACCTAATGGTGAACAGTTCAGGATGATTTTGATTAATAGAATATACTAGAAATAGAGTTGTTTCATATAACCTTTCAGTCTTCAATGCTGTAGTTAGGTCCTCTATTAATAGAACTGTCAGAAATGTGTACTCATGCCTGAACTGACATCAGGTACAGAAAGTTGAGTGAGTGAATTTAGTGCTGGCTTAACTGACATTGTGAACAAAGCCTACCTTTTATTCCTGAAAGAGAAATACCATCCACAACAGTGTCACTTCCCATCAACACGCCTGAATTCCAATCTGGGTGACTGTCTCTTAGCATAATAAGTTTACAAAATGTACTTGCACATGATAGCCTTCTATGTTTAAATGGATAGATTGTTTTTTAAGATTGAATGAACCTGACTGAAGCAATACAAAATACAAATACAAAATACATTTAGGAATTAGAGTCAACCTACAAAGGAAAAAGACTTTCACAAAGTCTTTCTTCAGCTAAGAACACCATTTATGAGATGAATTTCAGTAATAGTAGCATGCACTGTGGGATGTCTTGTATCATCCTAGTTTAATCATTGAAGAGGACACGGATTTAATCAGAACTGCAAGAATATCTGGGAATAGTACTCTGATTAATTGTACTAGCACAGTAATGAAACTCTCAGACTGTACTAGGCCTTCCAAATTGCAGCATGGGAAATTACTTTAGCAGTGCGAACTAGAAACATCTCTCTCATAGGCTAGTTCTCTTTCCTTCATTGCAAGACAAGTTTGGTGTTCACAAACAAAATAAACCCCTTGAAGTAGAAAAAATAGAGAGCTGCTTGTCTAAAGGATTTGAACGTTCTGGCAAACCGATACAGGATAAATCCCTTTGTAGCAATTTCCTTCTGCAATAGAGCTGGGAGTTTCCTGTTTTCTGCCACTGGTAATAATGGTTTATCCAGTTAGTCAGAAACTACATTTCCTTCAGAATTACAGTGTAAAATCAGAGAATCCAATGGGATGCTCAAAGCCTATGGCAGAGGAGCAGAGCAGCCTGTACCTTTTATTTTAGTCTCACATACCTGTTTATCACGGTATATTTTTCACAGTCAACACGTGAATACAGAGACAACTTGTCTTTTTGTCAGTCCTTCCCTGGCCATTTACTTAATGCTTTGTGATAAGCTCTCTTAATTTTTCGCTCTTCCTCTCAGTAGGGCCTGTCCTCACACTTGCAGTCATCTTCCAAAATTTCCTTTTCTGAAGGCTTTTGCTGGAGATCCAAAATCAGGCCTACATCCTTCAGGGATAAACTAATGCAGCAGAGCCACTTTACCTCACAAGCACAACACGGGGTTTGATTTAGGCCTTTTATACCTCTTTGCCTTTCCTGGGCACATCTTCAGCACAGCAGCGCGCTCCCCCTCACAGAAGCATGCCCATCACACCCACAGGCAAAAATCTACATTTTGCAACAATCCTGCATGAGCAACTTTCATCCAGCAGCTGCTTTTTTTAGCCTGTTCTTTTTAGCCCCTCCTCAAAAACTCCTCATGTATTTTACTGGGTTGGGGAGATGGCAGCAGTCCGAGGGCAAGCAGGGCTTTGAGGAGGAACAAAATGCCCAGATAGGTTTGGTTACTTACTGCCCTGTATCTACTAGTCTTGTGCAGTGTGGTGACTGAAGGAAGATGTCTCTCACAGGGAGCAGCCACCTGTCCCCTCAGGAGAAGCCCCTCTGCCCTCAATGAGGTGCCAAGCAGAGGCAGCCAAGAAAGCAGCCATCAGCACAACCATCGTGTGTGGAGGGACAGCGCGATGCGGCCCTCCTGCTCCTCAGCGGTAGCTCTCTCCCTCCCTCCTTGCAAGCTAGGGCTTTAAAAGCGAGGGGAAAAAGGAAGGACCTTCTCAACATGGCGGCCGAAGAAGGGCTTGCCCCGCCTCCCCGCCCTCGCGTCCCCTCTCAAGATGGCGGCGTGGAAGGGCCGGCGGCCGGTCGGGAGTGCGCCTGCGCGCCGCGGCCCGGAGTGCAGTGAAATTCCTGGCGNACGGAGCCACGGCCGCTCGCCCCTGCCAGGGACCCTGTGTGCTGTGGCGGCGGCCGGCGCGGAGCCAGACCCCCGCGGGGCGCGGTGCGGGCGGGCTGAGGGCCACTCGCCGCCGCCTCGGGCGCTCGCAGCACCAGGAGCCGCGCCGTCCCCGCCGCCGCTGGGACTCCCTCCCCGGGCAGAGAGGGGGAGAATGACGGAGCTCCAGTCCGCCTTGCTACTGCGGAGACAACTAGCAGGTAGCCGGTCTGGGGGCCGGCGGCGGGGAGGGAGACGATCCGCCGCGGGGGGAGTGAGGGCCGGCCTCTGAAGGGACGGGGCCTGCGGTGGGGGAAG
>VWZL01004016.1:319927-389328 GCA_013396915.1 Stercorarius parasiticus
CTGGGCCGCCGCCGAGGGGACCTGGCTCGGCCCGGCCCGGCGCGGCGCATGCGCGGGGCCGCCCGGGCGGCGGGGCGCACAATGCAGCTCCATGTGTCGCTGGCTTCCAGATTTAAAGAGAAACGAGCCGGGCGGGTGCGGCGAGAAGCCGGTCGCCGTGCCCTCCCCCCGCTCCCGCATGTGCCTCCGCGTCCTCTGCCCGCTGGGTTCCTGCGGCCGGGGTAAAGTCGTCCCCTCAGAGAAAACGCACGGGTCTGCTCGGTACCTTGGGCGAGTCTGATTGCCTTTTTCGTCAGTTATGTAAAAATTGCTTCATACCCAGATAAGGAAATGTGTGCTAGGTGTACCTAGACTCAGGCAAATACAGTGCTGGCTGAAGTTTGCTGAGTAGCCGTATAGAAGGACGGGGTCACTGAGTGGCACAGAAAAATTCCTGGAGGAGGATTTTTGGCCTGAGACTTTGGAAATGTCTTTGAACGCAGTAAGGGTGGAAAACAATACTGTTAGCAGTAAGGAGGTGAAGTTGCATAACCAGGTATAGCAAGCTAGATAATGTGTTTGTTGCATCTCCAGCACTATCTTCTGGTTTTAGTTGATTATAAGTTTGAGGAAACTTCCGTGTATTTAACTATTACTGCAGGATTTATTTTTTTCTTAGGTCTTCAAGGTGACATTCTTTAAAAAAAAATAAATCTCATACATACTGCAGCTGGACACCTGAACATAAGCATGCACCTCTTAATGCCCTAGTAACTACTGAAACTGTTACTGACATTCAGTGAGGTGTCTACACGTTCGGATATGCTAATAACGCTAGGTATAGGCTTACTACAGGAGCTCCAGTCTGGATTTGATGCAAAGCTTCTCTTTCCTATAATTGATCCCTCTAGGGAGGTAATGGTGTAAAGTAGTTGCTCTCTAATGTGATAAAAATGAGTGTTTGGTAACCTAATATAGTTCTCTGGCTGTCTGGAATTTCTCTTTTAACCAATTGTGCTTCATGGAAGAAAGCTTGACACTTAGCTGAAGCCTCTCGATAATAAGCAGTAGCTGTCAGCTTCTGTTGTGTAGGGTTTTTTTTTCTTCTCTTGTGAGGTCTTTTGTAAGCACAGGCTGGTTGGATATATAAGTAGACTTGTAGACTGTTAGATTTGTGGATTAACTTCAGTTTACCTTTCTGCTCCCTCTTTTCTGAAGGCTTTAGGTGTAATGGTAAAAACTGGTGTGCTTTTCCAGTTGCCCCTGTTACTGATTCAACTGTACTGACTCAAGTACTGCAACCATTTGCATGTAACGTACAACTCCTTTGTGGGGTTTTTGTGTTTTAAATAATACTAGTGCCTTTGGTATCCCTCTTCATCTATTAAAAAAAGAATTGAAACCATATTAAAAGTGATTGTGAGTGCGCATGCTTAAGCGTGCGGTGAGTTCTGAAGAAGAGTCTTGAACTCTTAAGAAGTCCTATCTTGAGTAACTGACCTGAGAGAGAACGTAGTTTCTTCCACACGTGATAACCTAAGTAACACCTGAACTGAGCTGAAACTGGACTCTGACACTGCTTTTTCTGATGGCAGGCTACTTGAAATCACAGTGCAGAGACTGAGCTTCATGATGTCTGATCTTCCTTCCCTACTGCTGACTGGCTTCTTCCAAGTCCCGGCTGCTCCAATATGTCCCTTTGTTTACACCCACGCTACTTGTTCTACCTCAAAACAAAAATCGACATTGTGGTATTCTTTCCCCTGGTGGGGCTGATACTTCAGTCCTTCTGCTACATGCAGCTTTTGCGTTAAATCAAGTGTGGTGAGTCACTGAATTGCACCTAATTGTTGGGTTTTGAAGGACAGTGAACAGGCAGTGGATATGAGTTAGTGGTCTAAACTAGTTTAAATTGCTCTAGATCACTCACTTGTCAAACCAGCTTTATTCAAGTGCAAGACATCTGAAGTTGGAGCTGTTAGACTTGGAGCAGGACATCCAGAAGTGGAGCTGGGGGGGTTGAAGGGGGAATCTGAAACCTATATAATGGTGAAGTAGTTGAGGAATGTAGAAATTTTTTTAGTGGGTGACCCTGGATGGCTCTTTTTGATGCCAAGGGGGGGAAAAAAATATAAAAATGACAGGAGGAGAAAGGAATGTAAAACAGTAGTTCTCAGAACAGTTACCTGGTTTGTCTCCCATATGCTTTGTCTCTTAATAGAATCATTGTGGGGAAAACAAGTCTGTGGCATGTTGCACTTTAATGAGTTGATTTTTGAAGACTTTGTTAAAGTGAAGGTCAACTGGTAAGTCGTCTTGGTTGTCACTAAGACTTAAAACCAAGGGTCTTGTGAAAACATGGAATGAAACTTGACAACGTAATCCCAGGTTGCTCCAATAAGTGTATAAAGACAGACTTCTATTACTTCCGGAGCAAGCTGGCTTGTATTGTAACTTGAGCAGGTAACTAGGACCAGAGCACTGTATATATAACATGCTTTTCAACTTAAGTGGCACGTTCTGGATGCTGGTAATGCTCTAGGAGAAGGGATAGTCAATGACAGTCACAAAATATAACTTCAAGTTAGATGTGTGTTGTTTGTTTTTTTTTATATTCCCCACCCCCCAACACTAAGTAGCTTCACAGCGCATTTGCTAATGAAATATTAAGCTATATCACCAGGGAATTAGTATTGTAGCTGTTTTTATATTGACATGTGCTTGCCTCCATTTAGGCACAAGAGCAGTTCAAATCAAGACAGTCAGAACTTTGGGTAGTTTTTATTTATTTTCTTTTTTTTAAGTGTTTAAAGGAACTGCTGAGTGGGAATCTCTGACTACCAAAGCCAGTTAGAGCACTAGCCTACCTAGCTTGAGCTCAAGGGAGTTTCTCCTCTATGAGTATCTGTGAAGCTAAATGTCTGTTTCTTTGTATATTAACTTAACTGTAAGCTCTAGCAACTTCTGGAAATCTCTTAAAATTCAATGAATGTATTTGTTCTTATAGACACTCTTATTTTTTTTGAAGGAGAAAGGCACTTCATTGTGGATTGGAAATAATGTGAAATAGAAGCATGACCTATCCATTTCCTCTTATGGGTAAGGTGTAGGAAAAACTAAAAGAATGAAGTGCCTCTGAACTTCCAAAAAAGTCAACAGCAAGTACATAGATTGGTATAGCTCTAGACTAGAGAGTCCACCACCCAAGGGAGGTGCGGGGAGGGTAAACTGTGTTCTCTGTACAGCCCCAAAACTTTATGCTCTTTAAAAGGAGGCAGGAGACAACTAGGAGTGTAAAGCTCCTCTTCCAGTCTCCAGAGCTGTCAAGCCCAAGGGTTTTGCCGACTGAGGCATTTCTCTGAATGCTTCTATTTCATCTTTCTGCCAAATCCTTGCTGACACAGAGACTTGTTAGAGTAGGCAGACTTGTCTAGTTCATCCAGCAAAATCATGTAGGGAGGATGCAGTTAAATCTGTAGCGCACAGTGGAACCAGAAGTGCAAGTCCTCTTTAACATAAACATGGATCACTGACAACAGAGGAGTAACCATGCCCTTGTTGTCTGAAGTTGTATTGTGTTGTAAATACTCTCCAACTTGGGATACAAAAACCCCACACTAATATTGTTCTCAAACATGAGAAACATGGCATTATTTCAAATTAAAGTGTATACAGCTCCTATTTCAAAGTAAAAATGTGTAATTAAAAATTACCAAGTTGGGAAACTGCATTAAATACTTAATGTGACAGTTGAACAATTTTAACTTCCTTGTGTGGAAAAATTTTGCAGTGTAATGTTGAGCTAGTTGAATTTCTGGTGACTATATAGGATTGACTTTTAAAATATTTGAGTAGTGAATTCTGAGGGAATTATGGAATTAAGCTCACTTTATAGATTGAAGCTGAGATGGCATATCTCTTGGGTGGCTGGTGGTATAAGAAGCCTCTACTTACAATTTAGTACTGGCTATTTACTGGCTTACAGTAGGTTTGTATACAAGATAATCATTTGAGGTCACTGATCTGAAGCATTAAGCTGATGCTGGTCTCGCCGTTAGCTTCCTTGGAGAGGTTTGTTTGTATTACCAGTAATATTCTGTATTATCCGGAATATTTAAGACTATAAGGTCCTACATGTGTCAGACTTAACTTCAGTATCACTTAAAATGCTGTAACAGACACACACCCGACTTTTTTATTTTTTAAAAGGACTCTTATATCTTTAGATAACCATCAGTCTTCGTTGCTGCGATGCTTTTGGGGATGCTTAGATACAGCATGTGTGTACCACTCAACACGCTTGCCCCACTATAGCAGATAAGATAATCCTGTTTCTTGTGAGGATGTGTTGACAGAAGCATCAAAGCTACCTTGCTCATGCTGACTTTATAGATAATATCACTGCTAAAACACTCCTTGTTACAGTGACTAGAGTCTGAGCAGTACAAGCTGCCTGAATTTCTGTTGCACTGCAAATAACATAATGGATGTGACTTGCAGCAAACTTTACTAGCTGCACATGTTAGTTTTTCAAATGTTCCTCTTGCAGAAATAAGCTGAACTCTGCCTCTTCAAAGAAAACAGTATTTATGGAAGTAGTCACAAGCGCAAAAATTCAGGGATGCTGGCAGCTCTGGAAAGTGGGGTTTAGCTAAACCTCAGAATGGCGGGGGCCTGATGACTCAACCACTTGCTTGAACAGGATGAAGCAATAACAACCTGCTTCATAAGCTTACCCCTTGATGGGGCAGCTATAGTCACAGCCAGTGGGCTCTGGCTAGATCCGCTTACTAATCTTTTGGGGAAAGAACCAAGCTTACCATAAATCATGAGTTCTTTCCTCCTCTGCTCCCCCCAAACAAGGCGTTGTAAGTTACACCGAAGTATGGACATAACTGGATTTGGCAGTAAAGTAACTTTGCTCTGTTCTGTTAGAGAATGGTGAAATGGGAGAATGCTGCTGGACACCCTATGAGATAAGGAGCAAATTAATACCTATTGGGAAAATACTTTAATTAGAAGTATTTCTGCTTTATTGGTAAGATCTTTATTTGGAGGTGTTAAATCACCCAAACCCCACTAAAATAACTTGCCTTGTGTGATTGATAGTGATTCCAACTCTGTTATTAAAGAGCTATCTGCTGCAGAGATGTAAACTATAAGGATTTGTTGTTTTGCTATAAATATCTCTTTTGGTTTAAGAGAAACCGATCTGGGATAAATCAAGTAGAGTGAATAGTTCTCAAATAAAACCACATGTTGTAATTATAACTGATGCTGCCTTCACTCTTCTGTATCTCCGATTTCTTTTTTTTTTGGTTAATGCAAAGGAAGACTTGGAACAGTACATGCATATTCAACTGAGATAGCATTGCTTGATCCCCTTTGTGGTTGGTATTGGTACAAGTTGGTGTTTTTTTTCCTTCCCCCAAAGCCCTATTCTAAACAGTATGGAAACAAGTGAACTTTGTAGGTAAAACTTGTTTGCCTCAAATAGACATTCTGCTAAATTTTCTTCTTCTAGTGTGTTTAGTGCAACTGCTGTTTTGATCTAGATGTTCTTTTTTGCTACCTGTAAGCTGGGGTTTTTTAAGCATGTGGGGTATTCTGCAGAAGTAAGCTTCAAGCCTTGGCGTAGCATAGGGTGGAAGCATTAAATAAAATAAAATACAGCATTTTGCTTCCAGCATAAGGATTGGGTTCTAACGAAGTGGAACTGAACCGAAAGGTGTCTGCTGTTCTGAAAGTATAAACTAACCAAATACTAAAATGAGTGTGCAGTTAGGTGCCTGGAGAAAGAAGAGCAGGTGGCTTGGGTGAGGAAGAGGGCATGTGACTTTTGAAACTCGTACAGTCTGCTGCTTGTCCCAACGTATGGGAACAGAATCTGGGTAACACTTCACATGTCGGGCTGTGCTATCACCATGTTGCACCTGCTCTGTGCTTCAGTTTTCAGTGGTGTGTGGATATCTGTCAGTAGACTGGTCTTGGCAAGATCTTTCACTTACAGAATCTAGTAGGCCTAAGTTTTAGACCACCCCGCAAATGTAAGCATTCATATTTGCCTCTCCTTCCTATTCTCAGGTCCAAGGCGTATCAGCTGGAACAGAGATCAGATATCCGGACCTTGGAAGAACACTAAGTATAGGAATCTAAATGAAATAGGGTTCCATAAAAATAACTGCTCTCCTGGGTATGAATGTTACCAGTGCTTGTACAGGTTTGGAATAACAGTAAATATTTATTTGCTAGAAACCCTTTGCAAAGGTTTTCACATACATACTTTCTGTGTGTGACTTGTTAGTGAAGAGAAACGTACTTCCATGCAGTCATCGCATTACTTAGTATGTCAAACTGGCTGGTATTTTTAGTTGGCTTGCACTTGGTGCTGATGTAAAAAGTGGTGCTGTCAGGAGTCACTTAGAGAAATGTCTGAAAGCAATTCTGAATAACAATGTAGTTCAAATTAGGATATGCAAACCTGTTATTCATATTATAAGCAAGAGAGAATACAAGCTGGAAAAGTGTCCTTGACTTGCACAACGAGTTATGCATATGATGAAGAAAGTTCCTGATGAGCTCTTCAGATGTTGACATCTCCCTATGGCATAGTCTTGTGATACAGACTTTCTAGTGGATTTCCTAGAATCGTGTTCTATTCTTGTACGTAAGCCACACGCATCCTAGAGCTCTTAGCTCTGTTCAACAGTGCTGTTTCATTACTGATATGTATATGACTGCTCAGAAGATACTTGGATAGAATTTTTTGCAGCTTTAATTTGCAAACAGCTGTTAAGAAGTTAATTAACTTTTCCTGCTGTCCATGTTAAACTCAACTACAGTAACACGACTGGCACCTAGGATGACACTTGTCTTGCCAAATTCTAGTAGTTGTATGCAGTAGACATCTGAAGCTCTGTAGGCTCCTTTGTAGGTGAGAGAAATAAGTACATGTTGAGTGTAATTCATCTGACCTGTTTTTGACATCTGCTTTGGGATGAGATAATCATGGAGTCTCAGGAACTACTTATCCTGATAAGATCTCTATTGAATGCTGCTGAGGGTGACAGTTTCAAATACAGGCAGATGCATGTACCTGCCTAACACTTGTCTCACTTTTAAGAGTGGAAGCATGCATTGAACAGTCAAGGGGGGGAAAAAAGAAGGTGGTGTTCCTGTTATACTGGGTGTGATAGATTAATGTGGCCCTGTGCTGCAGTTGACTCTTCATGGGCAAACCACTGAATGTTTCCTGATGAGATACTTGCTTCCTTTCAGGTGTGGACTTCAGAATCGGGGGTTCTTCAGTTCTTTTGACTATCATTGTTGTTCCCTTCCTCATACCGTTTCCCCCAAAATTCAGACCTTACTAGAAACCAATTTTTTAACAGACCTGTTCAACCTCCATTTTAACCTGAGTGGTGTAACTGTGTTAGATTCCGATGTGTTGGGATATACAGTGTGCTTCAAGGAGTCTAGCCAAAGAGGTCTCTTCAGGAAAAAGTTTATCTCAATTTCTACCAAAAATACATGATTGCTATTAAGTTGAATGTATGTTCTAAATTTACTGCTGAGAAGCTTAATTCTGAAAGTATAACTACTTCAAAACTTTACAGAATACTATGGAATTAAAGGGTTTTCATCAGTATGTTTTGTATTTCCAGTGTTTTGTGGAAACTGATTTGCACAGGAAAGTAACTGGAATACCACCTTCATCTTGAGAGAAAAGACTTGTGGGCTTAGTAGGCACACTGTGCTCCACAGTGGCTTAAGTTACCGAGTTGCAGACATTTGCTTATTGGCAAACACATCAGAGGGAGGGGGAACATGCTTCCTTCTGTGTACAGTAAGTGTGGGATGTTGGAAAGGGATTGGTTTGAGTGTGTGTACACAGAAGGCTTCTATGTATGAAGAGTGCTATGGGAAGAAAATGTCTCAGAACAGGTCATCTCTATTTTTGCCTGTCATCACAACTCTTCGGTAAAATGGTGCATGGGAACAGGTCATGGGCTGAGTAAACTGGGTTGCCAGGTCACATGGGTAGCTGGATATCTGTGGTCTAATGGAGACTGTGTGAGAGAGCTGGCTTTATCACCTAGAAGTTGAGATCATTGTCTGAAGTAGGTTTGACAATGTCTATCGGTGGCCATCCTCATGCACTTAGAACCCTATGGGGAACTCCTAAAGAACCAAGACAGTACCAAAGACCTGCAAGCTTCTGGTTGGTGTGTTAAGAGTCGATTTTCAACTAAATAGCTAATCTGAACTTTCAATTGTCTGCCTTCAGGTATGCCACAACTCATGTGGAACGTGGAGCTACAGAACATACACAATCAAGAAACTTAATTCTTGGCTTATGTCTAGAATAACATGACACCTTACTAGTAAAATAATTCCAGTTTCTCTCTAGTGAAGTTTCTTTGGTACTATAATTCACAGATCTGTAGTGGTAGTTATAGGAGCTTCTGCCTCTTCCCTTTGGGCTGGTGCTGCTGTCTTCTTGTTTGCACAGCTGAGCTGTAGCCCTGGCTAGGAAGTTGATCAGGATTAAAACCAAAAATCAAACCAGAAACCCCCAACCTTGTCCTCTGTCCTCCCAAAAACTGCTTCACTGTGCAAATCCTTGGAAGGCTGTACGGGTAGAGTTGAGGAGATGGCAAGCGAAGCGCGTTGGTGCAGCAGTGCATGAAGCTGTGTAGCACTGATCTGAGATGATTTCTGTGAGCAACTTGGCTGTTAATGCTAACTATAAAACCCCCTACAAACTCTCTGAACTGAGAGGAGCATTAGATTTGTAGAAATCTGTGATGCTGCCCTGATCAACAGGCGGTGATGCGCGGAGCACTGGAAGTTAGTTGCCAGACTCTTCTTAAGACAGGTCTGTCTTTATTTCTTCAGTCTTACTCCAAAATAATTACAATGTCCTTCTGAGACTAAGACTGTTCTGTCTTAATTGCTGTCTTATTTGTCACTGCCAAAGTGGCTACCAGAAGTGTGTGCATGTCTCATGCTATGTTTTGTCTGAACTTCTGTCTTGCTCCACAAGCTCATCCAAGAACATGATGAAAGTAGATAATATGGAGAGCTCTGGGAATACATCTGTGCAAGGAGATCATGTTACTTTATCATTATCTCAGCCCTAATCTAGAATCGGAGAGTTGGAGCTGGGTCTGCAGGCAGAAAGGAAAGTTTTGGAAATCATAGCTGACCTCAGTTAAGTAATAAACTAAGTAGAAGTCACAGCTTGCGGTATGTAAAAAGTCTAGAACAAGGTTTTTCAGTCTGTACAGTTGTTGGAAGCTCCTGGACTAGTGCTGAGACTCACAAAAAGCAACCAAGAAAAAACAAGCCTAATGTATAGGAAATGTAAAGCTATGATATAACCTGCTTGTTCCGGGACCTGTATGTAAGTCACTAGATGCCTTCTCCAGAAGCCTCAGCTAGGACTCGGGCTGTCAGCTCTCTGGTTTTTTGCTGGACTCAGTCCACTGGCTGCATAAAACTCAACCACTGTGTAACTTGCTAAAGAGGCTACTGTTAAAAATAATGTGGAAGCTTATATTTTTGAAAGCTTTGTACTGTAATGTAGCTTAAAATAATCTAAAGTGTTCATATGCAGTGGCTGGCTGGGTGAAACGTCAAGCTGAAAAGTTTAGATGCCGTACATAGCTGCTGCATGTAGCCATGGGGCTCTTTCTGCTTAGTCATTTTTGTTGACGCTGTTTTGCTTTTGGATTGGTGAAAGTCTCTTGGCTTACATAAAGGCATTTTTACTGAGTGTGGGAACATCAGTAGCTTGGTGTCAACTAAACACTGAAACTGGAAGCACAGCTTATGGTACTGTGTTGGCTCAAGTTTAAGGCAATGGTAACTTAGTTCTGCTTTAATAAGAGCTAAGCCACTAAAGGAGCAATGGGTTGTGTTGATGGATCATGTGGGAGACAAGACATTGGACATTAAAGTCTGTTCTGGACTTAACTCTATTGGATTATGAGCCTGTAGTCTTCCTTGCCTCCCAAATCAGGTATTGGTTTGGGGCTAGGATTAAAGGGACTGGATGCCTAATTTATAAGCAGCCACAAGATTCTTTCCCCAGTATGTTGCTGCTTGGCGGCTCTCCAGGCTTGTGCTGCTTTGTCTGTCAGCTGCTGCTTCAGCTGGGAAGGATCTACCTGAAACTGCTTCTAGACTCAATGTAAGACTTTTTTTTCTCTCGAATAAAAAATTTCTATTATATTAAACAATGTAGAGAAATGCAGAAAATATTGGCAGAAATACTAAGCCAGAGTGTGTAATATATAGTAGCAAGTAAATTTCACTTATTAAGGCATGGACATGACGGAAGCGTGCTGATATACTCATTTATGTTTAAAAAGTACAGGATAGCTTTCGCTAAACAAGAAATCTCAAAGGAAAACTCAGTGCTGAAAAAACAACGTGGAGGGATTCACTTCATAGGTGTCTGACTTCTCTGCTTTTCCAGGACTTGTAGGCCAGCTCTTCAACAGGGCTTTGTAGAGGACCTGCCCCAAGGGCCTGTTCCCTCTCCCCAGCTGGGGAAGGGAATGGAATCCTTTGTTTTATGAAGCATTCTCACCTTCCATGTGTTTGTCTAGGAAAACTCTTGTTCAGGCTGCAAGTAGTTAACTGTTGTAGCTGCGAGGAAATGACAGACGCAGGGAACAGGTGTCTCATTTTCTTGAGTGCAGTGTCAGTGTCACCAGAGGCTGCGGCTGGTGGGCAGAGGTCCCTCTACCTAGCAGCTGACTCTCCGACTGTGAGCCGTGTGTGTGTGTGCTCCTCTCTTGCCAGAGTGGCATTGCTATTCATTTGGGATTTTGGTGCATGGATTTCATTAGTGTGTGAGTCTCAACTCATGAAGAGATTGGTGGTACTACTAGTTAACTCTTCTGATATGCAGCATTGGCTGCATATTCCGGGGGGGTGGAATCAAAACCAGACAACCCCTAGGCTTCAGTGTTTGCAAGTTTTGATGAGTAGCAGCTCTCAGCTATCCATGGTAAAGCAGCCAAGGAGGATGTTTTTCATGTCCCAGTGCAAAACTTTCCTGACACTTCCTTTTTTGTCTGCCGAACAGCCCTTAGTTGACATTCAGTTTAGCATAAATAATCTGGATGGAAAAGCTCTTTTTAACTTGCCTATGGTAATTCTACATACCTCTAGTGGAGAAGGTGCCTGAGCTCATATCCATTGTTTTACCTCAAAGGATTTGTGCAAGCAGTAGCTATTTGAACTATGCTCCAATATTGCTGCTATGGAAGGAAAGTGAGAACTTTTTACAAGCAGAGACTGATGCCACCTCCTGTAAAAGAAATAACATCATAATTTGCTTTATAGGCAGCATCCACTAAGCAAACTTCTGTAACTGCTGTAACTGGAGATTTCTGTCAATGGCTGTCCGCTTTGTACAGTTTACAAATTTTCTGTATTACAAGAGTTGGCATCCAGCAGTATTATTGCTTACCACAAGATCTCTTGCGATATAGTGCTGCGAGGTCTTAGGAAGGAGTCAGAGTGTAAGAGCTGTCTTTAATTGGGAACAAATACATGAGAAGTTTCAAAGGACTTAAGGATTAAAAAAAAAAGTTTTTTGTAGGCTGAGGCAGATGTAAGAAGAAATGGAAATAGCACAAATGAAGAAACAGAGAAGAAAATGTGTATGTTGGACTCAAAAATAGTGTGGCATATTTAGATGCTGAGTTTTCCAGAGTCTTGTCTTCTAGCAGGCTTGTTCCGTCTTATCACTGGGAAGTGGTTACTAGCAAACAATAAGGAAGCTAAATGTGAGCAGCTTGAGTTCTAACAGTTTACACGGAACTTTACATAAACCGTTTTCTCCCTGTGGAAATGAGGGAACTTACGTTTTCGAGGCGTAAATTCAGGTTTGAAAGTGTTAAGGTGGGATACTCAAATCTAATATTTGCACTCTTTCTGTTGACTTCTGTAGTTATGCTGGATGTTCTTTATTACAATACTAATATAATATCCGAAAGGGTGACTTAAGTGTCCTGAACACAGGTGGCTTTTTTGCACAAGCAATAGACAATTTTTTTTCGTGCAGGATTTCATAGAAAAGCAGTTTATATTCAACTATTAATGTGGTGAAACGTCTAATATCTGATGCTGGAGAAATGCCTGTAGTAGAGAGGTAGTAAGAGACTGGCGAATTCTCACTTCACGTGAGATGCTTACCTAGTCTTTCTGGCCCTTTCACCTAAAATTAAATAGAACTGTTACTCAGGCTCATGCAGCCGTTTCCACAAAGTGTCGTCGATGCCAGAGGCTGAAAACTGGTCTGCTTAGTGGAGGTGTGGCTGTGCTATAGCTTTTTGGTTTTTGAAGCTTGCATCTTGGTTAAATAGCCTGTGATGTTACCTTGCATTGTCTTGAAAAAACCTGATTTGGTTCAATACCTAAGTGTGTCCTGTGACTTGGAGGGTGAGGGGTTGACCTCATCTGTTAACTAAACCCCTGCTGAGTAGCTTCTAAGAAATGCCCTTCCAATACGCTTCTTGGGATTTTAAGATTGAGTCATTTATGTGGATAAATTTGACTCTGAATTACCGATGGCCAAAGTCAGTCAGTATTCCTGCTATCTCCCTCTTCAAGACTTCTATCCTTCATGTGAGCTGAGAGCTTTCTTTTTCCCATGTGGACTTGGACTGTTCTGTCTAGGGCTTGAATTGATTCATCTTGTATTTTTTTAACGATGCTTTAAATAGTTAAGAACTTAACTGGCAAACAGTGTCTGCAAATCAGTTTGGACTTAATGGTAGCCTTTTCTCTGTAAAGGTATGAGGTTCTCGCCTGAAGTTCTGCATGTACCTGAGGGCATTACAAGGACCTCTGAACTTAAGTCTGTAATGCCTAGAAATCAAGACAAAATACAGCTACTGGGTTTACGAAGAAGGAACGTGTAGATTTACTGTACTGTGGAATATAATAATGAGGGCTGTATAATGTCTGACAGGATTTAAAATAAGTGCATTAGCAATTGTAAAACAAACAAAAAATCCCTAGCTTAGTCTGGAAACTAAATACCCAAGATCTACCAGGACTTTGTACTGTTGGAGATGCTGGATCAAGAATTTCACTTTGGTGTCAATATGGCATTTAAATTAGTTTTTGACCCAAAGCTATTGATTAGGAGATGTTCTACCCCCTCCTCCCCAGGTTGAATTTTAGGCAGAACTGATTTGAGGTTTTATTTCTAAATCTTACGCTTTTCCCTGGAGCAAGCTACAAACAGAAACTCAGTGGAGTCTACATCTAGGTCTAACTTCTGCACAGCTCTTTCCAGATAAGCTTTCTATCTGACAGGAACTATATGTAGTAGCCTATGAACTTAGAATCCTGTATTGCTTGTCAGAAGTGGATAAAACAGTGAAACAAAAGAAAAAATAATAAAAACCTCAAAACCTAAATAGCATAACAGCTTGTTTTCTATGCTCTCTTCTAGTAGTTCAGAATGTAGTAAATCATTATCTCCAGAATGCACTGGGCACAGGTCTCAAATGTTTTCAGATTCTGCAAAAAATCATTTAAGGGAAGCAGGATGTTAGTTTCAAATATAAACATTGTGTCACTGTTATTCTGTTAACATTTTCTAGAGTTAAAGGTAGACTTTAGTTTAATCTGGCTTCTCAGGGTTCTTGTGAAGCAGTATGGCTTTTTTATTAGTAGAAAATCTGTTTTCTGACTTGCACGCACACCTGTTGGTACCTAGTTTAGGAGACCATGTCCCACACTTCTGAGTTATTTTAGCCCTAGTGTGCTTTAGATAGTTTTAGAGTCAGACTATGGGTCTCAGCTCTGGCAGCATGCTGGTGTGTGTGGTAGGGAGCTGAGGATTCTCATCCAGGCTGTAAGTCCCATCAGTAGGCGCCAAATCACTGAAAGTTATGGGATTTTTTTGGTCACGTATAGAGGCACGAGCAAAACCAGTGAATGCATATCAGACACCTCAAGTCACTATTAAATTCTTTTTTCTACACAGAGCTCAACAAAAATCCAGTGGAAGGCTTTTCAGCGGGCTTAATAGATGACAATGATCTTTATCGATGGGAAGTCCTTATTATTGGTCCTCCAGATACACTATAGTAAGTACTGATACTTATACAGAAACTTAAGTGAAGTTGGATTTACTAGTTATAGTTTGGTCTAAGTGAGTAGAAGTTAACCTAAATCTTCATACTGACTAAGTTAGGTAATGCTGTTCTATTGCTAGTAAAATCCGTGTAAAAAGCTGAATTTGCTATATAGAAGTTCTAAACTGCTTTGCTCCCCTGGGAAAATGCAACACTGATCCCTTTGTACTTGTGTAGAAAAAGAATAGGCTGTACTTGGAGGCAGCTTCTGTTGTCCTATGTATTTAAGGCAGGTATAATCCACTATTGGTCAGTTTGAGATGGGAGAACTACCTGGCATGACCTAGAGTACCTCTAGTGTTGAATTTGAATTGTTGGCAAACCTTGCACAATGGGCTTCAAAAAGCTTGCATCTTTATCCTCAGGACCGGGTTATTAAATTGACATTTGAACACAAAACTATGCAGTTCATACAGTAACTTCTTTTCCTGGACTTTTAAGTTCTCTGTGTTTTTGCACTGCTGTATACCTGAAGCACTCTGGCACATGCCGTGTGGTTTGGGGTTTGTTTTTTTTTAAAAAAAGAAACTCTGCTAATTGAGAGAACAATTTCTTTCTCATAGAGGTTATATGAATGGTTATCTATTCTAGCTCCTGGGAGAAGGCTCTGTGCCCAGAAGAGGTCAGTTTAAAGTGTAGCTCTTGAACTCTGTTCTCCTTCATTAAGCTGTTCCAGGGGTAAATTACTGATACAGAAAGCCTAGTGACATTTACCTGAGGTCAATTTTAGTTCCATCATGAAGTTGTTGTATATCTGTCTGCAGACTTCTGAATAAGCAGTAATTGAATTGCTTTGCTTCTCAAGCTCTCTAAAGATTCTCGAGTCTTGAATGAGATGAATTCTCCAACTTCTGTTGACCTCTTCAGAACAATTTTGTAGTGGCTCCGTTATATTCTCATGGCCACTTCATAAATACTGTCAGTAAAGAAATACTGCTTATAATTGAACCTCTTATATGTTAAAAACTGCAATAGCATTTTTCCCCCACTTCAATAAGGTGCTGAGCTTGTTTTGAGGCTTTTTAGACAAAAGCTCTCTTCTATTCCAGTTCTTAGTTGCTGCTTTTCAAAGTAGCATTATTCTGAATCCTCCCTGGTCCATTTTATGATGACAGTAGAACATAATATTTTAACTTAACCAGGCGGTTCAAAATTGTCAACCTTTAGTCTCATTCCTGGTCCCACTTCATTTATTCTGAGTTTACCTAAAAAGACTTCAGCCTCAGTGCATGACTCCACTGACAGAGACCCCTTTATCAGGAATATTGCTAAAAATGGCACTGATCTCCCTTAATTGACAGCTGTACTTCATTAGCTGGTTTCTAATGTGTATCCATTTAAAGAGCTGTATTTATACAGTTATATAGTTGGCAATGATACAGCCTAGGAGCTTTATGATCTGCTCCTTTAAGAAGGGAAAGAAGAACTTTTTAACTTTGAAAGAAAGGACTTAACTGCTTTGGGGCTATCAATAAATGTAACCTAACTCTCCTTTGTCTTGACTAATATGGATGTTAAAATAGCCAGTGGTTCTGGAATTCTTATCCTTCCCAGGATGAAGGATTCTTTGGAAACTGCCTGCCTCTTCTAAAAAGTGTGGAAAATTAATGCTATGGGTTCAGATCCCCTCAGCTGCTTTACTTTAAGAGACAAGTCACTTAAATCTAGTGATTTTGGGGTTTTTTGGTGGGGTGGCTTTTTTTTTTTGAGACACTTGGTAGAATTGCACATCTTTAGTTAACGGTGGTAGAATTTGTTATTTTCTCAGTAGCCTGTGGGCTTTGGATGCTGGCTCCTACTCCTTTACAAATACTGAAAAAAAAACCAAACCAACCAAACCCCTGCACTGAACAGCTTTGTCTGTTCTACACCAGTTCTTTTGTCTGCGTGGCTACTGAGGAGTAGCTTGTCATACTGCACATCTCATGCCACCTTCTTTGGAGGTTATATTCCAGTTTTTGTAATCTCTGTCTTTGCAACTTCAGATTTTGTTACAAACTTCAATTACAAGAAATGGCAGTAACAGGACAAATGTGACAGTGAAGTATTCCATCTGTAAGGCTTTCCATTTAATATAGGTTTCACAATTTTCAAAAGGGACTATTCCCAGATATTGAAACCTAGTAATTTAGGGTAAAAAAACCAACAATACACTGTTACCTTAGTTAAATACAGGCCTATAACTCCACATAAAAACGGTATGTCTCTTGTTTATTATTGTTTTCCAGTTCAGTGGGTAACTAATGCAGAACACCTCACTGTTGTGTCTGAGGCCCTGTAGCTTAGTGTTGAAGAGGTAGTTTTGGAAATCTTTTTACAAAGTAATGCTGTAGACACAACCACAAAGCTTTCTGTAACTTTTCACTGAGGCTCACTGCTGCAGTGAATATCAAGAAATTAGGACTGAGGTGTCTAAAGGAGGGAAATAAACAGGTATCTGCTGGGCTGTACTTGAGAAGGGGAGTTATTGGCAATATTTTTTTTTTGCTGTTAATAAATGTACTGGGAGGAAAAATGTAAGTTGTAATACCAGATGGTGAATTCCTTAGCAATTTTTTTCCCGGGGGGAGGGTGAGGGGTGGGGAGTGGTGGTGTATGGTTTTTCGCCTCTGGAATATCATTCTAAAAAAGATACAGTGTTGGGGAACTGGCAGTATCATGTGAAAGTATCTTCTCAATCTAGAAATTCTTTGGATTGCATATGGAAATGATGGTACTGTTAATTAGTAACATGATGTTAAGCTGTGTGAGGGGTAAACTTAGAGCTTTTGATACATCAGTAAGTTCCAGTCTTCAGCATAAGCTTACAAGAAACTCTACTAAGATATTTTTGATTCCCCAGTGAAGGTGGTGTTTTCAAGGCTCATCTTACTTTTCCAAAAGACTATCCACTGAGGCCGCCAAAAATGAAATTCATCACAGAAATCTGGCACCCAAATGGTAAGAAATGTCAAAGTTTCAATTTCTTTTTGCAGTTGAGAACTAAAATGCGGTGAAAACAAATGGATACATTCCTGTTCATGTTAGAAATATGAAACTCTGTGTTCACTTTACCATCTTCACTTCATGAAGAAGTAATAACCATGGCAGAGTTTTTAATAGTGCTGCTCTGAGAGACTGCTCCTAAAGTATTTTCAGAAGCTACTGGAAGTAGCTTCTTCAATTCTTGGTGACTGTTCAGGGCCTTTTTTTTTTCCTACATGTAAAATTCTGGTCTGAGGAGAAACCTGACTGCCTTTTGTTATACCTTCAAATACTTCATCTTAGTATTACTAATCTGGCAGTTCAATATAGAAGGCCCACGGTTGTCCTCCTCCAGTGAAGCATCAAAGGAAATAACAGCATCTTTTAGTCCATCCAAATAAGATCGCTTCTAATGTTTTGCTTACTTATGGACAGCTGGACATAGGTGGGAATGTAAAATAAAGTGGAATAAGGCTTTTACTGGGATGGAGGAATGATCTTCAGTTTCTAAAGTCATTATTGAAGTAGAAGATGTTGAAAGCTGGGAGGAATCCAGCACAGTGCTCCCATCATAAGGGACAGAGAGACAGTTTTGATGCTGTGTTAGTTTCAGCTTGGAAATATCGGAGTACTTGTCAGGCAGTTTCTAATTCCAGCAGCTCAAATAATATTCCAATATATTACAGTAATATCCAGCTGTTGCTGTGGGAAATAGTCAATGTCTAGCTTGAACTTAACAGAGAAAGCTTTAGTGGGAGCCTGCCTAAATGGTTTTGAAATTTGCAACATGCAGTGATGTTAGAATTAAGTTTTTCCTCTCTGCCGGAAGTCCAGGTGTAACGGACTTTCACCAAGACATATTTATTACAGATTGTGTTCTGTAATAGTTAATTACTTTGCTTTGTTGTAAAGCATCTTCAATGCATTTTCAGACTAGCTGGAGTGAAGTTTAACAGTTCCCTAACTATTCTGAAGAAATGCCAGCATGTTGTTCATTACTGAAGTATGCCTTGTTCTATTTTGTAGTTGACAAGAATGGTGATGTCTGCATTTCAATTCTTCATGAGCCTGGAGAAGACAAATATGGCTATGAAAAACCTGAGGAACGCTGGCTTCCCATTCACACAGTGGAAACTATAATGATTAGTGTTATTTCTATGCTGGCAGATCCCAATGGTGATTCTCCTGCTAATGTTGATGCAGCGGTAAGATTTTCCTTGGTCTGCCAGTTATCTTCAGTGTAGAAACCTAAACTTGCCATGGAGTTTTGCTTTTAGTTTGACAAGCGGTAGAATAACTTTTGGAAGAACTTCTCATATCACAGGCCAGGGCTACCTTTTTGTTGGGAAAAGTAGTCATGCTGTAAAACAGAATTACTAGTTAGCCCTGGGAAACTTCTTGCAGATTGAAAGGGAAAGATGCTGTCAAATTTCATGGGCAGTGGTTTAATTTCTCCTATGCAGTAATGCATTTGTTTATAGTAAATAACTTGTACAAGAGGTACTTAATGGATAAACTTGAGCTCCTTTAGTCTTAAAAAAATTCAAGGAAGCCTGGCTGTAAAATCCTGTGTAGCTATACACATGTAGCAGTTACAACTGCCATTAAGTTTAGCTACAGAAGTTAACATATTCTATAACCTTTTTTGGTTCCTGCTATGTTATTAGTATAGTGCAGCAAAAATTTTTGCCTTTGAAATTATATAAGGTGTTAACAGATTTATTGATTTGAATGGAAGGAGGAGAATGTGGTGAGGTCCCTCAGTATAATTATGTTGTGACCTTTTGCATTCACTTTTCTACAGCAGTCTCCCTGGGTTATGGATTAAAGCAGTAGGTTTCACTGTGTAGGTCTGTGCTTTGAAAATGTACTTGAAAAGTTTCACCAGGCATCTGGCCTTCAGCTCTGGAGGAGGCGTTGTCCCAGACTAGACCCACTGGCTAAGGAGTGAGGAAGAATAGCCTGTCTTACAGTTGA
Organism: Stercorarius parasiticus; assembly: GCA_013396915.1. Lineage (NCBI taxonomy): Eukaryota > Metazoa > Chordata > Aves > Charadriiformes > Stercorariidae > Stercorarius > Stercorarius parasiticus. Next base: position 339,016 of record VWZL01004016.1, read on the forward strand.
AGACCAGGGTGAATCTGCCGTAAAGATTGTCTCCTAAGTGACACACAAGTGTTTCATGCAGCATAGTGTTTCTGGAGCATGGCCTGTTCTGTGTGAGTGTAGAAACACAGCTGTCGGCTCTCTAGAAGAGATGTGTTTATAGGAGAACAGGGTTGAGACTAATTATTTGTACTGGGAAGGAAGAAAATTCTCAGTTCTGAGGAGAGTAAGAGAACAGACTTCAGGACCCGTTCATCTGAGATACACCAACACACATTAGTTTGAATTACTGTAGAATTGCAGCTCAGCAGTGACTAATAACACGATATGCTCTCATAAAAGAGAATTTCTAGGTCTTTTAACTGGGGTAGTGAGGAAAAGGGAACTAGCAATCTAGAAATGCAAAGCTTTCTAGAAGCATGTTAACCTGCTCTGGCAAGTTAGCTATACCTTCCCAAAGTGGGTGGGAGTTTAGTTTCCTGAAGCCTGTGATCTGCTATGCTGTTAGCATTTGCAGAGGCCGATGAGCTCTGCTAAAAAATCATGGGAATAGTCTTATGTGGAACAAACTTAATGGGGGGGAAAAAACCCAAAAATAAACGCAAGAAGTTGTAGTGAAGAATTCCCTTGATTAACATTCTCTTGAGTGTCAGACCTCCCCTTCTTGTGTCACGTTACTGGTGGAAAGAAATACCCAGGAAACACAGATGTTTTCTGATGGCAAACCTGAGAGCACTGGAAGGAGCAAGTTGTTAATGAAGTGCTAAAAGTACAATTAGAATTCCTCAGTTTAGACTCGTGCGTGTTGAATGTAGCAGACCTAACACTGAAGAAAGCTTATAATTTTAGCTATGTCTGTCACCTTCCCAGCTTCTCACAAGCTTTTTACTCTTTCTGTAGTGTGCCCCACTCTCTGCCAGCCACTTCAGAGTGATTTTTCTTGTGGGTCTTTTTTTTTCTTTTCAGAGAGGTATGCTAGATAGAAAACTGTACTTGTTTAGCTAAACCTTAGGGTAAAGGGTGAAAGTGTCTTAAGAAAACACAGCATTTTCTAGCCTCGCTTGAAAGAACAAAAAGTTAAATCCAACTGTGAAGAGAGTACTGAGGTATCACAGATGTAACCTTTCAATGTTAGTCACTTTTTTCTGACTGTGGTATTAGATGTTCCACGTAGCTTTTAAATTTAATGTGCTGCTTGAGCAGCTTAGCATCTCCTGTTGGATTGTAGGTTGCATCCTCTTCATATTAATCAGAACATACTCATCAGGGTAATGAAGAATCACCAGCTTGTGCTTTATTCTGAGCTGCTCTTGAGACATCTACTTGGTTCACAAAGTACAAGTTTACTGCAGCAACAGTATTTGGTAGTTCTAAAAGATACTTTGTCTGCTTTCATTAATTTCTAGTTTTAAGTGAGTCTAGAGAATAAGGTGTTACAGGCAGTTCACAGCATATAGGAGCAGGGGATATACCCACTTCCTGGAAAAATGAACTATGAGTGTTGGAGTACTGTCTCTTGGACTGGGAGAAAAATGAGGGACAAGAGCTGGAACAGATATTGTGAGAAGCAGATAGAACAGTTCATGACCTAAAAGAAGAGCTTTGGAGAGGTTGCTGTCAGATTGGAAACTTTGATTGCTATCCAGTTCTGAACACTTGCTTCATAGAACTACAAATATAAAAGGCAGAAACAAAAACTAAATCTGAAGCTAGGAGAGCACAAATTCAATGCTTTGCTTGGCCTTAAGCCATCTTGTGTTCTAGGTCCCAATCCAAGGAACCAAATGCTGTATTAATTGCTGAAAAAGGACAAATTAATTAGTAGCCTTATTTGTGCTTTCACTGGAAAGATAAGACATGCTGGGCTTTCCAATGTGCTAACTAGGTAGGTGAGCTTGGAGGCTGTGAATGTTCCGATATACCAGTTATCTGAACCTTCTCTCGCTCAAATGTGCTACAACCTTCACTCAAAGTAGGGGGTGAAAAGCTGGTTGTGTGTGTGACGTTGCTTTAGATAAGAGTGTGTGGGGCTTTTAAACTACTTGCCCCACCCCTGCAGTAAGAATATATTGCTTATATGAAAAACTAAGAACTGTAGAACTTACTTCATTAAATAAGGGGTTCTTCGTATTTTCCCACTGCTTCCTTGCCAGTACCCAACATGTCAACCTGAGTCACAGTATATTATGCTCCTACGCTTTCATCTGAGGAAGGACTTAAAACTGGCTCTGCATTTTCCCTTTGGGTTTTGGTGATGCCATAGTGTGCACATCTTTGGGTACAGACTTACCTCTTGCCTATCTTCCTGTTCATCTTTATCTTGGCTCTTCATCTGTGCAGTTCTGAAGTCAGATACCTGTCACAGACTATCCCCATAGATGTGCTGTTGAGGTCTTCCTCACGGAGACAATATCTTGCAGCCACAACTAGGAGGTGTTTTCTTTCTAAGGACGGTGCTGTACCTTTTCTGAATACTGTGACTTCTGTATTTGTATCCTGGAGTGTCCTGGTTAGCTTGACAGGGAGTTGAAACGGTCCTAAAAATCACAGAATAATTACTGTCTCCACAGTAGCTGTGTACCTTTTCTTTTTCCATCACTGCAGTTATGGCCACTTTCTCTAACCCATAACAATAGCTTGTGGTTTACAGTTTGAGTTCGCTGCTATTTTGCAGACTGAAGTAAAAAGATTTCGGCCTAGGCATTGTGAAATACTGGTAGCCAGTGGGTTAGTCTTGGAGAATGCCTGCAATCCAAGGAGGAAAGGCTGCATCTTGTGAGCAGCTTGCACAAAACCCAGAGCAAGCTTTCAAAATTCCTGAATGTCACAGGTTTTCAGTGACTAGCTCAATGATTGTAAGCAAATTTAGATGTTGACTAGATGGCTAATATCTAAAAACACCAAGAGTCTTCCTAGAACTTGTACACTGTTATAGGACTGATGTCTGAAAGCTGTCTATTCAATTACAGAAAGAATGGAGAGAAGACAGAAATGGAGAATTTAAAAGAAAAGTTGCCCGCTGTGTAAGAAAAAGCCAAGAAACCGCTTTTGAGTGACACTTATTCAGCAGCTAGTAGCTTCACTTTTTTCAGGGTAAGTATCCTTCTAAAGACAAGTCAATTACCTGAGCTGAGAATTTCCTGCCTAAGTGTTGCTGAACTAATTTTTTTTCCTCAAAAGCAAAAAACACCCCAACCAAACAATCTTTCGTCTCAGCTGCATGGTCTCAGAGTTCCTTGGCTATATGTCATACTAAAGAATAAAAGAATTTTCAAGTGCAGTTAACAGTCTCTTCTGTCAAGATTGGAGAACTTCTCTGGTACTCTTGCATTTGTGCTGTTCAGAAATTGAAATTATCAGTATCCATCCTGCTTTATTAATAGTGCTTAAGGGTTACTAGAGCTGTAATAGAAGGGAATAATAATTCTTTCATGTTCATTATTGTGAAGAACACTTGTTTGACTCTTATAAGCATCCTGTCTTGCTATCTCAAGTTCATATATATATATGTGTGTGTGTGTGTATATATATATATGTATGGAGTTTATCTTGCAGATGGTGGTGGTGTGTTGCATGTAGGTTTTAAATAAGACTTCAGTGAGATTGTTAGGAACCATTTGGAAAGGATTGCTTCAGGTATCTTTGGGAATGTTAATAGAAAGTCTGCTAGCATATCAGAAGGATCAAGTGTAGAATATCCCATCAGTAATATGAAGAAAGAGGTGGTGTTCTCTTCAGTAGCCCAAAAAACTTTTTTACTGGGGAAGACTTCAGAAGAACAGGTATATTCTGCTTGGAAACTGAACTGTAGGATATCTGAGAGCCTGGACAAGTTTTGACCTGAGAGTGGCTGACGTGATATTTATACTTTACGCCACCCTGTTAAAAATGAGCTCCTGACTCAAGATACTTTAATGTGAACAATCCCATCCTAGTTTTAATGGGGATTTTTGGTTTTCCACACAGTAAGCTCTTGTAGAAAGCTCTGTATTAAAACATGGCCCTTAAATATCTGGCCTTTGGTCACTTTAATCTTGGTATGCCAAGGAAAAACTTCCTCAGCTAGCTAATAATTTCCCACTCTTGCTTTTCAAAGCAAAACAGTTCCATGTTGGAGCTGCCCTTTCTTAATGGTTGATTTGGCAAATAAACTCCTCAGACACGTTTGGCTGGAGAAGCCCCAAACCATATGTAGTAGTTAACTTCAGCATACAAAACTTGGGGGGGGCAGAAATATGGCACTCGATGTAGTTAAAGGGGTTTTACTGTCTAACTAGAACAGCTTAGTAAATGCCCCTGCTAGCTAGTTTTTCTGCACCAAGGTGGTACAGGAAATAATTCGTTTCTTAGACTTCTGTAAGAATTGTGGGGGAAAGCTCCATCTGTGCCAAACCAGTACTGCAGTATCTCTTCTCTGCAGAAATGCTTTGATTGAATGGAACTTTCCCAGTATAGCGAAAGCATGAAAATGCTTAATATTGATCACAAGGCTAAGCAAAGGAACTGAATGTCTTATATGACTGCCTGTAACTAGAGTGTAAGAATTGTTAATGCGGCTGGCAGTTTTCTCTGTCTTGGAGAAAGGGAGTAACTGTGAGTAATGCTCCAGAGTATCCTCAACTAACCTCAGCTCTGTTGCCATGTTAAACTTGGCCGTAGTGAAACAATGCTCATGACAAATATTTAAGTAATTGGCTGTGTTGCTTTTTTGGAAGGCAGAAGCTTTTCTAAGTCCTGGTGACTCCTCCTGAGTGAGTGCTGGGCAATGAGTTGGATGAGAAGGGGCCATATAGCTAGTTTCAAACAAGCACAGTGACTTGGTAGCAGTGGTGTTATTGCTTACGGAAGCACTGCTGTGCCATTTGGTGCTGTGCTTTGCTGTTGCAGCAGCATCCATCATTCACAGTAAGTGATGCACTGAAGTTTCAATGATAAATCTACAAATGTTTAGCTGTATGTGTGAATAATCAAACGTCTACACACTGTATATGCACTTGACAAGCAACACGAGTAACAGGAGCCTGAAAAGTCTTGATAGTTGAGCTTGGGTACACAGTGTGCTGAACTAACGCAAGTCTTTCTCAGGTGATGATTTTGGATTTATGCGTCTTCTGTTTAGAGGTATGTAAAGTTATTGAACAAGTAATGATTATCTTCCTGGAGCTTGAAACACTATTTAACATCTTTGAAATAATTGAGGATGATGAGGGGTTTTATTTTAATAACTGTGATTTCTTTGTAGGTCTTCAATTGAGAAACATGGCACTGTTTTTTTCCTGCACTCTACCCACCTATTGCTGGACTTCTGTTGTTACAAGTTGGCAAACACTGGCTGGAACTGGGCTGCAATAAAACATGCCAGTTATCAATGCTGACAAGAGCCTAACAAGTGCCAACACAAGATGATTACGCATTTTGAAATCTAATGAACTGCTTTAACCTTCAGGAAGAATTGTAAAGATGTGTACATAGCACAACATGATCCGGATAATATATATACTGTTCATGTACATCCACAAATACACATTGTACCAAATAATGCTGTCTGTAGTTAGGAATAGAATTGTGTAAATTCTAAAGATTTTAGCAGGTTTTTTCTCTCCCTATTAATTATTTCCTATCAGTTTAAAAAGAAAAAACAAAACAACAACTTGCAAAGCATGTCAAACGAAAACCAATTAGTATAAAGTTGGGTTTTGTTTTTTGTTCTCCCACCCCCCCGCTTTAATTTTCCTTTGACCCACTGAGGCTTAATTAAAATCTCTTGCTTATTAAAGTTTAGTATCTCTCTCCTGGTTTTTGGAAATGTGCTCCCTTTTATTTCCCCCATCAGAACTTGAAATTTTCCTAATTAAACCCTGAAAGGATTTGCTATCAATTGCTTGTGTTGTCTCTTATGATGACCTTTGTAGTCTCAAAGGTGCTTTTTTTTTTTTCCTTCCCACCCCTTTTTTAAACCCAATTGCACATACTTCTTGAATTGGGTATAGCAATAAAACTGGCCATGGAGCACCCTTGAGCAGCCTGCTGGATTTTTAACTTCCAAGGGATTTAAGCGCTTTCATTTGGAAGTTCAGTTGACTAAGTTAGTCCAAGATAGGAATGAACTGCTTTTTGTGGGTGACTTGTTTTTTCCTGCCTTTTTCATTGCCTGTTTGTGGGGCGGGGTGTGTGTGTGGGAGGCTTGGTTTTTTTTTCCTCAAGGTTGAGTTCAAGCATGCACATCTGTAGGCTTTCAAAGGACTAACTTCTGGGTTTGGTATCAAAAATAGTTTCCCTCGTTTTCCCTTTTCTCTCTCCTGTGGCCCTTCATATTCTTTGCCTTTACTTCAGAGTTTTCCTCACCTAATGTACAAAGAAAATTGCGATGTATATTTTCATGTAATTTGATTTTTGGAATTCTGTCACCTTCTGTAGTGAGTTCTTCCAAAATATAATTTTTTCCAATAATAACGTGTCAAACTGGCTTCTTGAGTATCTAAATAGGAATGGTAACTGCAGTTGGAGCACAACTTACCTGAACATCTTCAACAACATAACATCAGCAAACATTTGTTTGAATTTCACATATAGTATTCAATCTTCAAATAATTAAAAGGCAAACAAAACACACCTTTCTCCCTATTATAACCATCCTTGGCCCTTCAGTGAGCAAATACTAGCCTTGGACTATCTGATAACAAGACTTCTCCGAGTCTACCTGAAACGCCTTTCTACTGAAGAAACTTTATAAAGGAACTTGCAACAACTTGACTGTTCTCTGCTCTGTCACAGGTTTATCACAGCTTTTAACAGCACAGAGTAGCTCTAATGAATCAAGAGTTCCAGTGTTAGAGAGTCATCTCGTAAGAAGCCTTCAGTACTAATTTGCTAGCTGGCTGCACTTAATTTCATGATGCTGTGCAACATGCAGGTATTAAAAGGCACGTATTAGGTTTCTTGAGGGGTGGGGTGGAGGGAGATGACAGTTACTAGTGGCAATACAGCCATATGGGACAAAAAAAAGCTGTTTCGTAAGTATAAGCTGGCTTACAAGTAAATGTATTGCTTTCTTCCACGGGTGTTTTAGCTAAACATAGATGTGTTTAACTTCCACATTTACATATTGACTAATTATTTTGAGAAGTCATTAGTTAAGTTTGCTTTTAATTGGACAGCCTGCTCATGTAGGCGGGCAGATGGGTGCAGTACTTCAGAGCTCTTAGCGCCCGGACACAATAGCTGATTTTCGTTCCCGTTTGAGTGCTTGTCTAAAATTGCCTGAAAGGAGGTTTCTTGCCCACCAGCTGGCTACCCTTTTTCACTTATCTAAGAGTTGGGACTGTGCAGAATCTCAGTGACGTGGTGCCATTCTTTCCATAAACAAAACATTGGGAAGAAGCTACTCTTCTTAAACCTAGCAGTGGACTTCTTCCCCCATGGGCTGCCCTTCTTTTTCCCTTTCCACAGTGTATCTAAAGAGCTGGCAGCAATTCGAGATAATTGGTACTCACTGTTTTCAGCAGGTTAAACAGTGTTCTCCATTTTGTCGTCTTAAGTAACACAAACAATTCACAACTGACTCATCTGTAAACTTCAGCTTTATTTTTTTTTTAAGCTTACAGCTTTATTTTTCTCATTTGTTGCCCGAAGACTTACTTGTTTATTCTTTAAGGGGTAGGCCAGGAAATGTTAGTCTTGCATCAGTGGTATGGAAGAACTGTTAATTCCACAGCAGTATTGGTTCTTCTTTTTGTAAATTATTCAAATATAAACCCACTTCTGTTTGGCTTACCCGGGTGGTTTGTGACTCCATGTGACCCAGATATTCCAAAGGAAGGAGTGCTACTGTACTGTTAAGACATACAAGCTGCAGGTATGGCTAATGCCCAATGACTTAATGAAGGAGACAGCTGAGGGTTTGGTGCCAAGCATCCAGGTTGTAGAAAGCCTCTGGCAGGCGCAGAAATGGCCTATTCAACTTTTCTGTGCTGACAGTTGGCTTTTTGTTTATTCTTGCCCCTCCACATGAAAGGGATCTGGCTAGGAGGGTTCTGATACAACCAGCACTTTCTGCTTGGTCTCACGACAGGAACACTGTTGAAGAGATGCAGTACATACAAGTAGTACTACAATATTGTTGAATAATCGAGTAAACCAGCATTCTTACTCAGTTTCACTTGTACCAGGATCTTGTATCTAGTTTGGCTTATGTAGGTTGTTAGTTAATTCCACTTTTTCTAGTTCTCTGGACGCTTGTAATTATGGCTGAGTATTTGTGCTGGTTTTTCCAACACATGGTAGCGTGCTCTCCAGATAACGCTGCATCACTGGGGGGAAAGGCAAAGAAAAGCGTAGAATTTTAATAAATATCAAAGTAACATGGCCATCCTCATTCCTTTTTTATATTTCTCTATGCTGCCTGCCCCTTATGCATCAGAGAAGATCTCTGTAAAAAATCAGAAGGGCTGTTCAGCTAAAATTCTAAAATTCTTTCCTGGTGTGATGCCTAGAAAATGCTTACTGAAACTAGACCATCAATAAATGGAGAACATTAATGATGAAGTGATTACAAGTGTATTTTGGGTTTTTGGTAGGCTGATGGAGGGTGGACTTTTTATTGTGCCTGTACCATCTGGTGCCCTGCTCTTGGTACGGTGCCATCGCAGTGCAAACAGAGGAGCACCACAAGACTTAGAAATTCGGTGTGTCTTCAGAAGCACGTACGAGTGATTTCAAACCAAACCAGAAGGTGCTCGGGTTTTAAAGAGGGGCTGTAATAAGATGCCTTCCTGCACAGGCAAATCCTCTACAAAAGATGAGATTGCTGATTCCCCACATGCAATACGTCGCAGTAGTTTGAAATCTGATCTCTGTTGTTGCTCAGAAATTCAACAAAGACTAAATCTGATCAGGCAGTAATCACTGTTACCTTGCAGTTACTCAAGATGATCAGTAACACCCATAACGCGGTGGTGTAAGTTAGCTATGTAGCAAAGACGGACACATTTGTCATTAAGCTGTGAAAAATGAGATGGGCCATGTTTCATGATCTGCCTAGAAACCACAGCCTGTGGTTCTCCTAGGTCTAGGCCTGGTTCTGGTTTTGCCATTTTAACCAACAGGCACAGAAAACAGGCCTGAGGCAGAGTTACTTCTCAAAGATCACTGAAGTGAAGGTGAAGTCTGGAGAAAATTCTGTAAAACAACACTGTGCATAACGTGTTGAAACATTTATTTGAAATTTGCACTTCAAACAAAAAAATTGCTGTTGAATCAGTGTAGAATATTTTGGTATTTCTGTTGTATCTCGGCAGGGAAGATCACGAGCGATGAAGACAGTCGAGGGTCAGCTCTGTTGTACACATGGCTTCAGAACATGATCTCGTTACTGTTCCTTGGCCGCTGCCTGTCTCGACTCTCAACCACCCGCTTTGCCCACTGGGTACCGATCCAGTTGCCAGGACTGTTGACTCTGAAACAAAATCAAATCATGCAGGAGCTGAAGTAGCGATGACAGAAGTAATGGCTGTGTGCTTAGAGACCCCATCAGACTGAAACCCCGTGTTGGCACTCCCATTTGCTGTCCTGGAGCCGGGTGGGCAGGAGAAGGCACACATTGCTTTTGGGGTGTGCTGAAGCCAGTGCACGATGGTGCCTTTCCATGCAGGTGGAACCCACCGCAGGTGAAGGGAAGGCGACCACCATCTCGCCTCGGCCCCGTGGTTTCCCCTGCTGCAGGCCATTCTTCTCCGGCATCTTCTGGCCCTCCAGCTCTTGCTGTCGCCCTTCTGCTGCCAAGGCGGCCATGGTGCTGCTCGACAGCCCACACGAGGCACCACCCGGTCAGGACGCCCCAGCTGAGAGGGACACAGACACCTCACGGCGGTTTACCCCAGCCACCGGTTGCGTCCTGCCGCCGGGGGCCAAACGCCTCAGGCGCAGAGCCGCTGGGCTTCCGGAGGGGACGGGCAGCACCGGCGGGGCGGGCCCGGGGGGCGTTCCCCAGCTGTGGCGGGGAAGCGCCGCCGGTATAAAGCGGAGCGGGGCGGAGCGGCCCGGCCCAGCCTAGCGTGTCTGGGGCTCCCGCTGAGGGCAGGCGGNAGCGCCCAGGCTCGGGCGGCGGGGCGGGCGGTGGCTCTCGCGAGAGCAGCGGCACCGGACCCAACATGGCGGAAGGTAAGGGGGGGAGCCGGGGCTAGGGCGGGCCTGGCACGGCCGCCTTGGTCCCTGAGGAGGGAGGTTTTTGGGGTAGCTGTGGCTCTGGGTGGTGCGGAGCCCGGCGGGACATCCCGCTGCCCCTTGCCCGCAGCGGGCCGGCCGGGCGGAGCGGCGGCGGGAGAGGGATGGCGGCTGCAGCGCTCGGCCAGGGCCGCCCCGGGCGCGGGGGGCGGCGGCTTTGCTTGGGGTCAGGCAGAGGGGCTGCGCTGCAGGTCACTTGCTGATGGGAGTTCTCTTGTCGAATTTGGGCTCTGATGAGATCTGCAGAACTCCGAGACGGCTCTTGCTTGGGTATTTTGTAATTGATAGCTTGGAGGCTATCAGTTACACCACTTCCAAATTAATTTAACTGAGGTAATGAGATTTGAAAAAAACACTTGGATCTTTACAGTCCTACTCCTTTCTGCAAGATAGAAGCTTCCTCTTTTCCTCCCTGGAGGAAACTGAGTCGGCAAACTGAGCTAAAATGCCCCAAGTTACAAAGGAAATTAACGCTCTAACTTCCAGTCTTAAAGCACAGCCTTCAGCTCTTGAAGTGCAACTCTCAGACAGTGGTAGAATTTTAAAACCACTTGTGGAAGATTAACTAGGACGTAGCAGATGCTGATCTGGCATGCATCAGCCAAGGGGATGCTGCAGTCAAACTGGTTAAATAAATCTTCAGAGCAGCTCCTAACTTTGTGTGCTGAAATACCGCTGTTTCATGTTTAGCTGACCAGCTCCTTAGACTTGTTCTAAGCCTTGGTGGTCCAGTTCTGGTGGGCATTAGATGTCTTCAGGTGGTGAAACTTTCCTTGCTGAGGCTCTGGTTCAGGGTCCTGCTCTGCAGAATGAACCTGCAATTGATGCAAGTCCTATTTCAGACATCTGTACTTCCCAAAGATTCTTCCCTAACTCAGGTAATTCTCTGATCTTTTGGATACTGAAAGCACATGACCAATGAGTGATCCTACATGAACAGGAGCAATAAGCTGGAGTTACAGCTCTCCGTACTCAGTTCCTATAATATCTGGGTAGAGGGGCTCATTTTGTGCGTTAAAACAAAATACCTATCTGCAGCAACACTTTTCTACTTAAGAACTGATGGTATTGGAGAGTCAGATGAAAAGTGGAGGCTTATTAAGGAAGGTTATCTGCTCAGAAGCTGAGTGCCTTTTCTTATGGAAATGTTGCTTCTGTGTGCAGAAGTCCTGAATTAGATTTATTGCAATTACTAGCTACCAATTGGCTGAACAGTTTATAAAGACAAGAGCTGAGCTTCCTCTTGTAAGTTGTGTAAGAGTTCTGTTCCACCAGTTCCAGAGGATGCTAGGTTACATGCAGACACAGGTAAAAACTGTTGGATTAACGTTTTGAGCCTAGAGCAGCAGGAAGTATGCTGTAGTACTTTGGGACGGTTGTCAGGGTAAAGATCATAAGTGTGCAAAAATGAGGAAGAACAGGAAAGCAGTAACTTCTACAGCCTTGGGGAGATGGGAATCAGTGTGGAACAGTAGACGAAGGACCTGACTTGAAGGGGGTAAGGAAGTAATATGTTTTTCTGAACTACTCCACTTGGATCCACTTCATAACTAAACAAATGCTTATCCATATTGTTTCTGTCACTGCTTTTGGTGGGTGGGATGGGCAGTATAATGAGTTCCACTAGACCCTCCCTCTAGTTTTTAGTACACGCTATCTATCATCCCACTGCCTGTTGCCTCCCTACTTATCTCATTGAATTCAGCTGTCTAGTTGTTCTCGAGTGCCTTCTCCTGTAAGAAAATGTCTGTAGCCTTTTCTGAAGTCCTCTTTAAAGTCTTTGCTATGGAGCATAAACTTCTGCCAGTTCATGAGATGCTAGTCTAGTTGCCAGAAAGATGTTAACAAACACTGCTTTTATTTTCTTGTCCAGCCATCTGTTAACTCCATACCTGGACTATGGGTTCAGAAAAGGAGTTACTTTGTGTGCACTTCTCTGCTGAACCCAGGCGTCCTCCTCGCTGATGCATGTGGATTGATGTTTAGCCAGAGGTTTACTGATATCTTCCAGTAAGGCTGTCCTTTCAGTGTCTTGATGCAAGGATCTTCATTAGATGTGTGTGTGTGCATGCAGCAATTGTATGTTATACTTGGGAGACAGTCAAGTGAATGGTCATATATAATGTAGACTGGCAATAATATGTGCTCTGTCAAAATGATTGCCAGCTTGAAGATACAACGGTCATTCTACATTGATTTTTAAAAAGTGACGGCACTTTTTCACCCTTCCAAAATTGAGGACTGGAAATAGTAAACTTGGGGCTGTGGTGCTACTTGTTTAAATGGAGGTGGTGCTTCTACCTGAGATTGAGCGGGTTCCTCTTTTAAAGCAACTCTTCCTTTAAGTAACTCTCTTAACTCTTTTAAAGGGAAAACTTGAGGCTTTCTCTTTTGCAGTGAATGTTGATTAACGGGACACTGAGGAATGTCTTGAATGTGCACTTGAAATGCGCTGTAAGATCCAATACCAACTGCAGGTGTGCAGTAGTACCTCTTACACAGCTACAGGGTGTGCACGTTGTCATGTAGAATAAGAGCAGCTCTTATTTATTGGTTCTGTTTGACCTCCAACCCCACGGCAACAGCTCTCGTAATTTTTACAGCAAGCATTTACCAATCCCTCTTGCTGAGGTTGCAGGAGGTGTATGCTGTCAATCTGAAACCAAGATTTTTCAAAGCTTCAGCTCTTTGAGGTACTTCCAGTGCCAGCAGTGATTGTTTTGGATTGCCCTGGAAGCAGCAATAGCAAGCTGGATTGTCAGCTATGCGTAAAGCTTAAGCTATCACTGTTTGAGGGTTTAAGGCAGTTCTGCATTGGGTCCTATTGACTTCAGAGTAGTTTGGAGTCAGGGTGTTAACCTTCTGGTACTGATTCTTTATTCCCACCTCCACAGTCTCATTGTTTGACTGGAAGATGCGATAGTTCTTCAAGGTGATATATGCTATGAGGTTCAGCAGGAAATGTTTTGTTCCTAGCATTTGAATGGCACCTAAAAAACTCACTGTATGAACACCGCCACTGTTCATACACTGCTTCTTGGTGTGGTTCTTGAGTGTCTTTTGGTGATTGCTCTTGGCTTCTATCAGAGTTTTGCTCTCCTCAGTAGGACTTGCTTTGTGCCACCCTTGACATGTTCCTTATGAATCAGTCAGGAAGAAGCAGTTGCTAAAAAAACATGTCCTTCTAGTTCTGGGAACACTGAAACTGCATTATCCTTAAATAGAAAGAATAGAGCAGAATTTCAAACCCTCTTTGAGGGTTCGTGTGGTTTTGGTAGCACAATTCTGAGATCATAGTATGTTTCATTAGAATAAGGTAAGTATCCCAAAAGAGATTATATCTATTAACTTTTAAAGGATGAAGCTAAATAAAAGACTCTTGAAGGAAGTACACTGCCAAACCTGCTTAAGTAGTATTAGCTGAAGAGTAAAATAGGGTAAATTACTGTCTGTTTATCCATTACGGTAGTTCTTAAGTTAAAAGACTTATGAGGGAGCATTTGCTGCAGCAGTCCAAGAGGACAGACTAAATGAGGCATTCTCTCTGCGGCTGAGCTAGAGAAAAGATGCTCTGCCCTGGGGACCTGTGTTGGAGCAAGGCCAAGGTCAGCTCTGCTGTTGAACTCTTCTGCAGAAGCACGGAGAAAACACTGGTCAAGAGAGCTCGGTTTCTCGTTTGTAGTAGTGGCTCCCATTCAGTAAATATTTGAGAAAAATTGTTGAACATCGAATTCCTGGCTGATAAGGAGTAATCTTGTAGGAACTTTCCCACTTAAAATCATTGGTTAGCTTCCAAATTTCTCCTCCCTGCCCCCTCTCATTTTAGGACTGGTTTTGGATTTGTACCTTATTTGGAAAATCATCTTGGTGATGGGGGGAAATAATCAATTAAGCACAATGGTAGCTACATACAGTTTGTGTGACTAATCCATGAATAAGTATTCGTAAGTTGGACTGTTTTTAAGCACGTGTACAGATGTTTTCTTCCAGCAGTGAAGCAGAGGCTTTTCGCATAGGTGGCCTGGGTTGAGTTCACCGTACTAATTTATCATGACATGTTGTGGAGTGACCATTTAGGTGTGGTGGAAAAGCAGGTTCTGCAACGGGATGGAAATACTTGATCAGGGATCAGATTCCCAGGCACTGTTGCTGTGCTGCTCCTGAATTGCAATAGTCACCATGGACCTGACCCTGCGTAGTGATGCTGTGTCGGTGCAGTGCCTCCAATGGAGGAATGTGTCTGTGTGCCAGTGGTAACTATAGGATTTTATATATTTTTTGACTGGCCTTTAAAACGTAGATTCTGGGGAGAATCTGTTTTCTACTCTGGCCATTTCTTAAGGAGTTTCTTAGATGACAGTGTGCAGAGTTCTAAACAGGTTGGTTAAGTGCTCTGAGGTAGATACGGTACATCAGCAACTGTTCCAATGCTCACTTGTTGTTGATGCCTCAGCTGTAAAATCAAATGGCATCTTCACTGAACTGAATGAATGGGTAAGAACTGAAGAGTTAGTCCTCTACCCCACCATAACTCCCACAGTTAGGGACTCCCATGATTTTAGAAAACTTAGCATTCCTGACTGGACAGGATTCAGGAACTTTCTTTGTAAGTGAGTTCTATCACTGTGTTATGATTTTTCGATGTGTTTATGGCTAGCAGTGATATAAAATAAAAAGTTTAATACTGGGATTGAGATTCTCAAGTAGGGTGGAAGAGGAGAGGCTCTTACTGGGGTGTTCTGTGATTAAACTAGATGTGTGGTATGCTTGTAGGGTCAAGTTAACTTCAGGTGCAAAACAAAGGTGGTCATGTTCCAATCTTGTAGTAACACTGTGTGCCTCTGCAGAGGAGGTGGCCAAGCTGGAAAAGCATCTGATGCTCCTCCGCCAGGAGTATGTAAAGCTGCAGAAGAAACTAGCTGATACAGAAAGAAGATGCAACCTTCTGGCTGCCCAGGCTAACCAAGACAATGCCAGTGACACCTTCATCAGTCGACTTCTTACCATTGTAGCTGAACTCTATCAGCAGGAGCAGTACAGGTAAGAAATGCCCCTCTGGGGAAAGAGGCATTACAGGAACCTTTGACTTTGACTGCAATAGGTACTAGTCTTTCTCTGCTGCCTGGTATGAATAGGGTCCTCAGTTGCAATTGCAGTTGGAAGAGCATGCTAAGATCAGGTAGCGTACTGAAGCCGACTCTTGAATCAAGAGCTCTAAGCAGAAGTTCATCTCTGAGACTGACATTTAAGACAAGTTCAAAGAAAATTCACTGTCAACAGCAAAGCTCCCTTTGACCAGAAGTAATTTTAAACTAATCTGTATTTAGTTGATGGATTAATTACACGATGTATCTTCTACCAACTGGAAAGCCCTCCTTTCTCGAAAGGATATGTCCTTGAAACCAGTTCTGTTCTCCTGTTGTGTGTAAAAAAACCTGATTAAATTGGCCTGTCTGGCTATATGATGTCACAGGTCTTAGATGGTGATGTATGTGACTTAATGGTATAAGTGATACTGTATCTTTGAATCTTAACACAAAATTAGGTTTAATGGTTTATTTTCTACAGGCGCATTAAGGATCTGGATGCCTTAACTGATTTAGTTCTGAGACTACAATGACACTTATCAATGTTTTTGCTATTATGGAAAGCAATGCCAGTATAGTAAAGGAGTTCAGTCATTTAAGGGGGGAAATATATAGTTTTGATTAAAATTTCCTTCCTCTGACATCTCTTCATGAGCCTTCCTGAGAAAACGCTCTGTGCCTGGTAGAACTTACTATAGCATGCTGGGTAAAAGATTTGTTATGTAGCATATGTCAGAAGAGCTGGATCACTTCAATTCTGTTCAGCTTTTGAGTTTTAAAGGCGTAGAATAGTGGTCTAGTTATAAAAGGAGAAAGGAAGTAAGTCCTAATGCAAGTTTTGTTAAGTAACATCTCTGTATTTTGCACTTCAGTTTGTAGCAGTGCTTTGATTTAGAAAATGGTCTGGAAAATACACCTACACAGTCAGAACATTTAGAAGCTATGGGATTTTAAAATAACAGGGCAGGTACTTTCTAACTACAAAGGATAACCTGGTCTTAAAGGGGTCAGAATGAAATCAAAGTGTTCTTGAAAGCTGCCTCCTGGGAACTGGGGATTCTTGGAGTCTGCCGTGTACTTAGACTACCGTCAAACATCATTTGTTCTCTTCCTGGTCTTGCCTGGAACCATTGGTGCTTAGCTGACAGTATTAGTATGGACACTGCAACATAAATATTTAACCTCAAGATTGTTGGATTTTCTTATCTGCTACAATAGCTCCCTTGCATTTTATTTTGAAATGGTTAAAAAAAACAAAACCCCAAACACTTTAAATATTAATGCCTCATTGCATTTCTCCCTAGAAAAATTAAGAACTGTCATTTGGCAATATGTTCTATTTAAGCAATTAAATGTATTTTGATGCCTCAAAAAAACTTTGAACCTAAATATGGATACCAGGGCACAGATACTATGGAGATACTGAATCCATACATATCTAAGCACAGGGGAAGCCTGCGTTATACACGTATATACTTTTTTCTCTTACCAGTGATCTGAAGATAAAGGTTGGGGACAAGCACATCAATGCTCACAAATTTGTCTTGGCGGCACGCAGTGATACTTGGAGTCTTGCCAACCTTGCCTCAACAGAGGAGCTGGATCTGTCAGGTCAGTCGCTGCTTAGCAGTATGATGCTTAGATTGTCTTTAGGATGACTGATGAAAGGGCCTGTTGGGAAAAGGCTCTTTATGTACCTTTTAGACTACTACTGTCCACAAAAAGTGGTGCTTAATTCATGAATTATGGAGTTCTGTCTCTGAAACTTGGTAGTACCCTTGTGAACTTAGTGCTGGTGCTAGTTAAATCAATAACCTACCTTCTTTCTCTTTAATGAACAGGGGTTGAGAATGGTGGCCTGTTTCTTTTCTAGAGTCAACTAAGCGTAATGAAAAACAAATCTATGTGGAGGAGCTTGACTTCTTCCTTTCTAAGGACAGGGCTTTTTGAGGTAGTGTGCATAATTTCTGAAGTGTGTCATGGAAATACCTTGCTTCTTGTTAACACAGTGTGTGTGGGAAATGAATAAGAATACTGACGTGTTATTAAAAAGTTACTTGCTTTGGCACTTTGATACCATTGCAAAATAGGTGAGGAAGAGAAGTTTTCTAAAAGACAGTCTTCTACAAGATGGTAGTTTTGTTTTCCTGTAGCTCTTGCATGTGCTTACACTGGGCAGTATTTCTGCAGATTGAACCTCTTAACAGACTTTTCTTCTGTACTTAACAGTATAGAAGTCTTGTACAATTAATTCGTGAGCAATAAAAACAGGCATGAAGTTAAGCAGGTTTGCTGGCTGGCATGTTGAATATTAAGCATTGGCTTCACTTTCTGCACTTAATATTACCATGAATTGTAAGTGCAGACAAACTGGAAAGAAGCAAGTCAGAGCAAGCTGGTTTTATGAGACAGGATAGGCTTTCTTGCATAGGGATTTATGGATCTTTCTGCAGCCGCAAGAAAACAGATGCCGAGTGTTTTTTAAACTGAGTGCTATGCTAACAGAAGATTATTACCAAAAAGCTCTTATGTTAATTGTTTTGTCTCGTTGCAAATGGCAGTCCATAGCATTTCTAGCTCCACATTTAAGCTAGTCTGAGAATCTCAAATGTAACTGAAGTCTTGCATGTTTAACAATGCAAACACTTCCATTATAGAATGATGCTTAAAATAAGTGCTAGTGAATGATACTTTCTACTATGTAAAATGAAATTTTTTAGAAAGTTTGATAAATGGCACAAGGACTAGGTTATGAAATAGTTGTAGCAAGTAACAAGTTGTTCCCTAAAAGCTGTCATGGTTTTCTTAAGAACTTGCAAGTTAAGATTGCCTGAATCCTAACTTCAGAGTACAGGCAGCATTTAAAACTGAGTGTTTTCAGAGTTCATGTAATCTGCAGAATTTTCTGCTCTTTAAGATTCCCTTGTTGGGAGGGAGAAAATGAACTCTTATCTCTGCCAAGGCAGAGCTGATACTACAGCTCAAGTAGGTTTTCTGATTACTTCAAGTTCAGGAAAAGATACTACCCTTACTAAAACCTCCTGTTTCTTAGGAGGCAGTCTATGTGCTATCCCAAGTACTGTCTAGTACTCTGCAAATTATCTGGGGCAGCCCTCCGTGTAAAGGATATGTGTTTTAGGGTGGGTATTTCAGTGTCTTAAACATGTATGTTTGTGTTTTAAAAACAAACAAAACGGCTTAAGGGGCTAATGTTATTTTTCTAAATGAATGGTATTTTTGTTGTGATTGGTCTGATTTTTATGTTGTAGAGTAGTTTCATCTACAGCCTTGTAAGTAGGATTGTCACTATGCTTCTGACTAGGTGACAAAGGTCCCTGGCCACTGGGCTTGTGTATCTTGTGTCCTGTGGTGTAGGTGTCTAGTTTTCTTGCTGTGTAAAAACATCAGGCTTGTGATCAGTGTTGTAAACGCCTGAAATCTAACTAGCTTCTCAAACTGACTTTTTTTTCACCTTTCTTAAAAATGGTTCCCAGCTGTTTTAAGTACTTTGTCGTCATTACCAAGGTGCAAGTACCTTTATTGGAATGCAACAGTTCATAACATATGGCTATAATATAAAAGAGGGAGGATTCCTAAATTGAAAAGGGGATTTGTGTTTGTCCATGTAGATGTGGATTTAATCATATGTGAGGGACCAAAGACTTTAAAGGGGCATCACTGGCCCCTAAATATGCGGTATTTGTGTAGCAGGTAGATGTTACAGGGCTCCCTGCATTCTGTACAGTGTTCCAATGGGGAAAAAAGGGTTTTCCCCCTTGGTGCCAGCATTGTTCCTAGTTTCAAGTTCTGACCAGTTTTGCCTTTATTTTGACATTTTGATTGAACTAAAGCAGTACAGTTTCAACGAGGCTATCTTTTCTTTTTTTCATGGTAGCTGTGGCTTTAACGGTCAGAGGAATACCAGCTACTTGAACAGGCGATTGTTCTTTGGGTATTTTATTAATCCCTGTTGCTCCCTGTACTAGATGCTGACCCAGAGGTAACCATGGCAATGCTGCGGTGGATCTACACAGATGAACTTGAGCTAAGAGAAGATGATATCTTCTTGACAGAGCTCATGAAACTGGCTAATAAATTTCAGCTCCAGCTGCTTAGGGAAAGGTGGGTCTTGGCAAATACAGTGAATCTTCTTGAACTCTTCAACCTTGTTTGGATAGAAATAAGAAGATAGCTACTGGCAATTGGATCAAATGTTGCTTTTTCAGTCTCGAGGTTTTCAGTAATACAACACGACATTCAGTTGATCACAGGAAACAAAGCCTTGCACTACAGTTAAACTGTAGCAGTTTGTTCTCATAACTTTTACGTTTACTTTCCAGTTCCTCTCCCAGTCAACTAATAACCCTAATTTGTCATTAAGAGGAAGCAGAGATCAGTTAGTAACAAGGTCTGGAAAGTTGCAGGAAAGGAATTGTTAAAGAGAATGCTAGGAAGAGTCAATGGCAAGTAGCTTGCAGTATTAAAATGGCACAAGTGAAAACTTCAATAGTTGTTCTGTGCATCTTGGTGGCAAATTTTCTTCATAAAGGTTAATGTAACACTGCAATGTTTTGTCATTTTGAGGAGATCATGATTAACACCATTCTAGTAGGGGCTAGGTTGTTATCTTGAATGTATAGAGTGCTCTAAATAACCATTTAGAGTTAGCAAGAAGCCTGAGAGTACAAATTGAAACCTCTTCAAGTTTTGTACAACTTTGAAGACTTGAATTTAGTCAACAATAAAATATGTGTCTGGGGCTGTAATAGTACATAGCACTCTTAATCTGTGATTTAACTGTGACTCAACATGAAGCAAACTAAACTGCTGTCAGTTCTTCTGCCCAAAGAAGTTGACATCTATAAGGCCAATGCTAAAACTGCCTTCAACCTTTATACCAGCCAGAATTGTCTTCATGTTGTACTACCTAAACATTCCTCAGCTGTTGTCTGTTCACGGTAGCCTAGTGACAAGTCCACATGCAGTATGCTACTAGTATTTATTAGATGTCTTGGTACGTACGTGTACCTGGAGACAAGTGTTTCCATTCTTTTGTGCTTGGAGATCACTGGCATGTTTAACTTCATTTTGATGTACTTGGATTTTCTTACTATCAAATCAAACTACTAACTTCAGACCTATAAAGATTTGTTGGATCTGCTGTTAAAATTTATCTCTTCTCTTTACGAATCAAATAGCTGTATTTGGCATGTCTCTTTCTATCTTTGGCACAAAAGCTGCTTGTGGTCATTGTAGTACTTGCAGAGATAGACATCTTCCCTACTTCATAACAGTGAATGAACTGCAGTTTGTTCCCTTGGCAGAACTAGGATGCCCATCTTTGCTTGCAGGCTCCAGTGGTATGTGGTATATCACGGGACCTTGGCTTGGATTATGCTTTAATAGGAGCCTGCTCTCATGGAAGCTGCCTTACAGGGCTTATGTTGCTTAGCCTTACGGTAAAGCAAGGCCAAGCCTTTTTCTACTGGCATCTAGGAAAAGGAGTATGTAGGACCCTGTTACAGCACGGGTGAGTGATTACAGTAAAGCTGTTTCCTGGTTACTGAACGCTGGCTTTCCTATTTTGACAGATGTGAAAAAGGAGTTATGTCACTAGTTAATGTCAGGAACTGCATTCGTTTCTATCAGACTGCTGAGGAGCTGAGTGCTAGCACTCTTCTGAATTATTGTGCTGAGATAATTGCAAGTCACTGGGTAAGTACTGTCAGAAGGAAGCAAAGAAAAATATTTGCAGAATATAGGAACTTAATCAGTAGAATTTTGCTTAACTTACTGTACTGTCAAACCTCAGGAGTATCTCTTGGTATGCCAGCATTCAAGCATTCCAGTTGGGATGGGGATTACATGGATTCCTGATAACTTTCAGTGACTAAAGTGACCTATTACGCTGACCCTTATATGTCTGCAAGGAGCAACAGTGTTGATAAAAAGCTGTGAAATCTGCCTGCCCTGCCCCCTGGTGTGAGCGGAGGGGCTGCTTCTGAGGCAGGAGTGACTTTTCCCTTCCCATCTGTCTCAGTTATCTTTATAATATGTGCTTTTGACACTGTGTTATTTGGTATTCGCTACAATACTAATTCATAATTATATGTTTGAAACAAAGCACGTTAAATGGCTCCTTCTCTAAGATTTTTTTTTTGTTGTCCTTAGAGGTTATGTCCATTGTCTATCTTGGCATGAATGTCTTGACAGGGGAAGTAGCTTGTAAGCCTGAGGAGTTCTTCTACTCATTGGAAATTCTTCACTGTAAAAAGCATCTTAGTTTCCTAAACATGAGCCAAACCAAAGGGACTGTGTTCTAATAAGCAAGAAGGTTGTTTATCAAATCTGCGACTCTGAACTGTTTAGAAGTTCATTCATAGTTGGTTTCTGCCTATACAGATCACAAATCCCAGGCCTGCTTTTACTTCTAAAAATAATCCAGGGAAGCCAGGGAAGAATTTATCTTCTGTAATGGAGGGAGTGGTGAGGAGTCTTGCAACCGACTTGGAAGTTTCACTTGCTCTGATCTGTTATTTTGAGGAAAGTTTGATTAACTGAGTAATGGATTAGCCTTTAAAATAAGACTTGTCAACAGCAGACTACTGCATGAGGATTTAGGTTATTCTAAATCTAAAATGTGTCATCCAGATGTGAATGATTTTTTTTTTTTGGCTAATGCCAAAGCAGAAGGGAGTGCTTTGATTTGTGAATGTATAGTAAAGATTCTTATATCTGAACCTGCAGGTCAGCCATTTTAACCCTTTCCTGCTTCTGGCTCCTGACACTGTATTCTACCTGCAAATGAGGTTGTTCTTGTTTAGTCAAATGAGCACTAACTCAAACCTGAGGTCTCTAGACCTCTAAGTTTCTGTTTACTTTTATTTGGAGTTTTTCAAAGTTCTTTGGAGTTGTCAGTCTTCAATGGTTGTAGTCCTTTTTGTCAGAAAGCGCTAATCTGTGATTTAAGTCCAGATAGAGAATTAGTTTAGAGACCAGATGTTAATCTACTGTAATGTCTGGTGAAATGCTAGTTTTCTATGTCTGTAGACAAAAGGGAAGAAAAATCTCACTAACTGATCTTGAAACTAAATTGTAAAATGTAAAAGTTCCTGAGTGCTTCTTCCTGGTCTTAAAAGGCTACCTTGGCTTGTTCCTGCTGCTTGTGATGTTGTCAAAATGGAGCTTTTAACTGAACTTGTTTTGTGGACTTCATAATGACATTGTGCAATGCCTTATTTATAAATAAAACAGGAACACTGCTTACCCTTTTCTTTTTTATTGCTTCTAGGATGACTTGCGTAAAGAAGACTTCAGTAGCATGAGTGCTCAGTTGTTGTATAAAATGTTCAAGTCAAAGACAGAATATCCCTTGCATAAGGCTATTAAAGTTGAGAGAGAAGATGTAGTCTTTTTGTATCTTATTGAAATGGATTCACAGGTATAGTAAGACTGGCTTGATCTGTCTTCTAGAACTTGGTGTTTCAAATAACTAGTTCCTAACTACCAGTCTGATCCTTGTTACTGATTTTTGTCACTGATTCTTATTTGCATGTTTATCACTGCTATAGCTACTTCTGTGTGTGTAATGGAGGTCTAGTGGTAAGGGCTCTAGAAAGACATAATTCAGAAGTGATTCATAATGCTTTTAAAAAAATCTTACATATATCAGATTAGATATAATAAAATGTCAATACGTGATATTGCTATGCACGTTTAAAGCTGAATGGTATAGTAGTCAATGTTGTTGCTTTATGGCAGTTCAGTAAGCATCGTTTATTAGAACAAATGCTCTTCCTCTTTTACTGAACGTTTGAAATTACAGATATTTGTTCTGTTTGGATGGACGTACTCTGAACAGCTATCAAATAAATTGTCCCTCAAAAAGGGGGACAGAAAAATTATTCAAATATTAATTATCAAGAATTATTCAATTAGTTCTTTAAGATGCCTCAAATTCTCATTGAGAGCTGGGACTGTAGCAGTACTTAGCGCCCTCAGGTGCTAATCCAATTGGGATTTGAGGTATTTTAAAGGAATAGTTGAATAATTCTTCCTAGTACTATGTTGAATATGCCTATATAGGCAACATCTTTTAAGAGTGTACTAGTCTTGCTTCCTGTGAGTTAAACAAGGCTTGCAAACCGAAGTCCTGTTTTCTCATGGAACAGCCCTTTAGGTAGACTTGCCTGTGGTGATGCTTGTCTGCTGATTCTTTTCCTGTGTAAGGCCTACTTACCTAAATGCATCACTGGCATTTTGCATTAGAGCTGAAGGTCTAACATTGTGGTAGTTGGAACAGACTGTTAAAATGTGATGTTGGGCTGGTGAGCATACCTCTAACTTATGTAAATTCACTGAATCTGTGTTGCAGCTTCCTGGGAAGCTCAATGAGTTGGATCACAATGGTGATCTTGCTTTGGATCTAGCCCTCGCCCAAAGATTGGAGAGTATTGCAACTACACTGGTCAACTACAAGGCTGACGTAGATAGGGCAGACAAGAGAGGCTGGAGTCTATTACATAAAGCCATCCAAAGAGGTAAGTAAAAAAGGTATGAAGCCTTGTTAACTTGCAGTTGTTCCTAGTGTGGAATATATATTCCAAAGTTTATTCCTGTGTCACTTTGTAGTTGACACTTCAGTTAGAAAATTGTAGTCAAGGATGAACTTTTTCCTGTTTCTTTTTTTTAAACTTAAAACCAAACAAATTCTTATTTGGGATCTGAAAGCTAGCCTGCTGGATGGTGAACTAAACTTATGCTATGTGACATCCAGAAGCAGTCTAGTATTGTCTGCTAGAAGAAGAAATGTAGGGAGATACTGAGAATATCCTAATTTGACAACAAATAATTGAATCGAGCATGGCAGCCTAGTCATAAATAAAAATGAAGCCTTTTTTCTAGACCTGGGTTGAATGCAGCATATGCTTCTCTGTGATTATGGTTAACAGCAAGGGTCCTTGCTACTGGACAGCAGTTTTAGCGGAGGAAAAACTGACTGGAAGAAGATGAGGAGCAAATGGAGATGCTTCTATGTCAGTCTGAATATCTTCAAAGCTCCGGTGGATAGCGTAGCGCTCAGGGTGGAGTCGGAGTACAACTACATGATTATACTGAGCTGTTCTCCACCTTAGAGTAGAAAATGCATCTTATGAGAACTGGAGCACAGTAGGACCTGGTTGCTGCGGCTGCTGTACTCTGACGGCATTGGAGCAGCAGCATCTTGGCCCATGGCCAAAGCCTGGTAAAAATCTGTAGTGAACACCTCGTGCTACTAGTTGCCTGCAATGATAAATTTGGCAGCTCTATTTGTTCCAGAAAGCCAAGCACAACAGGAACCTTAGCTGTGAATGGACCTCATGGGTATTGTAGTGCTACAAATTAAAAGCATAAGTTTATTTTAAACAGCAAGCTCTTTTGGACTCTTAGAAGTAGTTTAAGTTATGTAAGTTCAAAATGCAGCTCCCAACTTCTTCCTTTAATCTCCTACATATCTAAACAGGGTAATGCTGGTGTCTGATCCTGTGAATGAAACTTCATCAGCAGGAGTAGGAGACCTTCTAGGCATAGGTCAGTGTTGTGATGGTTACAGCCCTATAAAACACTGGAAAGATTGCAGCAGGCTGCTCTTAATACTTAATACTAGCATTTGTCCTTTAGTTTTAATGTCTGCTTCCAGTCTAAGCTAGAGCTCTGAGAACAAATGCTTGCTTTTCAGTAACCAAAGCTTCAGTGAATTAATCACTGTTAACAATCACATGTTCTGGAAATGGAGCTAAAGCAAACTGTCTGAACTTGCCTCATGATTCTTATTTTTTATGATCACTGGAGTGTTGGGGGAATGTCAGATATGGAAATCAGAAAATGGGATTTTGGTTTTTCCTGGCAGAGATAAAGGCGAACAGTTGTCGTTGTTCTCCAGTCTTGCATTCAGGACAAGCAACTTGTGAATGTGTCTATTCAAAGTAATCTTTGGATAAGGGGAATTAGTATTATCCTGAAGTCATTCTCTGCATCTCGGTGTTTCAAGTCCAAGGTTTCATGTACAGAAGTGGGCCTAAGTTCTGGCTTCTGAGAAGCTCTCAAGAGGGAGTTCTTAGGAATACTGCGCATGGTGGGTCTAACTGTTGAAGCCCTTACCCTATATATAATTGGGCTTAAACTTTCAAGAGCAGAGGCTGTGTTATTGCTTGTTGGTGTAGCAAGACTGAACAGATGCTGACTAACTTCAACTACACACTTCTGACTGATGCTCTGGAATAGCACCTTTTGTTCAAAAACTACTTGTATGTTTAGTCTCACAGTTTGTCCAATTGTGCACTAAAGCAGCAATGGATTTATCTTGATAGAGGAACTAGCAAACTCAGTATCGCCGTAACAAGTAAACTAATGTGTGAACTTGAGTCACGTGTAACCTCTGGGCAAAACACATTTTCCAAGGGGTTGTTATGAAATATTTTAATCCTGACTTTGCAGTGAAGTGTTCTTGAAGTTACCTAGTGCTAGGGCATTCTAAGAGCAGACACTTGTATTGGAATGATTGTATAGTATGGAGGGAAATCATGTGTATCCAGTTTCTGGACTTGCGTGAAGTATGTGGTGTATACAAAGTATTTATCGATAAATAACCTTGTTTTGTTTCACAAAAGGAGATAAATTTGCAGCAAACTTTCTCATTAAAAACGGTGCCCGTGTGAATGCTGCTACACTGGGAGACCAGGAGACACCTCTGCACCTTGTGGCATCGTACAGCCCCAAGAAGCATTTGCCAGATGTCATGGCAGAGATGGCACAGATAGCAGAGTCCCTCTTGCAGGCTGGAGCCAATCCAAATATGCAAGACAGCAAAGGAAGGTAAATACCGGGTGAAGTAAAGTCTGCTGGTTTAACAGATAATACTGTGGTGATTGGATGTAGCTTACTAAGAATCTGCTCAGGTCTGCCAGCAAAGCACAGGTGATGATGGAAGCAGGAAAAGTGAATTCATTAATTCAGTTTGGGACCTGTGGGTAGCACTCAAAGCAGAAAACTTTGCAGGCTGAATGATACCCTGTCGTGACCAACTAAACATAGCCCAGCTGTAGAAACTGTTAAAACACGTGGCACACAATTAGTTTGCCTTTATTGAATCACCAAACAGTAAAGCAAGCAAGCTAGCTAAGATGACAGATAGTATTCCTGAGAGGTGATTCTCTCTGAAGCTGTCAGTGAAGCTGAAATGATCTCAAAGAGCCAGTAGCTGCAGTGTGTTTATCTGAAGTATAGGGCCTAAAAATGCTTTACAGGTTAGCTTGGGCTGGCAAACAAGTACGTAAAATGATGTCGAAGACTTAGAGTATATCAACTAATCAATTCTGATAGGTCAAGCTCTTGTGCTTTTTCCTTGAAGGTTAGCTCTTACATTAGTATGAAGAGTTGCTTCCTACCAAATTCATTGGAATCGCGCCCACTAAAAGGGAGGTTGCTCTTTCTTTCAAGATGTGCTTGTGCCCTTCTCCGGAAAGCAGCGACAAAAGTTAACCCCATAAATCTGCTGGTGACCATGGACAAAATCGGAAGCCTTTCACTTATTACTAATGTAGCTGTACTTTGCTCCAATTACAGGACCCCATTACATGTGTCAATTGTGGTCAGGAATGAACCTGTATTCAGTCAGCTTCTCCAGTGCAAACAGTAAGTCTCACTTAAATGTGAAAAACTGAGGTTACCTTATACAATGAAGATATGAAAACTAGTTTAACAACTCCTCTGTGCCTTTTTGCCTTATAATAAGGCTAGCAATAGGCTTGGGATGCAATAGCATAGAGGCTTTGCATAACTTAAGATGCCAGAAGCCAAGTAAATTTTTGCCCTACCGTAAAGAGGAAGCAAACTGCATCTCTGTGTTTTTCAAAGAGGGATAGGTGAAATAGCGTAGCAATAACTTCATTAGTAGTGGAGCTAAAAGGAGTAATAACGCTCTTAAAATGTCTGAATACGTTCTTGAGTTCAACTTGGGTGCTGCTTAAAGCTAATACAGGTAACTTCTTAGGGTGATGAAGCAGAAGAGTTCATTTGACTCGGTTTCTTTGTAGTTGAATTTGCAATTCTTATTCACAGCTCACTTGAATACAAGAGGATTTACCTCTTTGTTACAGTTAGTGGGAGCCCAAATCTACCAGGGCCACGCTTCTCCGGGGAGCAATGAGCTTAAATCTAGTAGCGACTAAAAGGTGTCTTGCTTGTTTCAGAGTATTCACAAATTCTCTGAAGCAACTGGAGTTACAGTATGGTTCTTGGCAAGCAACAGTTGTCAGTGAGGTATTAGATAAACTGGTACAGCTGTTCAGACACTTGAAACTTAAGCTGCATTGGGGACCACTTTTAAAGGTATAAATTGAGGAACATTAATTTTTATTTTTAGACTAGACTTGGAGCTGAAGGATCATGAAGGAAGCACAGCTCTGTGGCTTGCAGTTCAGTATATCACTGTATCGTCTGATCAGTCTGTAAACCCTTTTGAGGATGCCCCTGTTGTAAATGGAACCTCATTTGATGAGAACAGTTTTGCAGCAAGGTTGATCCAACGAGGCAGCAATACAGATGCTCCAGACACAGTAACAGGTAAAACAGAGGTTTGTATTTCTGTGTAGGTGGAAGGCTTGTAATTTGATTGCTTAATGCTGACTGCGCTCTGAGGAGCTAAATGAGGTTTCAGCAGCATTTGCTGCATAATAAATGGTAGGTGGTAGTAGCTTTACCCAGAGCTGGAACACTTAACAGGGCCCAAGCTGAGCTTGGCTTGCAGGAAGTGACAGAAAATCTGGACTCCTTGCCAGGTCTTAACATCTTTTTTACAGTTTCAAAATGTGTAATTGCTAAATGGCAGTGTATGTGGCAGTCCAGCATTGCAATGGTAGGATTTTCCTTGTTGGCTTCGAATTTTGATGTTGTAAGGTAGTGGTGAAGGTGCTAGCACACTTGTTAGTATCAGAGTGTGGTTGGAATAACGCTGTAATAGTGTTCATGGGTTTTTTTAGGAAACTGCTTGCTTCAGAGGGCAGCTGGTGCGGGAAATGAGGCGGCTTCTCTCTTCCTAGCAACTCATGGAGCAAAAGTCAACCACCAAAACAAATGGGTAAAAGCAGAAACTTACAAACTATAGTCTGAAAATTTCCTTATTTCACTTCAGAAATAAGATAGCAGAAAGCTCTTGTTGCTAACTGTAGCTTAAAGCAAGTTGGAACACCTGCTGAGAGCCTTTTGCATGTTTTCAGATATTTACTAGTGATCAGACAACTGTTGCATTCTCGTGGCGCTGTTCTTGCAGCATCACCAGTTGTTAACATGCTTTTAAACTTCCCTCAGTGCTTATTGTAATAAAGTCCTTAATATAGGCTATCTCATGTAGTTTGGAAATCCTAAGGAGCTTCAGCTCCTAGGACATAAGCTCTTCACACTGATTCTTCTCGTCATAGTAGTTTAAAAGCTACTTTTCTTCTGGGTTTCATGTCTCAAGCTGTTAACCTACTACTCTGTTTATTAAAGGGAGAAACACCACTGCATACAGCCTGTAGGCATGGCCTAGCAAACCTGACAGCAGAACTTCTGCAACAAGGAGCCAATCCAAACATCCAGACGGCAGAAGCGGTGCTTGGTCAGAAGGATGCATCTTCTCCAACAGCGGAGAATGTTTATCTGCAAACTCCCCTTCACATGGCTATTGCTTACAATCACCCAGATGTGGTGTCAGTCATCCTGGAACAAAAAGGTAGGTTTTTTCTGGTTCAGACTGTATTGATGCTGTAGTGGATTGGTGTGTCAACATGGCATCTAAACTGTGTTTTGACAAACATACCAATAAAGCATGTCTTCCTATAAACATTGTTTAAGTGGAGCAATTAATAAGACTGGATAAACATAGTCTTAAACTCAAATAATCTGCTCGATAAGACTAGAAAATTAACTTGCCCATGAATCTTGCTAAATTCTCCACTGTAGATAGTGGGCTTGAACACTTAGCCCCAGCTTGTATTCCAGCTGTACAGCTGAGATCCCTTTTCTCTCCCTGACAAAGCATTTCATTGGGGTAAATGCTGGAATCAAATATGGATAAAGACATCTTTCTGTGGTGAGAATTCTGCCTCCCTCAACTCTTCCAGTAAGAGGATTTTGTACAGAGTAATACTAGTATTGTAGTAGAGTTGAGACTTGCATCATGAAATACTAGCAGATGGCACTTCATTAAATGCTACTAGTTGAGCTTCTCCTTTCTAGCAGTGGGATGGGAGTTTGACAGCTGAAGGAAGGCCTGTTTTGTCTCCTACTGTAAGTGGGATTTAGAAGGAGTAGGTGAACTGGGGAGAATATCCTCCATCCCAGGGAGCTGAGGAGAAGGGATGCTGCCACCATTTTGCAGTACAGCCTCCGCTCCTCATTCTCAGAACTTTGTATACACTACTCTGGGGGTGGAGGTAGAAAGGGGACGGGTTAAGTCTTTTAGTTAGAAAGTTGAATGTTTTTTTTTTAGTATAAGTATTAAGATTAGTCAGTAATGGCAATACTGCCTGAATCCTGCCCAGTATCACATCTGGGAAACTGAAGGTTTCTTGCTTGGATCTTTCAAACTGCTAAAGGAACAGCCTACTTTAAAATGTACACTGCTACTCCTGCAGCTTTAAATGTGCAACTGCAGGTCAAGTACAAGAATACCCGAATTCCTTATGCTTTTTTTTCTAGCTAATGCTCTTCATGCTACCAACAACTTGCAAATTATTCCTGATTTTAGTCTAAAGGACTCGAGAGACCAGACTGTGCTGGGATTGGCTCTTTGGACAGGTACGTGCCTTCAAAACAAGATGACAATTTACAAAGATACAGAAGCTATTGATGCCAACATGATGTGGATAAGACTTCTTTAAAACAAAACAGCAGGTGTGTGTTCATGTCCTGGCTTGTGCTGCTAGTGAGAAGCTGTCAAGGAGAGCTTTAAATGATTCTTCAGCTTCTGAAACGGAATGTTCGCATCTGACTTACTGACTTCTAGCCCTACAGCTTCTCTTGTTCACTAGCAAGTAGCCTTGAGCCTCTTGCTCACAACTGTACTGGCAGTTCTGTGGAGTTGTTCCACTGAGAACTCCCTGGTAGCTTTCCTGTCAGATCACCATGTTGTCTGTTTGTGGCTAACTGCTCTAGATGCTGGTTAGTACAGTGGTGCTGACATTTACAAAGGGAAGGCAAGCTACTTTAAGTAGCTGTTAAGGGGAATGGAATTTGAGGTCCTGATTCAGAAGGTGCTTTCTTGTCTGAAATGTGGAGGGGAATGTTTTGGGGAAAATGAGGTACTTTTGTTTGCAGTCAAGTGACATTTCGACAGTATGAGCACGTTGCCAAAAGAAGGTGGTGTGGTCACTGCTGAATTAATTTACGTATGGTCCTGCTGAGCTGGAAACAGCAGCTCTGTGGGGGATGACTACTCATACTCTGCACTTAAGAGGTGAGGCAGAATGCTTAGCGATGTTGGTCTGTACAGGAGTCCTAGATGTCATCCATACATAACAAACATCTTCACTGTCCAGGCTTTTCACTTTCCTTTCCGACGAAAGGAAACCAAAATGTAGCTTTCTCTCTACCATTGCCGTTATCTGCTTCTGAGGTAGAGGAGGAACTAAGCTAAACATCTAATACAGTAATGCTTCAGGGAATAGCTTATGAATGCAATACCAAAATTAATATGTTTGTTGGACAAAAATCTGAAGTGATATGAAGGATTAGACTAGGTATGGTTGAAGAGGACTCAACTACATTTAGGCTGGCAGAACTAATGGGAAAGCTCTGTATACAAGACCGTATCTTGTGTCTTTAAGCAAGACCAAAAGGCTCAATAATTAATATTCAAGAAGTCTGTGAATATTCAAGCTGGGCAGAGTCCTGAGTTGGTTTAGCTCATTTATGCGAATTTTAAGAGGCTCTAGCATTGATGCAGTAAATCTTTTACTGTAATTACCGAAAATTAATAAATAAAGCTTCAAGCTTTTAATCTTCAGTGTGTCAGTTTTATAGAACTGAAGGTAAAACACTAATGAGCTTTAACTCTTTAGGCATGCACACAATAGCAGCTCAGCTGCTTGGATCTGGGGCGTCCATCAATGACACAATGTCAGACGGACAGACTCTACTACATATGGCGATACAGAGGCAAGACAGTAAGAGTGCGCTCTTTTTGCTGGAACATCAGGCAGATATAAACGTCAGGTAAGATCTTAATTCATACAACACTCAACTGGCTATGTATTTGGGAGCTGGGTAGCGATGGCTGCCTTTATGTAATGGCTTGAAGTTTGTTTCAAATCGTGATTTGTATGTAATTAGGCATTTGGTTCTTTTTGTGGCACCAGTTACGGCTGAGAGTTTACATACGTGAACTTGGACAGATACATTGTCAGCAGCTCCATTGGTCAGTTCCTCTTGGAGCTGCAGAGGGCAGTGCCACTTAACTCTAGGTAGAGCAGGATCCTTTGTAACAGATTGTCAAGTCCTAGAGACGTGGTACTGAACTTCTATAGTCTCGTCTGTTTGCCAGCTTGTTGGAACTGCATGTTTTGTACCATCTAAACTGATCAGATGTAGCTCCAGCAACAAAATTCTGATAGAACTTGCTGAGTATTTCCCAGACACTTTGATACTAGACTGAACAAAACATTTGTCTGCTTATACGACTGACAGGCTGTCCTTGAAATTTGCAAGCTATACTGTAATGAACGTCATGGGTAAAGACTGCCTAATGCTGCTGTTCTGACTTCAGTTTTCTAACAGTTGGTATTTCTGACGGTTGCTGGTAGCGTTACCACAGTGCAGGCAAATCTGTTTGCTTCTGTGGCAGTAGGCTTGCTTTGAAGGAACTGTCCTCAAATGATGGCTGTGCATAAGGAAATGACAGTGTCTCTGAGCAAAGAACACTAACGTGCTTTTCAAACTTTAAAAATCAATCGCTACTAAAGGTAGGGGGGAGAAGGGTAAACTAGGTAGCTGTAATGAAAAACTAACACGGAGTGTTTGCCTGGCTGTGGAGATATAGTCTTACTACAGCAAAAATACACACATGAGGATATAATTCTTGGTTTTGCCAATAAACTGCTGTAACACGGGGCCTAACTTTATCATACCGTAGTAACACACTTCAAACTACCTATTTCAGAACACAGGATGGAGAGACGGCCTTACAGCTAGCTATAAAAAACCAGCTCCCTCTTGTGGTTGATGCTATTTGTACCAGGGGAGCAGACATGTCTGTGCCAGATGAGAAAGGAAATCCTCCTTTATGGCTTGCCTTAGAAAATAACCTAGAAGATATTGCATCGACTCTGGTAAGACTGTCAGTTGACTTAATTTAGTCTCACTTCTGTGCGTCTTGCAACAAAGGGCTCATCGGCAAAAACAAACTCAATGCATGAAAAGAACAGAGTAGTCCTATACCATCATCTAACTTCTACAGGCTCTTCTTCACCAGAAGTTCCTTTTTCTTGCAAAATCTTCTATAAACACTGTAGTCTGCATAGCCAAATACCTTGCAGCCACTCGAACGAAAGTATAGAATATGGTATCTGGATTCCTAATTCTGGAAAGAGTAAGGATCTACTAAAAACATCAGTCTGTACCCTACTGTGCTTGTGTAATGATAGGCTTCCTGAATAAAACTGAATGCCCATATGTATGTGGTGGCTTTTATTGCATCTTGAAGTTCCATCAAGATAGGCCTTTTAAAGGCTTATGTTTACTTTTAGGACTGTTTATAGGTGATTCAACAGGAGACTTAGGAGACATAAGTAGACCTCTTTGTCTCCTTTATAAGGAAGTTACTTGAAAGCTTTGTCTCTGATACCCAGTTGTTGTCTACTAGAGACAGCTACTTAAAAACTGTGCTGATGAGCTGAGAAATACATCCAGTAACTGTACTTGGCCATTTGTGCTGCTATTGGATAAGACTAAGGAGTCACCACTGAAACTACTCACGTGTAAACCTTTTAGATAGTTTGTAAAATGGAGCGGAACAAGTCTGTCTTAGTGCTGCATTACTTGAGTAAGTACTTCTGTAGTAGAAGACTATAAATATTAGAAATACGGTTCCTGGGAAAAACTATTTCTATTTAGCTGGTATAGGAAAGAAGTAAAGGGGCCAGACCTTCACAGGCAATGTCTGCTGATGCTGCTTGACTTGCTTTAGGTGCTTGTCACTGCTGAAAGTGAGGTAACTGTTACCCAAACTGGCTTAAGACCTGTCTGTTCAGGGTATATGAGTGAATATCTGAATTGTTCGTAAACACTGCCTAATTAAGTATTATATAGTAGACCAATAAAGTATTGGTCCGGAAGACATTAACGTAGCTTCCTGAAATTCAGTGACTGTCACAAGAAATAGATAAGGCATCTCCAATTCTGTCTCTAAGGGATAATGTTTCAGAAGCATCAGTAAGGGACTATATAAAGTAGTAGGAGCCTGCTGGAGACAAAAAAAACCCCCTTCACTGCCTCATTGTACTTCTCCTTCCAGGTTAGGCACGGCTGTGATTCCACCTCTTGGGGGTCAGGACCAAGTGGCTGCTTACAAACTCTTCTTCACAGAGCTATTGACGAAAACAGTGAACAAATAGCATGCTTCCTTATTCGCAGGTCAGACCCTCTTCTAAAATACAAACCTTCTAATGTGCATGTATGTATTTTCCTGGCATAAACAAACTGAATGCTAATTTGAGTTAGTAACAGGTATGTGCTTCATTAGACTTCTGGTGGGTGGGTGGCACTTATGGAAGTCTGACTAATCCGACACGTTCTGTTACCTCTATTAGCATCGTGTTCCTGGTGACAAAAGTCAAACTAAAACCAGGAACTTGTGCTTATGTAGAATGTGTCAGCAGTTGCTAGATCAGCTCTTGTGAACTTTTCTGACCCTTGTTTGGAACAGTTTAAATCTGGATTAAACATAATAAATTGACTGTATTGTGTTTGTTTTAGTGGCTGTGATGTGAATAGTCCCAGGAAGCCAGGCCCAAATGGAGAAGGAGAAGAGGAAGCTCATGACGGACAAACACCCCTACACTTGGCAGCCTGCTGGGGACTAGAAGAGGTGATCCAGTGCCTTTTGGAGTTTGGTGCCAATGTCAATGCTCAGGTATGTAGAGAAACTGTGCAGTTGCTTTGAAGTTGATTCTCTACCTCTAACGTAGTGAAAACAAACTTCCCTCTTAGCTGTGTATTTTGCTAGATAAGAAAAAGAACATCCTTCTATTATGGCTGAGCCAATGTGAGGACTGGGCTGCAGTTCTACTTTTTTTTTTTCCTGTCCCTTGTTACCAAATCTAGTGTTTACCTGCCCATAGGATGGGTTAATTCAAATTCAGGAAGCTATACTGAAGGAAAATAATGATACAGAAAACTACTTGCAGCATCAGTTTTCTGATACAATGATTGGAGTTCAACTCTCTGTCCCTAGTGCGAATTAAAGGCAGGAGCGGGGCTGTTACCTGCTGCGATTAATCATTAGATCAGCTCTAGTGTAAAATGACAGAATACTCTACTTTGTTAGTGTGTTTGGGAAGTGTTGTCTCTTGCTGAGTAAACTGAGGTGATGTAATTATGAGTTACAGTTCACTTTTGATTACACAGTAATCCTTAAACAGAAGCTTGACAAATAGCAACAAAAGAAATGAATACATAACATTTCTAGGTCCTGATGCTATTGAAAATGACATCAACATGAATGACAGAAGACACAGTCGCAAAGCAGCTGTGGCTGTAAACTGCTGCTTGTCACAGACAAGTGATTAAACACCTTACTTGAATTTGCTGGACTTTAATATACTGTTTGCATCACAAACATGCCTGATGCTGTTATATTTCCAGGGAGGGAAGTTCCAAGTGTTTAGCTTCCAGAAAACTTAGCACTAGTGGCTGAGAGGCAAGCTAGGGAAATATCTGCAGTGCTGAATCTATGGAAATGGTACTTGGGGTTTGTATAATGTAGTCTGTACATCATTCTTTCAGATAAAAATTGAATTCTACAAGTTGTTAATAAAGTATTAATGTCAAATACTGCAAACTACTATTAGTTTGAAAGCATTTTCTTGGAATGCTTGGGTGTAGTCTTGAATGCTCATCTCTGCCCCCAAAATGTCTGACTGCATGGGGAATGTTACTCTGAGCTGCCTAAACGGCTCTATAGCACAGGATTGAGGTCAGCCAATTTGGAGAAACAAATACCAACGTGCTTCACTTGCACTGGGGATTTGAGCTCCCACTGCAACTGTTCTGGTGTCCCAGCCGAAGGCAGCTGGGTACGTCACAGAACTAAACTAATAAGCTTCCTCTACTTCTCACAGTTAGGGAAGGATTTGTGTATTGCAGAATCTTCATATAACAAACTTCCTGGTTTCCTTCTAGGATGCAGAAGGAAGAACTCCAATCCACGTTGCCATTAGCAACCAACATAATGTTATCATTCAGCTTATGATTTCACATCCAGATATTAAGCTAAATGTACGTGATAGGCAAGGAATGACTCCCTTTGCATGTGCTATGACATATAAAAATAACAAAGCAGCTGAAGCAATTTTGAAGAGGGAGCCGGGAGCTGCTGAACAGGTAAGCTGGGAGTATTCAAAGCGTGGTGGTGGTCTTACTGCTCCAGTCCGTGGTAACAAGTGTTCCACAAGCAAATTCTGCTTTATCCTTTTGTGGTTTTACATGCAATGACATTTGCTAGATGCCAGTTTTCTGTAGCAGGATTTATTAGGAAACTGTAGGTGTGTATGTGCTATGTATGAGTAAGAACATCAAGTGTCTCGTCAAGCTTTATCTCATCTTGTCAGTGCTAAATTGAGGAACAGGCATGTAAAGAGACAGTCCTAACTCTACTTTTGTCATGTTCTGGACTAGTAGAAAAATAATCTGTTACCTAGCTTTCCTAAAGCTATGCAGAATGGAAACCCTGACCTAAAATAACTGAATAATAGGTGCTGTGCTGCACTGCTGAACTATAAACCCTCCAACTGTGTCTTCAGGCTTCTGGTGTGACACTTCAGGCAGCTGTTCAGGAGTTTTTCTACCCTATGTAAGTTTAGTTACTAGTAAAGTATTGGAGTGGTTAGTGAGCTCTTGTAACATATATAAAAGGTGGTTAGAAATACAGCTCTTTCTAACATCAGCTTCAAGGCAAATACGAACAACAACATGCACTTGATATTGAGCCACAAAATTAGTGGCCACTTTGCATCCGTGTGGCAGGATTGCATGTTGCTTGCTTCTCCGGTGTTAACTGCCAGGTTGACTCAAGTTTGTCTCACTTAACTGAGTTTATCATTAACTGCTGCTCAGTACAACAGCTGTTAACCTTTTGTCTGTCATAATACTCTTCAGAGCGTGGTCAAGAAATGACAAGGCTATAAAGCAGAAATAAAGTAGTCTGAAGCAGGCTAGAGTGAGCAGTTGCAGCTGATAATTTCTCAGTTCAGTTATTTGATAGTCACATCTGTCAAATAAGTCTCTAATGTGAAGCAGTGAAAGGAATAAGACTACAGCTCACCTCAAGTAGAGGGAGCAAGGATCTCTTAGTGGAAATACGTCCTGCCATGTATCAAGTTGCTGTTCTACAGAAATAACGGATTTCACTTCACGTGCCCTTTCTGCCACAGGTTGATAATAAAGGTCGGAATTTCCTACATGTAGCTGTTCAGAACTCGGACATTGAGAGTGTGCTGTTCCTGATAAGTGTACAGGCTAACGTAAACTCCCGGGTCCAGGATGCCTCCAAACTAACCCCTCTCCACCTGGCTGTACAGGCTGGCTCAGAGATCATTGTGCGTAATCTGGTACGTACTGGAGAGTCATTCTTCCCCTTCTTAAAAAGGCACATTCTGCCTTAATGTGTATTGCCTGTAGGCTGGAGAAGTCAGCTGAAGGTGATACCACTTTTTCTGAAACAGAACTCAGACTTGCATAAAGTTTCCCTTAGCTTGTACTTAGCTGAGCTGCATCAGTAGCCTTTGTATGAGCATGTTTGATCTGCAGCAATCACTAGGTAGTGTGCCTCGCTTTAAAGGAAGAACCTTACCTTGCACTTTGGGTGCAGGTTTGAACATGAACACAAGTTGCGGCAGCTCAGTAGTGATAGCATTTTATGTATGCTGGAGGCCTAGAAGTATCTCAGTACAGTGGAGTCTTGTGTGCTTCATTCACAGAAGTAAACTCTTGGCTAATAGCCCTGGAAACGTCTTTGAACATATTCCTTCTTGCATCTTGACAGCTGCTTGCAGGTGCCCAGGTGAATGAACTGACTAAGCATCGTCAGACTGCTCTTCACTTAGCAGCCCAGCAAGATTTGCCCACAATTTGTTCAGTCCTTCTGGAGAATGGAGTAGACTTTGCAGCTGTAGATGAAAATGGAAATAATGGTAAACTTCTAAAGACTTACAAATAGATGTAAATGTTCCAGCAGGTCTGTTAATAATAAACAATATCTCCTAGTGGTAGTGGTAGCTCACTGAATGGGCTCACTCTTCAAAGATGAAAAGGAGAAGGCAAGTCCAAGAAATCAAAGCTGGTGGAAGGAGTTTTGGAGAGGGAAGGGTTGGGGAAGTGGAACGAGAGTGCTTAATGTTATCAGGCTGTAATTATTGCTGACGCTGACTACTTCAGATTCTTGAAACTTCTCTTCTGCTTTTCAGCTCTTCATCTGGCAGTGATGCATGGTCGTCTAAACAATATCCGGGTCCTCCTCACAGAGTGCAATGTAGATGCAGAAGCCTTTAATATTAGGTAATTAGTATAGTCCTAAGAGGCTAAAAGAACCATAGTCTATTTTAAAATATGTGGCAGTATGACTAGATTAATAAAATGCCAAAGACTTGGCTTGGATTATAGTATTTCTACACTTAACTTCACAGGGAAGTGTGCAGAGCATGCTGTATGGAAATTACGTATACCAGGAAAAGGAAGTTGAAGCAGACAGTTGTGTACTATGTGCTGAGTTACTGTGGTTCAGACTTACACAATGGTACACCGAACTTGGAAAAGAATGAGTTGGATGAGTAACTGTAGTAGCAAGCAGACTTTGATCAGGATGGCAAACTTTTTTTCCCCCAGAGGCCAGTCACCGATGCATATTTTGGGACAATATGGGAAAGATAATGCGGCAGCCATCTGTGACCTCTTCTTGGAGTGTATGCCAGAATACCCTCTAGACAAACCTGATGCTGAAGGAAACACAGGTAGGTGAGATTCAACAGCTATTAAACTTGAAAGTCTCTCAAGTCACTTCTAAATTACTGGAATAATTGGCAGTAGTATGTTAAATACAGTAAGATGCAAACTTTACATGGAAACTTAAACGAACTAAAGTTCCTGCTCTGGACCGAGTGTAACACAAGACCTACCATTCTGGTAACAGGGAGGTATCTGGCTTTTATTTTTCAGTGCTCCTGTTGGCTTACATGAAGGGAAATGCTAACTTGTGTCGTGCAATAGTGAGAGCTGGGGCTCGTCTTGGCGTTAACAATAATCAAGGAGTCAATATCTTCAACTACCAAGTTGCCACAAAACAGCTTCTCTTTAGGTTGCTAGGTAAGTACTGCGTGCTACGGTTGGAAGGGGCTTTTA
Source organism: Stercorarius parasiticus (assembly GCA_013396915.1). Lineage (NCBI taxonomy): Eukaryota > Metazoa > Chordata > Aves > Charadriiformes > Stercorariidae > Stercorarius > Stercorarius parasiticus. The sequence continues at coordinate 377,931 of VWZL01004016.1, forward strand.
GCTTATGCTTCTGAGATACTTTGGTGGAGGAAATATCTCTGGACATCTGACTTGGATCACAGGAATTTCAGAGGGGCTGAACTTCTGAATGTTCTACTACTTTAAATGCGGGGGTAGAAATACTAATTTTTCTCATGATCAACTGAAAAGTTGCACAGTGCAGACCTGTTTTTCTGGAAGGATAGACATGGAGACTTCTGTCTGGTGTTACAGTCTAATGTAGCTTAAAGCCCAGATACGGCTTTTTAACTTGTGCTATGTAGTTGCTTTCGTCAGCATCATGTTTTCTACAAACAAGGCTGCAGCTACTGCAGGAGTAGTTAAATCAATTACGCTGGATGCAACCTAGAACTAGAAGAAGCCTCCTTAATGTTACAGCGTACTCAAGGGGTGTCTGAGCCCGTTTTGCCTTTACATTTTTGCCTCTAACAGATATGCTGACAAAAGAACCTCCCTGGTGTGATGGCTCCAACTGCTATGAATGCACTGCCAAATTTGGAGTCACGACAAGAAAGCATCACTGGTAAGATGACACATCTTGCGGTACTTACAAGGAAACAGATTCCTTTTCCAAATGTAGCTAGGCTTGTTCCTTCTGGTTGTTTAGGAAGTCTCCGTGTTAACATAGGTAGATAGCCAGTAATCAGCTGAAACATTCTGTGTCCTAGATCAGTAACTTGTGGTCTGACTAAAATTGTATTTGAAGGAGTTTGTGCACTTAATATTCTGATTGGTTGGAAATGAGAAATCATGTAGAAGTTCCAGTAGTGAAACAGAGGTTTTAGACACCTGCTTTCAGCAGTGGGGCTGACTTGCTCTGAAATGGGTGACAGGTTTGGGCAGCTACTGCCAGCACAGGTTGGGGGTGATGTTTGTAATGTGGAAATGACTGAAGGTGCTGACATGAGTTGCTCTTGTGGAGACAAGAGTTGCCTTTTCTTAACCAGTCTGAACTTCTACGAAGTATGCTGGGTGAGATGGAAGTTAAGCTAAGACTTTATCTCTTAGCACAGGTCAGATTGCCCAGTGTTCCAGAGAAACTGCATGTGCATCAGTTAAAGTAGTACTAGGTGACTGACTCGTATAGAAGCAGCACGTGTCTTTTGGCATTAGTATCCAGTTATTACACGAGATACCAGAAGATACAAGAAAAATGTAACGCTTCATACTGAACCTTTTTAGTGGTGCTATCGTTGAGGAATACTGAACAGCAAAATTTTGGTGTTCACCATGAGTGAACTCACTTTTCTCCCACCCCTCTTCTATCAACAGCCGACACTGTGGACGCCTGCTCTGCCATAAGTGCTCAACAAAGGAGATTCCTATCATAAAATTTGATCTGAACAAGCCAGTTCGAGTTTGCAACATCTGCTTTGATGTCCTGACTCTGGGAGGAGTCTCCTAGTATGCTGTGGAAGTAAAGGGATTCCCAGTCAGTGCTCCTGACAGCAGCTCTGCTTACAAGCCCTCTGGATAGGGAAGAGGAGGCCTATACATGTCTTCTGCAATAGACTGAACTAATTAAGGACCCTGTTATGATATATTCTGGTATAAATGACTTTGTATGACTGTAAACGTATTGGGCTGTGATAGACTTCACTAGGAATTCGAGTGGATCGTTGAAACCAAGTGACAAAAGAATTTGGACCCTCTTCTAGTTGCAGTGGGATATGGAAGCTAAAATTGTAGGCTGATGTTTGAATTAACGTGAAACAGGTCTGTCCTTGACATGGTGCTTTGCACTGAGCAACTCTATTAAGTCCTGTGGCTTTCAGGCTGCTTAGTAGAGATGGCATTAAGCTTCAGGGTAACCAGGTATCTTTCTTTGCTTTGTCTCTAAAGATAAATGTTCCCTTTCTCTAGAGAAGACTTCTTGTGAAGCTAGACTGAGCTGTTGCAACCACTCTTCATTTCAAGAAACTCCTCAAAAACAGGAGTAGTTCTAAGCATAGCTCGAGAATTGTGGCCTTACAACAGAAAGCTTTACAACATCTGATGCAAAGCAGTCAGAATTGCAGACCCACATCGTGATACCTCCTCAGTAAATGTCTCATTAGCTTTGGCATGTTCAAGAGAAGTGCAAGATTGTTTTAGCCAGCAAATACTCTTGCTCATACCTGCTGGAGCTGTCAAAGTCTCTGTTGCACTTTCATCTTTACGTTGCTAGTCCTTCCAATTCATGAAACTTGTACAAATGAACATAAGTGCGCTGAAAGGCCTAAGCATATGCTAAACAGAGAAACACTAAGACTGGTTAAGTAGCCTAACTTGCAATACGGCAATAAATGCTGAAGTGCATTGTGGATCTCATGAGCGAGAGTAGCACTTTCCTTTGGTTTAAAGACCCTGGTTAACTGCTGCAGGAGAGTCAGCGACCCTACCAGTGTGAAGTGTGCTGCACCTCTAGGCATTAAATTTGGGTCCAGTTTCAGCAGGGTTGCTGGCGAGTGGGAGCGTATTTGGAGGCTTACTAGTAACATTAAGCCTCTGGCCTTGAAGGAAGGATTCTGAACTGGCAGTGCGGTGCCAGGCATTTGGATTAAGCTGCAGTCTCTTGATCTAGGCTGGTCGTGCTCTCTTAAACATGCTGAATCTGCAAAAATCCAACACCACGTTGTCTAAGTAAATAGGAGAAAACTGCTGATAGACAAGGTTATGGTTTGGTTGGGCAAAGGCTTCAGTCAGAAAAAATAAAATCGTGTACTTGAGCAAAACTACATGCCACGTTAAGGCTGTCTTCATCCCAAGAAATGAACCTAGTTTAGACTCAGCATTGCTCATCTCTGTTCCGTGAACTGGTGTGCATTTATTTAATGACTGTTATCTCCAGTGTACAGTATGGACAAGTTGGTGACACATTGCCCTGCTTGGAATAGTGACTTGTCGCTCTCAGAGTAAGATGCGGTGGCAAACCAGACTGCTGCTTTTATGGGAGGCTTGCTTGAGGTTTTTCTCAAACTTGTACAAGAAAAGGATGGGAGAGGGTGAAACTGCTGACACTTGCACGATGAATTTCACACCAAGTCTCACTTGATCTGCACTTTGATCTTCCAATATGCGTATATTATAACTGGAATCTCACCCTTGTAACACTAGAGAAGAATAATGGATGCTAATACAAATTTGCCTCACTGTTTAACGTCGTCTGCTGTCGCGTTCCAACGGAATGCCCTGGGTAACACAACTGGTCTCTGTAACAGTTACTACGAATGGTGCGTCTCTGGCATAATAGTCTGGGTGAATGGGGTGGAAAATAATCATGTCTGAAGCATTTAACTGCAACCTACAGTTTGGTTTTTTGAGTGAAATAGATGATGGAAAACACTGCTTTAGGAAGCAGTGGACTGGATGTTTCGGAGTATCACCGGTTGCAAGTCTCTAGGAGTGAAAGATAATGATGGTGGAGAGAAAGTGCATTTGGTGAAAGAAGTCGTGACTCTAGTGTATCCCATGACATCATGTTGACTTCCTTCTTTGTTTGGAGCTACGGTGCTATGGAGTGGCTAGGGTATACTCAGAATATTGAAGGATAGTGGTAGAGGAGTGTTCTTCCAAGGCTGCAGCCTATGGACTTCTACTTAATTGGAAAACTGCACAACATGTAATTGCTAAAGGATTTAAACATGGGTTTTTTCAGTGACTTCTCTGATGGAGGGGGCAAGGGAACGGGGAGCTTGGTTCTGACAGAATAAGCAACCTTTTAAATGGTGAAAAATTTAGATCTTGGGAAAATTCAGCTTCACTGAATGGCAAGTTTAAGGCTGGCTAGTTGCTCTCTTCAAAATTAGAACATTCATTATAACTGCCTGAAGCTCTGGGAGAAGTCTGGGAAACCATACGTGATGCTCCTGATTTGCTGTTTGCAGCCAACACTGTACCAGGTTTCTTAGTGAAGTCTGAAAGGAAAGCTAATTATTGATAAACTAATGTACAGCCTGAAGTGTTCATTAAATTTAAAGCAACTGAATTCAGCAAATTTGATAATTTTAAAGTGCCTTGGAGATAGTTTCCTTCCAGCCAACACTAAATAGCTTTCTGCCAGAGTTAAAAGGGAAAAGCTCACAACTGGGACTAAACCCCAAGTTAGTTCTGTTCTAGTGCTTCAGCTAAAGAGGCTCATTTTCCCCCGCCCCCCAACCAGCTGGTGGGGCTCAGTCCTTCACGCACTCTGACCAGTATTGGTCTGAACTCTCTCACCTCTGAGAGTTTTGGGGAGTTTTGCTGGCAGTGCTCCACTGCAGGGTACAAACATGAATGGGGGCCCTTGGTAATGTAGTAGTGCTCAACGCATTTCTAACTCCGTAAACGACCTCTCTTCCTTTTTGTAGCATACTACAGTTGTGACCGAAACCCCCGCCCCTCTTACCCCTGCTTTGGGTGGCGTCTATTAATTTGAGACTCAAATCTGCCAAGAGCTGAACAAAAGGGTGTGTGGAAAACCAACTTCTGTCCCTGGGAAGTGATACTGTCACACCAGGCTTCAGGCACTTCAGCGGGGCTGCGTGGGGCGTCTGCGGTGGTTCCTACTGTAGCTTTTTGTTCTGAGACTGGATTCCTTTTGGTTGCAGTCGTCCAGGGCTCTTACACAAGCACAAAATGTGGTCTGGCTTAGGTTTTAATTTGTGTATCTGAAAAAGGTGTAGTCACTGTTTCACGCCACTACGTGGAGTGAGGATGTTGGTGTCGAAGGTACTAACTGAGCGTCGCAAGCTGCTGGCTAAAAGCTGACAGATGCCTTAATGACTTCCTGTGCTGGAGATCCATGGCTTGTACAACTTCTCACCTAGTGCTTATACATTAACATGTAACAATATGGGAGGCCAAGACTGGATTGTGTTGTAGATCAAATGTTAATAGGCGAGTCCTCTTTTTTTCCTGTAACCAGCAGAGTTGGGTACTGAGCAAACTCATCGCTAGAAAAATCCAAGCTTGTATGAGTGACAAAGAATAACTGAACCTTCTACTACCCTCTGTGAAATAGAAAAGGAAGTCTTAGAACAATGGCATTTTATCTGCAATGTTTGTCTGGAGTCATTGTAAAAATGTATTTTTCCAATATGCATTACTTTGTTGTGTAACGATTCTACTTGTAATAAAATGCGTACCAAGATAATGCATTGTGAGGTGGAAACCTTGTTAAGAAAGTATCTTCTCCTGTAGAGACAGCTGCCCCTCTGCAAGCTATCCTTTACCAGCTGCAAGGAAAACTAGGGATGGAACATCTGTTCTTTGTTATGAAATTATTCCGGGTATTCATTTTAATGTGGAACTGCTGCAACCGTTATTCTGGCTGACAAGGTCTAGTCTTCTAGTTTGTACCATACACTTGTCTCAAATGCCTTGTACTAGACTTGCCTATAGTCATTCTTACAAAGCAATCATAACTTCCTCCAGGCCAGAGCTGGTTCATGGTGTAAATCAGTTCTCGGCTCGGCCCCATTTACACGGAGAAGCTGCGTGGAGGTGACTCCCAGTAAGGAGCTGTGAGCGTGCTCAGTTGTAGACTGGTGTGGGCAGCGTGGCCTCCTGCAGGAGCGTGTACCTGCTGCAGCTTCACTGTGGGAAAAGGGAAGCTTCAGTGCAATAGCAGAACAACCAAAACAGCTTGGTGAGATTGTGATGCATTCGTCTTTATTAATAAACTTACTGAACTGCAGGTGAATGGCGAGCTTTATTAGAGCACTGTCTATGCTGACGTGACCCCTGTGTAACTACTGCTCTTTTTCTCCCCACCCTTTCCTGTCGTGGGATGGATAGATAGATAAAGAGCTGAGCCTTTGAGTTGGACTAGAAACAGGATAATCTTGGAGCACTTCAGGTCAGCGAGGGAGTCTCCCTGTCTGCTTTGAGAGAGGACAGTTTCCTAGTGCAAGGGAAACTTCCCCCCGGCTGTTTCCAAACACTAAACTATGGAATAGTAATCTGGAATTTGCTGCAACTTTTAAAGCTATTTTAAAGACACTTGCTAATCATTTTGGGGGATGGTCTGGCCTCTAAATGCAAGTTCTCGTTAAAGGAGATGTGTCCAGAAGGAAGTGACCTGCTGACACTTGTAATGGCCACCAAGTTGTGGAGACAACGAAGCACCGCTTTGCAGCTTTTCCCTGCAGACATTACACAGCTTTACTGTTAGGATTCTTGTGTGAAATGAGTCACCTGCTGCAATCCCAACGAGGGCACAAGCCCAGGGCTAAGTTTCAGTTTTAAAAGTGATGATGTGCGATGGCTCTGCTGCCACTCAGCTACGCATACAACTGCCACCCATGACCGACAGTGCCTTGGAGGACTTCTCATCAAGGCTACAGTGGAAAAGAAACACAACAGAACCACGTTAAACCCCCCCCCCACAGAACCCCCAAAACACTCAGCACACTAAGCATGTACGTGTTTAAGTTGCCGTGTGGCTCCCATCCATGGCAGCTCCAGCCCCATTAAAACATCCCAGGTGGGAAGTGCTGAACTATGTCCTGCTCTCACTGCAATCACGTTATTACTCTTCCTTTGAAGCAGGACGCCTATAATCTCACTAGTTAATTACTTAGCTTTGTGGGACTTTCTTTAGAGGTGGTAGTAGCCCAAAACTAGTGAGTTTATAAACGCCTCTTGGCCCTTTATACATAGGTGGCAGCTGCCTTAAGGAAAAGACCTGAACTCAGCTCAGCACAGATCTCTGCCACTGCTGGACTCTGTGTAATCTGCGTCTCTCTCTCGAGGCTGCAGCTACACCAGAAACTGATTCCAATGGTAGGCTCTACAAAAAACAGCCACCGCTTCCCTGCTGGGGTTTATAGCACCCAAGCCCTGCGCAGGTACTCCCTTGTCCTTTCCAGCCCTGCGCAGAAATGGTAATAACTTGCCCTGCTCTTCTGGGAGTCGCTCACGTTGCTGAATTTTGCCAGCTGTGTTAAAATGTGTACAGACTTGAGGGGAGCTGGGCCTTGTGAGGGACATCCAGCCTTGGCTTAGAGTCTGAAGGACACATACCAGATGGGAGCCCATCTACCACGATGGAAACAGGAGGCAGCTTACAGTAGGACAGTTGTGTTGCCACAGAGCTTTTGTTATTGCCTACTTAAAACTACCAATTTCTGATCTGAGTAGTTTGGAAGTAGTGAATCAGAGGCCCGGGATGGTGAGGTTAATATAAAACGATGATCCTCATAGGTGGCTTTCAATATCTTCTTTGCACAGTATCTAATACAAACACTAAATGAGGAAATACAGCTATGACCTTTGCCTTCTGTACTCCAAGAACTTGATAAAGCTCGTGTATAACTAAACCGTGCACCTAGATACTATGTACCTTAATTGTAGGAGAAATTCACACTTCTCCCTGCTCCCTTTAAACTCTTTGGAGTAAATCGGGTGCCCGGGAAGAAGCATTAGCGCTACAATGCAGCTGGCAGAGTTCAAGCACCTGGAGGACTGTGCGTACACTGAGGTCGGTGATGCTGCAGCGGTTCTTGTGCTCACTACCTTGCTGCCTTAAAACACAACACATCGCCCCCGCCACCGCGCACACAAGCATCTATTGCCTGACTGCACGAGAAATCAGTTTTAAAATATAATTCAGGTTGCGCATCTTACAGTTTTTTGCCAGGTGTAAAAATACCACAGGAATAAAGCACTAAGAAAGAAAGCATCCTGTTGCTGTTCTTTTAGCCACTAACTTGGCTGAAGTGTTTCCTTCTCCATCTCCACACGTTAAAAGAGAGTCACGAATAACATGAGATTGTTATTGCACAGACGGAAGGGAATAAATAAAGCTGGAGCTGCCCCCCCAAAGTGCAACGTTTTGCTTCAGGACTCTGCGCCCCCCTCGGATCCAGCGCTCGGAATCACACCCTTAGGACACACTGCTCGGCCAGTGGATGGCAGCCGTCGTATTCCTCCAGGTGAGGGTTGTCCAGGTCGCCCCTGTCGCTGTGCTCGGTGGAGTCCGGCTGGCCCCACGGGGGACCAGTAGTCCTCACGCACACGCAGTGACTCCCCCTCGAACCGGGTTGGTACAGCTTCCGAGGGACCCCAGCCCAGTCTCTGCTCACTCCCCCACTAAGAATGGGAAAATAAAATAAATTACAATTCAAACCCATGAAAATGCTTCCAGTGAACTGAGAATAATCAGATAAAAACCAAGACAATCTGGGAGAGTTAGAACTAACAATACACTCCCCGAGGTAGACTTTGCTCCCAGTAGCCAACATCCCACAGCTTTCTGATACTTTTTTATGGGCTGTGCTTCAGAAACCTGTGGCTGAACCTAGTTCCATTGGCGCTGCTACATGCTCTCACCCTTCTGGGAGCAACTGACTTCTGCTTCCCACGTTTCTATTGCTGGAAATAGCATCACAGCCTTATGTAGCACAGCGTGTCTAATGGCAAAATGCCTTTTCCGGGGGTAGCTAATTGCTCACAGATAACCACACGCTGCCTTCTGTGCCCCGACTGAACACAGTGGTTTTGAGAACTAGGGCAAAAGAAACAAAAAAGTCTCAAGTACTTCCGCAATGACTTCATAATGTCTCTTTATAGGCCAAATCTGGCCTGTTCCTCTAACTACTGCATTTTTTAAAGCCTGTAAACTCTTACACAAGTGATTACAACAGAGGACCCAGTCCCAAGGCCGCACCCAAGCTCGTTCATGCATAGAAGCAGATTCCCCAAGGTACACAGTGCTACTGGTATACCGAAATGAAGCCGACACATTTTGCAACGTGGTCTTTGAAATTATTTCATCTTCAAACAAAATAGACCTTAAACAGAGAGGAATATGATTAAATCGGCCAAGTATGAAATGACTACTCAAAGCTCAACCTCATTTTTATGCGGTTTTAAGTGAAAACTCTTGTGGCACTAGCCTGTGAGACAGGTTGTGAAACTGTCTGAAAAACATGAGCTAATCCTTGCATGCCCAATAGGTGAGAAAAACCTGTTCAAATGCAGCAGACGGTCCTAGTGGGATTTCTGTCCTGTTTTCCTGAGAACAGGAGGATCACGTGCACATGTGGCAAATTCTGAAACCTGATTTTGATTCCAGTGTGACAGAAGAGTTTTAGCCTCAGAAATAAAGTTCCTAAGAGCATTAATGACTGGGATGAAACTTTGTTTTCCTTTTACCCCCTCACCCGGTCAGTGAGCAGAGCTCCCCTCAGCTGCCTCATGCTGGAGAACATTTTCACTAGCCCAGCCAGCACCTCTGTGCAACTCCAGACTGGGTGGAGGCTACCAGTGGTTGCTGGACTGGCAGGGAAAATCTGGGGACTCCGATTCACACAGCAGCAGCGGCTCAACCTGGTGCAGGGAACAGCCAGTTCTGCCCCTGTCAGAAGGCAGAGCCTGGGGAATGCAGGCAGGGGGAGGGACCATGCCCGGCGTGCTCCAGCCGTACCAGCACTCGGCACGTTAGCACCAGGCCCTTCTGTGGAGAAGTCAGCAGACCTCACCTACAGACTACAGAGCGCAGCGACTGCAGGACCTAGGACATCTTCCTATGCCAGTCCTGCTAGAAGAGGCAACGACAAAGCTCAGGGCATCCAAACAAAGGCCAGAAATTCTTTGCTCCAAAGGGTCCAAGCGTGATGGCAGGAAGGCAGTTTACCTCTGTCTGGAGCACCAGAATCGGCTGCCCTTAGCAGAGCTCCATTCAGAGTTGCAGGGTGGAAACTGCTGCTTCCTCTGCTCGCTTTCTGCTTTGAACTTCAGAGCTTCCTCAATCGCAGCCTCCGCCTGCCTTAAGGCTTCTGTTGGTGCCCCATTTTCATCATAGAACCTGCCCACCAGCTTCCCTGGGAGAGAAGATCAGTTAAGACCGCAGTGCTTCCAGGCTAGGAAAATTAATAGTTCTGGGTTTGGTTTTGTTATTTTTTTTTTTTAATTGTTATTTAAAGACAAATAAAGGAGGATCTCACCATGGTTCAATTTTAAAACCAAACTGAGTTTACATCCCTTCCATTCTTGGATCACACAGCAATTTACCCATGTTAATAAACCTGTGCAGGATAAGCTTAGGCACAGACTCATTAAAGACCAGAGAGTCAATGCCACTTTCAGCTGCAGACCCCAGAAGTCTTTCCTGCCCATGCACCTCATTCCCCAAAATAGTTTCCCTGCACCGCTGCTTCTACAGTCTCCCGAGTCCTGCTAATTTCGGTGCTCACAGCGCTGGCTTCACGCCTTCTGCTCAGCTGAGACAAATAAAAGCAGGGCAGAGAGCTGCAGCTGAGAGCCCAGGGGAGGAAAACCGTTCAGCTTCGCCTCTGAGCAAAGCAGACCTAAAACTAGGTCTGGTTTAGCAGCTGCTCCAGCTGGTCGCCCACAGGTTTCAGTCTCCAGCAGCGCAGGTGAAGGACCTTCACCATGTCCAACATGTTGTAGACGAAACCCAGCCCTACGCAGAGCTGCGTCCCCAACCTGCCATCGCCACAGGCCCACCCTCACCCGCCTGCCCCGTTTCCCTTCCCAGAACCACTCACCCACGGGGCTGTAGTTGTCGCTGTAGAAGGAGAGCCAGCTCTGGATGGCGAGCATCTCGCCCGGCGACAGCCCTGAGACGTCGTCCACCAGCCCCACCGGGGTGAAGTCGCCCGTGGCAAACGCTCTGGTGGCATCTCTCCCTGAGGAGCAGACAGGCCCTGAGCCCCCCAGACAGGGAGTGAGCCCCAGACAAGGCCTGCCAGGCCCCTCCGAGCCCCGACTGAGCCCTGCCACCCCCCACCCAACCGTGTCAGGCCCCAGTGAGCCCCGTGAGGCCGCTCCGACCCTTGACAGGCCCCAGCGAACCCTGCCAGGCCCCTCTGAGCCCCATCAGGCCCCTCTGAGACTCGAACCAGAGGCCCTGGAGCGTCCCCCCGCCCCGCCCCTCAGGTGCTACCTGCGAGGCCGCTGTAGGTGCCGCCAGGGCCGTAGTGCCTGCGGCCGCGCTCCACGTCGAAGACGCGGCCCAGCACGGCGAGGTAGAGGCCGGGCTCGCCCTCCGCCCCCCGGTACCGGGCCAGTTCGGCCGCGCTCAGCAGGCGGTGGCGGGGCGGCGGCAGCAGCCAGGCGGGGGGATCGAACCCACGGCCCAGCAAGTAGGCGGCTCCCACGCACAGCAGCGCCAGCGCCGCCGCCGCGCCCCGCCGCATGGGGCCGCGACACGACCGCGCCCGACCTCTTTCACGACAGTTTCTTCGCCGCACGGCAGTGTGGCGGCGGCTGACGGCAGTGTGGCCAGTGCGGTGTGTGTCCGCAATGGATGGTGTGTATGCTTTACGGCTGAGTGTCGCGCGGCGCGGCCGTTCCGGGGCGGGACTTTGCGACGCCGGGTGTCGCTTGGCGGCAGTGTGGCGCGGCCGCCGCCGGCGGGCGCTGACAGGTGCGGCGGGCCGGGAAGTTGCTGACTAAGCCGGGCCGGGCGGAG